>CM053787.1:794017941-794617941 GCA_028749045.1 Cupressus sempervirens
GTATGGGCTAGGTATTGAGTTTTCTGTGTAGATCACCTAGGTTGTAAAATTTGAAGGTAGTGTCAGAAAAGTGCTTCAACTCACTCTCCAATCTAATTAGGCTATCATACCTTGCTGGTTGATTGCCATTAGCTTATAGTTTCACATAGAGAAGGCAAATTAGTTTGATAAAAATAGTTGTTATGACACAAAGAATTCCATTTAGAAGAAATTTGATCATATAGATTTAGAAATTCAAACTTTGGCGCAATAAAAATAAATTAGCTCACAACTAACAGTTAGATTTGTAATAAATCGGGTAGATTAACAACTCTTTAAATCATTTTACTTCTACCCATGTGATGATTCATAAATTTGACAAATATAAAATTCACTTAAATCTCATGTAGTAGAGAGATTATTTACTTACAAAATTGATTGGCTCAAGCTTTAATAGAAGCTATCCTTTTAACTTCATAATCTAGTACAAGGGTTTGCACCACAATTCTTTATGTGCGGGGAAGGAGACATAAACCTATCTTTCCCTAAGCTTGTCTTTTCCTATGATTTGGGATTGCATCACGAGCAATACTCCTTTGGTACCCTAGATACCCTATCACTTTCTTTTCCACACAATTCTTTCCTTAGTATTTATCTCATTCCTTGGAGAAGCCACAAAATGAACTTTCTACCTTGAGGGCTTGGATTATTATCTTCTTCAATTGAGTTCTCACTTTACGAACTACTCCATTGGAAATAACTTTGTGGTATTTCCATAGAATGATTTCACATCCAGATTTAGTATTTCCACATTTTTATACCTTCTAGAATAAAAACTTTGTATTTCCTTTTAGGCAGAAAGTATCCTAGATGCATATGCTTTCCAAAGATTAGAACAACTAGAAGTATTTCTCTTCTTTTCCCAATATTGCTTTGGAAATGAACTCAAAGACATTCGCTTGCAAGAGGAAAGCACTCAGATTGATGGAACTCCATTTGTCTACACAAAAATAGATTCTAACTTTAGATTGGTACTATATGAGTTCTATGACTATAGATCCTTGTTCTTATGATCCTCTCATTGTGAATCAACCTTTAAATACACCTGGAGATGTCAATATACTTTGCTCTTCAGGATGCTAACCGATGAAATGTACCAGCAAAGAGAATCTAACAACATGAGATGGAATTTGAAAGGAACGCCATGCTAGCATTAGGGGCTAATTGCAAAAATAAGAATAGGCTTCCTTCTCATCAAGAAGACGCTTAGACAAAAACCCTCCTAAATCTAGATCACATACAACCTTGATGCAAAGGAAAAGCAAGAATTTGGCAAAGAGGTGTAGGGAGAAGCACAGCATGGAAAACCCAAAAAATCCCAAAAGGCAAGCGTTGGGGATTCTTGATGAGAAGGGAACCACCTAGGGGATATCTAGACAAGGGAAGGACTAAAATTTGGCAACAACTAGCTCTGACTGGGGACTTAGACATGCAAATGTCTAAGTAGGGACCTAGCATCTCTGGTTTCACAAATCCATAATGAAAAGACTTAGGGGGCAACAATAAAACAAAGCACACAACAAAAAGGAAACTACACTAGGAAAGCATAAAACTAAACTAGAGCACGTGACAAAAAGGAAAACTACCTAAGCTAACTCTAACTGCAAGGGTTACCTGATTATAATTGTTGAACCGATACAACTTTAGGTCTCGGGCATTGTAAGAAAATGGCAGAACTTCACCCATGGGATAGGCTAGTATGAAGGAGTTATTCTGATTTACTCACACAATTCTAAAAGGACCTTTCCGAAGAGAGTCAAATTTGTGATGCATGCCTTTGGGTTCTTGTCTCTTATCCCATAGCTAGACCAGATCATTTTCCATGAACCTTCTTAGCGTGCTCTTTTGTTAAAGAAGATATTCACATGCTTCTAATGCTCTGTGATGTTGTCAACCAACTTTTTACTCTCATCTTCTAGCTTGGTTAGGTACATAATTCACTTTTCTAGAGCAGTTTGAAATACAGGATTTTCAATTGTTTGCTACAACTTATAGACTGATAACTCCAAGGGGAGGGGAAGACTAGCCTCAACTCCATACACTAGCTTAAATGGGGAAATACCAATGGCCTTCTTAGGTCTTACTCTATCTTCCCAAAGAGCTTCATATAGCTTCTCATGTCAATCCTTCTTGTTGTCAAAGACAAGTTTTCTCATGATATTGACCAAATTTTGGTTGCTTGATTATGCTTGACCATTTCCCTAAGGGAAATAATCTGCATAATGACTGAGATGGATATTGTTATCATAGTAGAATTCAACAATCTTTGCTAAAGAAAAATATGCAACATTGTTCATAACCAGTTTTAGTGGGACACCAAATCTTACAAGGATATTTTCTCAAATGAATTCACAAATAACTTGGGAGGTGGTTATTTTAGTAGGCTTAGCTTCCACCAACTTAGTAAAGTATTTTGTAGTAGTGATGATGTATAAATGTCTTGCAAATGAAGGGGGGTTAATTAGGCCAATAAAGTTGATTCCCCATTACTGAAAGGGGCCCTCTATGACTACTAGTCTTAGAGGCAAGGCAACCAATTGAGGTTTACCAACAAACAATTTGCACTTCTCACATTGGGCTACCTATTTGTAGGCATCCTTAAACATACCTGGCTATTAATAATATTGCCTCAAAATTTTATATGATGTGACTGTAGAAGAGTAATGCTCACCACAAGCTTCATCATGGAATGCCTTGAGAAATCTCTCCTGCTAAGACTTATCTACACATCTTAGGAATGTGCTATCAATTGCCCTTTTTCATTATCAATCATCATAAATGACATACTTGGTAGACTCAGTCCTAAGATCTCTTCTCTACTTATAGGTCAATGCATTGGGGCATTCTCCATAAGTGAGGAAATAAGCAATATTTGAAAACCAAGGGTCTTGGAGGCTTACCATTTGCACTCTTAAAACTTGTTCCTCTTCACTTACCTTCGAATTTTATGCAATTGCTTTGCACAAAAAATTTCCACAAATCAACTTCATAGGTTTTAGCTCAATATCATACTCTTGGGCTCTAGCTATCCAGGATCCTCTTGAATTGCATCCTATTTCTTACAGAGTTGAGATACTTTTGACTGTTGAATTAGGAGCACAAATGATTGAATGTGAATGCAAAACATAGAATCTAAAGTTCTTAAGGGCTTTAACCACATCATAGGCATGTTTTTCCATTTGGGAATACCTTAGTTCATGCTCCTTGAGAGGGGTGCTCGTAAAAAGCAATAGGTGCTTGGATGCATTATTTTCTTGCATGAGTATGGCAATGTATGGGTTGATGCATAGCAATATAAAATAAACCCTTTGGTATAATCTGGATGAGCTGCGAAAGGGGCATGAACTATATCAGTTTTAATCTCATCAAAGACCTTTCTTCCATAATCACTCGACTTAAAATTTTGACTGCCCTTCATCATGTCAATTATGTACTTTGTAATTTCAGAGAAATCAGGAACAAAATGCCTTAAGAAATTTACCTGATCAAAGAATGATTTAACTTCATTTTTTCTTGCTACTAGGTTAAGTTGTTGTATGGATTTGACCCATTTAGGGTCAATTTTGATGCCTTCCCAAGACACTATGTAACCCAACAACTATGCAGATGATAGACTTCTTAGGGTTGAGGGAGATTCCATGTTCCCTACATCTCTTCAACATTTTCTCCAAATCACTCAAATGATCTTCTCTTCTTTTAGGGAAAATTGTTCATCCAGGTAAACAACAATGATTTTGTCCTTCAAATTTGCAAAGGATGAATTCATGGCCCTTTGAAAGGTGGCTCCAACATTAATTAGCCTAAAGGGCATTTTGTTGTAAGCAAAAGTTCCTCAACGAGTGGCGAACATTGTTATAAACTGATCATCTGCATGTACTTCAATCTTATTGAAGCCAAAGAAACCATCCAACATAGACATCATTTTAGAACCTGTCATTGTCTACAGTAAGTGATCCATGTTGGGGAGAGTGTATTGTCTTTAAGAGATGCTTGATTTAGATTTCTAAAATCAACACAAATTTTTATCTCCCCATTTTCTTCCTGATAGGTCGACAAAATTAGCTATCCATGTTGAATGGTGTATGGGGTAGATAATCTTAGCTTCTAGCATTCTATTAATTTCTCTAAAGATGGCATATGAAATCATTGGGTTGTACTTGCATTTCTTTTGCCTAAAAGGAACTACATCTAACTTAAGGGGAATTTTATGCTTAAATTCACCATCCTTGAAGGTTTTCCAAGTCTTCGTAACACCATGCAAAAACATCTTGAAATTCATAAAGTAGTACTTGAGATCTAATTCTTTCTTTGATTGAACAACATCTACCAATGTTGATCATTTTAGGCTTAAGTTTAGTTCCTACATTGATTCCCTCATAATCATCTGAGGCTCCACCTTTCTTACCTCTTTCTCTCCTGATTTATGTATCATGTTTATTGAACAATCTTACTAAAGAGATTAGGTGTCTATGCATTTTGTTACCTTTCAGTTGCTTAGCACCTAGCTCCAAGTATTTCTTATTGTGAGGATAAAACTCTTGGCAGGGGCTAACACTCCCTTTAAAGTATAGGTTAGTGAAGGGCTCAGTTCCTTCTAGAAAGAACTTGTTTTGCTTATAATTGTTAAAGACTTGCCATGATTCAACATTATCAGGCACATTAGGTTTGAAGAGGACTTTAACCTTGTATTCCTTATCTTTGAATTTTGGATGAGATAATGGAAGGGATGAAGAGACAACTATCATATCAGCCCTTAAATTTTGTTCCCTTAGAACAACTTGTATAGAAAAGGCATCAAGGTCTTCTATTTCATCCTAGAATATATTCCTATAATTCTTAAGTCTTGGAATTTTCATAGTTTATTGACTTCGGACTTGTTTTACTATTATCCCTACATCACCTTGGGCTTTTAGAATATTCGCCCCTCTTTGCTTTGTAATAGGAATGCCTAAGAGTAGTGCTTCATATTCTACAGTATTTTTTGTGTTTTTGAACTGTAGCTTATATGCTAGTTGTGTCAATTCTCCCTTAGGAGAAATGAGCACCACACCTACTCTTGATTTGGTAGTTACATAACTGCCATCAAATTCTAAGGTCTAAATGCCTTGATCATCGAGAGGATCTAACTCCTTTTCAAGAGTATTAAAATTACTGAACATCATATAGTTCCCACACTCCATTTCTTGATGCAATATTTGAGCCTTGGGATCATTAGATTTTATTATAGTGAACTTAGATTTTTCCTCAAGCTCAAGCTTGATCTTTTTGTTGCCAACGAGAATGATAGCATGAGACCAATCAAGTTTGATTTCACCTCCCATATCTCTACAAAAACTCCTACTCGATAGCATGACATAACTAACAAGGATGTTGGGTACAAGGATAGTTAATTTCATTCTTTTTGTTGGATGTGCAGCTAAGGCTACTTAGGCATCCTTTACTTGACCTAATAAGGGAACCTATTTTGCATCCATAGAATAACAACGCCCAAAGGTCTTGGTTAAGGGTAAGCCTAAGGCATAGGCAATAGTAGAAGGCATGACATTATCTGATGCACCCAAGTCAATTATGCAATTACTTAGCTTGTGACCATTGACATATAGAGACACATACAAAGGGTTGGATTTTTGGCCAAGGGACGTAGCTAGGACTAAAGATTTTTCTTCATTTAATAACATAGGTAGGATTGGTTCTTCATCAGTAGGGGTAGATGCACTAGTGCTAGGCCTATTATTACTGGTAGTATTGATATTTGGTTGAGTTTTATTACTAATCTCACCTGTACAATACTCAACTAGCTTTTACAATTAAGTGGGATTAGATTTCAAGTATTTTAGAGGAGAAAATTGAATATGAGCATCTTTACAATACCGAATAATATTAAATAAAGAATTGGACTTACCACTTGGCTCTGATCTTTATAGCTCTTTCCTTGAGGTAGGGGGTATAAGTACTAGCCATGGCTAGTGAAGTAGAAGGAGCAATGTTTTGGACAAGAACTGAGCTCATTGAAGCTTTGTTCTTCTAGATTCTTGTGGTTATAGTCATTTTTACTTCATCCAAAGTGGCAAAATAGTCACCTCCTCTATTCGAATATGATTCATACTCCAAATAAAAAGGTTCTAGATTTGTCAAGTGTAGAATAATCTTCGTTGTCTAGATATTCCACTTTTTGCTCATTGCTTGCATTCATCTGCATGTATCTATTCACTTTAGGGCAAGAGACACCATCATGATATTCTCTTAAGTGGAATATGCACGCACTTTGTTTCTTAGGAGTTGCCTCAATGGTAAGCCTTTGTTGAGCAAGTGGTAATTGTAATGTCTTTCCTTGATGTTGCCTTTTGGATATATTTTGATAGGGTTGTTGAAATGAAGAAGTTGGCTTATCCATCCTTTTCATGACAATCATCTCATTTGACAACTTTTGAAGCATTTCTCCCATGTTGTTAGTAGCGCCAGTAGTACAGCTTATAGAAGCTCCACTCTGAATGTGACTCTTCCATTTTCCAGCTACTATCAAATCATCTTCGAGTTTTATGGTCAGAGTTTGAGTATTTTGGAGATTTGCACATGCACTCTTTTGATTTGAAAACTAATATTTGGAGGCATGGAACTAATGAAGAACATCTTTTGATTATCTACAGTTGGCCTACTTGCAGTAGGAATTCGATTAAGTGATTTTTTGAACCTAGCAATGAAATCCCTCACGAGAATATTTTGCTCCTTCTTGATTTGAGTGAGTTAAGACAACAAGGTATGTTCATCTTCTATGCTTTTATAGCGGGCCTCAAACCAATTGTGCATGTCATCCCAAGTTGTGATGCATCCAATAGGAAGATGTTGGAACCAATCAATTACTTTTTCAACTAGTGTTTCAACAAACACCTTACAACTATGTCTTCGTGTTGAGGGGAGACAACATTATAGGCTACAAAGAAAGCATCAATATGTTCATCTACAAAAACCTTCCCATCACCATTGAACTTGGGAAAATTCTTCTAGGAAGCTCTTGGAAAATCATTGTTAGCCAAGGTGTAAGAGGCTAATAGCATTACCCCAGGGTACTTCCATTGATGCATGAAGAGTGATAAGGATTGGTTGGAAAGTAACAACAATTGGGGATACAACTCTATGTAAGGTGAGAGCATTACAAAATGATAGAGTTTGTGTTCAAAAAATAGGTGGGGAAGAGGACTAACTATTTCTCTAGGAAGTAGGATGACATGGAGGAAACCAAACCCCACGGATACCTTATAACACTAGGTCTCTTGAGCAAGCTCTTCCTCTTCTCAAGGGGTCTTCTAATATAGGAAAATTAACTTTCCTGAGCTCTTCAAATATTGGATAAATTTGACCATGATCACGAACACTCCTAGTATACTTAGGATCTAGGATGAACTCGCTTGTTGACAAAGGTGTGACTTTAGGCTTGCCTCAACCTTCTTTGCTAAAGCACACCTTTCCAGTACTCAACGTTGTCTTCTTCTTGTTCTAGTACAAAACTGACTCTTCTATAATCATTTAAGGGTTTTCTACTTCTCCAAGCGAGTGTATTCAACTAGTTGATTATTTCTTCTTGTTCATTTTGAAAGCCAAGGTTGACCTGAGGTATTGGGATTTGGACATCATGAGGTGACACCATTTTTCCTCATGAGTTAATAGACACGACTCGAATTAATGTGTGAGTGCCCAGTTTAGAGTTATTCCAATGAAGTTACTAAGAATACTTTATGCGATGAGAAACAAGAAGAAGAGTTTATCTTCCATGTAACTTTCAATATTGGGAAAGATAAAATTTAGAGATTCCAAAAAGATCCTCAGTAGAGTTGCCAAAAACTATTGGTTAACAATTTGTCTTCCTTGGTTTGGTTTATGCCTTGACTCTTAATGTGCCCAATTGGTGATAGAAAAAGTAGTTAGCAACTAAATGAGCCAATGTAGGCATTCTATCAAGGATCCTTGAATTGAAAAGGTACAACTCCCTTATATGCAAGGTTTTGCAATGAATATTATTTTTAATAGATCAAGGTTTAGGGGTATGCTCTTGACTAGAGAGAAAAAGAGGCATGACTGGAGTGCCTAAAGACTTTAAACAACTTAGGTGGTTTTTAGATGGGGACTCACAAAGATCCATAGCTATGAATGCACATACGTCATTTTCAATTTTCCAACTCCTAAATGCAATCTACCCAACTTACTGAATGCAAGATGCAACAATGCAGGAACACTAACTAACAATGCACACTACATAAGAAAAAAAAGAGAATGATTAACTAAGCAATGCCCAGATTGCACAAATTAATGAGGTTGCACAACAACCATTTGTTTCTCACTCAGTAACTTACATTAACCAAATCCCAAACTTCCCACACAACCATGAAGATGCACATGAACTAACTTGTATAGAATAGAGGAAATGAGATAATACTACAAATAAGGGAAATAAATCTTATAACCACTGAAAAGAAAGAAACAAAACCTAGTTCATTTGCAATCCTACAGTTTTCATCAATAGTCCATTTCATTCCAACCATCATACAAGAACTAAAACTAGACTAACATGAACGAAGGAATTAAAACATGGACATTGAGTTGCACACAATAGTCCTACCTACAAGGGTTTTCCCACATCATTTTTTTGTCAATCTTCTTTACTTCTCAAATTGTTACATTTATATGCCCTTTTGGAATTGGCCAATTACATTTCATGATTAATTAATAAAGCATCTTTGAACATACTAAAAATAAGATTGGCTGCATATCTCATCCGTTACAAAACTTTATCCTACAAGGAGAATGTCAAATATGGCTACAATATCAGAGAGAGAGAGAGAGAGAGAGAGAGAGAGAGAGAGAGGAGAGAGAGAGAGAGAGAGAGAGGGAGAGGGAGAGGGAGAGGGAGAGGGAGAGGGAGAGGGAGAGAGAGGGAGAGGGAGAGGGAGAGAGAGAGAGAGAGAGAGAGAGAGAGAGAGAGAGAGAGAGAGAGAGAGAGAGAGAGAGAGAGAGAGAGAGAGAGAGAGAGAGAGGCATCACTTTTCATATGTGGCAAAAGAGTGCAATCCTATGTCAGAGCACAAGTTTTTCTTTGGAGTTACAACTTTGGCTCTGTATGCCTTCATTTTGTCAATTACACTCTTCAGCTCATGGACACTTGGAATGAGAATGTTGCAAGTTGTAATCATATAATAATCATTCATTTCTATCAATTCTTCAACTCTGGAGATCTTTGATTGGAGCTTCTTTGTTGCATGCTTCAGAACACAATCCACTGTTGAGAGTTCTGGAATCTTTGCCACTTGGAAATTTGATGGGTTAGTAGCCTCTTCAACGAATGCCAAAAACTTATTTTTCTTTTGTTTCTTAGCTTTCTCATCCTAATGATGGATCATTGAGTGTCATCTAAAACATTGATGCTGATAAACTCACACACAATCTCACCTAGAATCATAAATATAATATCATGGATTGTGGAAATCTGTTACAATTAACTTAGTTTTCATTCATTTGATGTCTACCAACTAGCTATTATTGGTGACATATGATTTAGTGTGTAGAACCTTTAAATGTTCGACTATCTTGTCCATTACTTTCTTCACTTTCATATACATCCTTCAACTCATGCTCAGACTTCATTGAGCTCTCAATTTTGAATTATAATGATTGCTTCCAATGAAGCAATGGTTCTTGGCTTGTATTTAGTATCTCATGGGTCACAACAACATTAGTCTTCATGTCAATCACCTCTTGCAACAATGCCAATTGCTTTGTTAGGCTCTCTGATTCTTTGTGCATCGACTTATGGTGGCTTGACACTACTTCTCTCAATTTTCCAGTGTCTAGTAGTATATTCCCAAGGTTCTTGATGAGAGGGGGACCTTGGGCCTTTATTTCATTAATCTAAGAACAACCAATTTGACCAAATTGTGTCTTCTATTGTAGCTTAAGTAGCAAGTTCTTGTTCTCCTCTACATTTGAGTCAAATGTTCTTGTAGGGGTACTTCCAAGTGCAACTCTGATATAATCCATCAACTCCTTATTTGAGGCTTTGAGTACCCCTTTTTTTGACCTTAACTCCTCTAGTCTATCCTCAATCTTCACATTTGTTGATTTCCAAATGTTGAACATAGAATCATGCACTGGAATGCCTATGTCAACCATTATAATCTAAAAATAATTATGAGTTAGCTCATGAAATTTTCCTTCCTTTTGAGGTTTTGCAATCTCCATCAACATGTGACCAGTAGAAGAATTTGTGGCCAATGCTGCTATAGTCTTTTCCTTCTTTGATGATGGCTAAGATGAAATTGCCTATACAATAAGGTCCTTAGATGGAGCACTTTATTCACATCATCTCTTCTTTTGATCAATAGTCTCTTCCAAACAAGATTCAGTTGATGGGACATTAAGTGTTGACCGCAAAGCTATAGGATCAAAAAGCTTCATTGCAACTGGCAGTATCATCTTGCTTTGGCTAGAAAAAGGAAAAGAGGTTGCCTTAGTAACATAGAGTGCTAGAGCATCACCTTGTTGAGATGCCTCCCACTCTTGGCCATCTAGAGGGTTATTTTCACCATCGAGGTTGATGACTAGCATAGGGGAGGAGGCTTTTGCCATCATTTTCTCCTTCTCCTTCATTTTGCCTTTATCTTTCTCTTCATCTCCAACCTTTCCCATAGGTAGAGATCCTCCTCTAGAGATTGGAGTAATTTAAACATTCTTCTTAGGAGGTTGGTCTCCTCCTCCACTGACAAATTATGTTGGTTCAGATGATGTTGATGTAGTAGTAGTAGATTGGATTGTCCTGGAAGCTACTCCACAGTAGAAATTGTGGTTCTAGTTCTCTTCTTCCTTTCTTTAGTCCACTCCACTCATTTGTCCATCCTTTTTATGATACCACACATCAGGACTTCCATCATGTCAATAATAGGGCCTTCACATAGAGTTGACACTATAGGAGAGTTCTTGATTTGCTCGTAAGTTGAGGGAAGCATGTAAGAGCCATCATCTGCAAGATCACTAAAATCAACAATGTCATTATACAACTTAATTTCATCTATTTTCAATCTGGAATATACCTTTCTTTGGTTTGGTATTCATCATAACACCTAGCCCAATAGTCTTCAATGTTTGGAACATGCCTATGAGCATACCCTAGGTTTAGATGATCTTTTACAAAGTAATGGGGTCATACTGGGGTTTTATCACCTCGTAATCAATCAATTTAATTATGCTCTCAAAGTCTTTAATTAAATTTTAGGCATTAGATTTTGAGGCACAAGAGTAAGGACTGACCACTATTGGAAAAGGGATCCCAACTATCTTCTTCACATTGGAACATAATGTGTTCACCTTTGGTATTTATCTACACAACTCAACAAGAACTACCTTATCTTTAGGATATCTAGGGAGCCTCTTCAGGAAGCCATCAAATGCACCGATCCTTAGGTAGGAAAAAGATGGAACTAGAATAAAACAACATCTAAACTAGTTGACGACTAATATGGCTTTTAGTGAAAACCTTCGCTTAGGGCACCCTTGCAAATCCTGACATAACCTCATTGTGAAGTCATCATTTACCCTTACATATTCTTCAAAAATCCTCTATAGTTGGATATGAGGATAGAATTCATATACCTTGGTGTTTTCATCAAAGTCCTCAATACTAGGAAGACCAGACCATAGATGATGCATGGTTAAAGCATATATCAGATATGACAACATATAAAATTGTCAAAATGCATTAGCTGAATTTAGTTAAGAGGCAAGCTCTTCACATATGATCTGAGCCTAGGAGATATGTAGTCCCGCAGCACAAATGTCCTAGAACAAGTACAAGTGATGCTCAATAAAATCTAGAATCTCTTCCTTTCCTTTTAATCTAAGCAACACTTATAAGATATCCACAATTTCTCTCTTTAAATTGGTTCCAAAAAGAGTCCTTTGGCATCTTACTATTTTTGCTATGATGAGTTTGGAACCATTTTCTCTGCATATCCTCTCTCCTTAGAGTTTTTTTTCTCATTGAACATTGATGCAGAGGAAGAAAAATCGATGTTGCAATACTCTTCCTTTACTGGGATTTTGAATGTATATTGCATCAATTCTTTATTCATAGAAAGAAGAATATATAGATTAGGCAAAAATATTTGCTTTATCTCTAGATTATATTTTTTGATGCATTCCTTTACCAACTATGGTGCTTGTACAGCCATGGGGAACCCCACAACCTCAATGAGTTTGCTCTCTTTCAATTTCTAAGTAATTGGATGTATGGGCTAGGTATTGAGTCTTTTTTGCAGATCACCTAGGTTGTGAAATTTGAAGGAAGTGTCACAAAAGTGCTTCAACTCACTCTCCAATCTAATCAGGTGATCATACCATGCTACTTTGATTGCCATTAGCTTATAGTTTCACATAGAGAAGACAAATTACTTTGATAAATTAGTTGTTATGACATGAAGAACTCTGTTTGGAAGAAATCTGATCATATAGACACGAAAATTTGAACATTGGCACCACACAAACAAATTAACTCACAACTAACAATTGGATTTGCAATAAATTGGGTAGATTAATGACTCTTTAAAATATTTTTATTCTATCCATATGATGATTCATAAATCTGACAAATATAAAATTTACTTCATGCAATAGAGAGATTATTTACTTAGGGAATTGATTGACTCAAGCTTTAATAGAAGCTACCTTTTTAACTTTAGAATCTGGAACAAGGGTTTGCACCACAATTCTTTATGTGTGGGGAAGGAAACATAAACCTATCTTCCGTAAGCTTGCCTTTTCCTTTGATTCAGGATCACATGATGAGCCATACTCCTTTGGTACCCTAGATACCCTATTGCTTTGTTTTTCACACAAATATATCCTTTGTATTTATCTCATTCCTTAGAGAAGTTGCTAAATGAACTTTCCACCTTGAGGGCTTGGACCATTATCTTCTTTAATCAGGTTCACACTTTACAAACAACTCCATGGGAAATAACTTTGTGGTATTTCCAAAGAATGTCTTCACTTCTAGATTTAGTATTTCCACATTCTTATATCTTCCGAAATAGAAAATCCATATTTTCTTTTAGATAGAAAGTATCCTAGAGGTATATTATTTCCAAAGATTCGAACAACTAGAAATATTTCTCTTCTTTTCATAACATTGCTTTGGAAATGAAGTCGAAGGCATTCACTTACAAGGGGAAAGTACTTAGATTGATAGAACTCCATTCTTCTAAACAAAAATAGTTTTTGACTTCGAATTGGTACTTTGAGAGTTCCATGACTATAGATCCTTGTTCTTCTAATCCTCTCATCATGAATCAACCTTTAAATACACCTAGAGATGTCAATATACTTTTCTCTTCGAGATGCTAACCAATGAAGTGTGCTAGCAATAGGAATTTGACACCATGGTATAGAATTTGAAAGGAGCACCATGCTAGTATTGGGAACTAATTACAGAAATAACTATAGGCTTCCTTCTCTTTAGGAAGATGCTCAAACACAAACCCACCAAAACCTATATCACCTAAAACCTTGATGTAAAGAAAAAGCAAGAATATTGGAAAGAGGTGTTAGGGGAACCAGAGCATGGAAAACCTGGAAAGACCCAAAAGGTAAGCCTCGAGGATGCTTGATGAGTAGGGAACCACCTAGGAGATACCTAGACAAGGACTCAGACATATATGCAATGAAAACTGACCAACCTATAAGCTTAAAAGGGAGGGATTGAAATTTGGCAATAACAACAAATAAATGATAAGTGAAACTCAAATAGCATTCAATCTTGTGAAGGATAAATGAAACACAAAATAATATTTAACACATTTTTTGGGTCTATAGATGATCTTTATGGTAATATCCATCTTGAACAAACTTGTAATAAAATTGTTAGACTAATAAGGTGTTCTTTTACTAACTCTAGTTTGCTCAAGTTAAACTTTAGGCATATAATAATTAATTCTTTTATTAATTATTATCATGCAACCTAGGTTTTACCTTCTAGGGTTTTCATCTCTTTTTATAAGGATTGATCTCTCTTTACATAAAAACATGTTTTGATTGAATAACAATCTATCTTTTTGCTCATCAAGAATGTCTCCTTTGTGAATCTGTGAATTTCAGCCTCCATAGTTTTGCTTCTCTCTTTTTGTGATAGCTGTTCACATACAGTGATTCTTGGGAGTTGTGAGTTGAGATTTCCTCAACTTCAACATGGTATTAGAGCTTCACACTTTCATGCCTTTGTTCTCTTCATAAAATTTTTTGAGTTGGTTTTCAGATCTAATTTTGTAGATAGTTTTTATTGGATCTAGGGGGACTTTATTTTGGGTCACTTTGAGCCTAAAAAGACATTATTGTTGAGGTCGGAGCACTAAAAAACTCTCATTTCCATATAAATTTTTTCACATTTAGACAAAGCTGTGATATGAGAGAAAAAATTCACTTAGGTTGTATGACTAGGCATGAAAATTGAGGCAGTGATTTTTTATTTAAAAAAAATTGGCACAATGAATTTTCTATTATTTTAAAAACAACATTTTTTGTATACTTTTTTATTCACATAGACACATGCATTTGAAAGAAGATAAAATTATCATTTGTAAAGATAGGAGTGCACTATAAGCCTGCATAGGATGATGTAGGCATCAATCTTGCAAGCTCCACTGCCCCTACAATGCCTTTGAGACTTTGGACTTTCTTTGGGCTCACATTTGGGGAGTTGTCTATTTCTTGGGCTCTTAAAGCCCCTCTCTGTGTAGGCCTACCTTCCTTTCGGTGACCAATGATTTGAGGGAGGATTTTTCTAATTTTGTAAGGCATTTATTTGGGAAGCGTGGGAAAAGGCTTCCTCTAGCTACCCTATACCCCACCTCGGGCTCTTTTGCAACATTTTACGAGAAGTTTTTTTACATTTTGCAGCCCTACGTCATGTGTTTTCTTTTTGGCCTTTTGGCCCGTGATCTCATTGCTTGGCCACATCTTTCAAGAGATGGGATATTTGTGGACCCTTTCTCATACATCTCTGCACTACCTAAAGCCAACTCAATCAATGTCTTGGAAGGCACATTTCATTCATTTTTATCTTTTTTTTTGTATTTTAGTGGATATCTTGGTTATTTCAAGTTTGGGGATCAATTCCATTGCTTTAGATGATTCGTCATGGGTTGTATTATCTATTTTATTAGCCTTATGTCTCTTCTAGTCTTTGTAGACATCGATTGTATGCATTTTTGCAAACACATTGAGATAAAGTGTCATGTTCCTTCTATATTTTTATTTTTATTATTTTGCCTTCTAATTCAAGTAGTATCATATAAGGCCACTCATATAGATTATTGTATACTTAGGATTCATCATATCTTGTACATTATTGTACATGCACTACTCTAATTAGAGTGGCATGGGGAGTTGATATTTTGCCTTTGTTTGCCATCTACTTTTGTCTAATAAGTTTCCCTTTTATGACATTAGCCTCATTACGTGTATGAGATTGATCACCCCATACACTATTATGTATTTATCTATGTATCTTGATCGTGGTTCCTTTACATGTAGTTCTTATTGTCTCACTTTTCCAGTTGCCTTTCACCTCACCCTTGTCTACATTTGGGCAGGGGGGGGGGGGGGGGGGTTCTTCTATTAGTTCTTATGTTTCCTTGGTTTGATGGAGTGAGATATGTATTTAGTATTTGTTCCTATGTCCTAGGTGAATGCAGTGGCTAGGTACCTATGCATTTTGGTGAGATGGATCATTTACCACATATACACTTTTCTTTTCATTCCTATTTTGGTTACAACCTTCCATGTTCGATTGATCAACTCTTCAAGCTTTGGTGTTTTATGTCATTTATATCTTTGAGTTCAATTGTTTGCCTTTATATACCTCCTAATTCAAGTAGTGCCTTCTAAGGGAACTCATGCGATTGTAGTCTTTTCTACCTAGTTATGTTCTATTTCAGTGGAGGTTCTTCAAATCAGTAGTTACTTTCAACATAGCTTTGCAACTTCTAGATGTTGCATTAGCATTCTACATGATCATCATTTTGTTCCTATCTTTTGGGACATTCTCTAGTTTGGAGTCTTATGCAGTCCTTCACTAGTTCTTTGAGCATTCTTTCCAACTCTTCATGGAGTAGGGTTTTTCCCATGTGGTTTTCTCTGTTTCTCCTCTTTACAAATATTTGGTTGTGCTTAGGTACCTCATCAAGCCTTATTGTCGAGACCCAAATTTACTTTCAGTAGTAGTTTCTAGGTTCTTAGCTACTCCTTACATTTACCTTAATGGGGTTATTAAAGTAATAAGGTGTTTTCTTATGAACTCTAGTTTGATTAAGCCAAACTTTAGACATATAATAATTAATTCTTTTGTTAATTATTATTATGCGAACTAGGTTTTACCTTTTAGGGTTTTGATCTCCTTTTATAAGCATTGATCTCTCTTTCTAAAAATAAATTTTTGATTAAATAATAATTTATCTTTTTGCCCATCAAGAATGTCTCCTCTATGGATCTATGAATTCCAGCATCCATAGTTTTTCTTCTCTCTTTCTGTGACAAGTGTTTGCATGTAGTGATTGTTGGGAGATGTGGGTTGAGCTTTCCTCAACTTCAACATGGTATCCTATTCTCTTCATGAGAATTTTTTGAGTTGGTTTTCAGATCTGGGGCTTTTAGATCTGGTTTTCTAGAGTTTTTTTTTATTGGATTGGGGGAATTTTATTTCGGGTCACTTTAAGCCTAAAGGGACATCACCATTAAGCTCAGAGCACACAAAAACCCTCATTTACATACAAATCTATCCCATTCAGACAAAGTTATGGTTTGAGACAAAAAAATCATCTAGTTTATACAGCCTAGGAACACAAATCGAGGATGTGATTTTTTTATTTTAAAAAAGTTGGCATAATGAACTTTTTGTTATTTAAAAATAAAAACTTTTGCATGTTTTTTTATTCGCACAGGTTCATGCATTTGAAAGTTTTTTTTTTTGTAAAAAAAGGAGTGCAGTATAGGCTTGCACAAGTTGGTGTAGTTGCCACACCTATGTGCCCCACTATCCTTGCAATGCCTTGGAATTTGGACTTTTTTTTGGCTTGTGTTTGGGGAGATGTGCATTTCTCAAGCTCCAAAGCTCATCTCTTTGTGGGCTTACCTACCTTTTTGTGGCCAACAATTTGAGGGAGGATTTTTAAAATTTTGCAAGGCATTTACTTGGGAAGTGTGGAAAAATGTTTCCTCTAGTTGTGCCAATCCTCTACCGTCATGTGGTCCTATGCCCCACCTTGGGTTCTTCTGCAAGGTTCTTTGCATTTTGTGGCCCCCGCATTGTATGTTTTTTTCTGGCCTTTTGGCCCATAATCTCAGTGCTTGGCCACCTTTTTTGAGAGCTAGGATGTTTGTGTGCTCCCGCTCATGCACCTACACTACCTAAAGCCAACTCAACCATTGCCTTAGAAGACACATTTTTTCTAACCCTCTTCTTTGGTATGTGTGGTTATTTTTATGCGAAGTGACAAGAATTTTCATGTGTAGGTCATGGTTTTTTTTTTAATGAGCGTCACTATTTACACATGGAATTTCCTCTATAATCAATGCCCTTTTGGCCATGTAGTTTGAAGGTCTTCTCTATTGTTACCCACCCTCTTCTGGGGGTTTATTGCAAGTGAGGCACTTTTCAACCCCATCTTTTGGGCCCATGAGATGCATGGTCTTATCGATTTGTGGGTAGTCTTTTTTGTTGCCTTCTACTAATATTTTAGCAATGATTTTGGTGCTCTCTCAAGTTTATGGGACTTTTTCCTTTTTCGTGGGCATTTTTGATATGTGGTTATGTTTTTTCCACCATAATTCTTTATTTTGACACTAACACATTTTTCCAGACTTTATAGCCTTTTCTAGTGAACATTTTTTTTATCCAACTACTTGAGAATTTTAAGGCATTTTTTTTGCCTCAATGGTCATTTGATTGTCAAATTTGGGTTTGTTACTTGCTTGCATAAGCACTACATCATCACACATGTTATCTCTTATGGCTAGGTTTGGATCTACCAGTGGTAGTTTTCTCATATCTTGGACATACATACTAGTTTTTTATAAACAAGATATTTTCAAAAAGGTAGTTTCGACTCCATCACAATGGTATAGGTATTTTTTTAGTTTTGATGTTTTTTTAATGCCCTTCTTTTTGTTCAAAGTTAGGAGTTATATATATTTTTCTTTAGGAGACATATCCTGAGCATCCAATCTCTGATTTGGGAATTATTTATATCATTGGAAAGGTCTTTATGTACTCTTTCTAGTGATGCTAGATGATTTTCCAAAATTTTCTCTAGGCACATTCTACTTAGTGTTTTTTCATTTTACATTCTAGTGGATATCTTGGTTATTTTAGGTCCAAGGATCGATTTCATTGCTTCTAATTATTCATAATGGGTTGTACTATCTATTATATCATCCTTATGCCTCTTCTAGTCTTTCTAGACATCTTTTGTATGTATTTTTACAAAGGTACTGAGATAAAGTGCCATATTCCTTATATATTTTTTGTTTCAATTGTTTTACCTTGCTTTCCCTTTTGATTTGGGCAATGTCATCTAAGGGCACTCACATAGATTATTGTATTCACCATATCTCGTGCCTTATTGTACATGCACTACTTTGATTAAAATGCCATGGGGGGGTTGATATTTTGCATTTTGTCATCTATGTTTGTCCAACAAGTTTCCCTTTTATGACAATAGCCTCATGATGTGTATGAGATTGATCACCTCATACACTATTATGTATTTATCTATGCATCTTGGTCATGGTTCCTTGACATGTAGTTCTTATTGGCTCAGTTTTCCAATTGCCTTTCACCTCACCCTTGTTTGTATAAGGGGGGATTCTTTTGTTGGTTCTTATGCTTTCTTGGTTTGATGGAGTGAGTTATGTATTCAATATTTGTTCCTATGTAGTAGATGAAAGTAGTGGCTGGGTGCCTATGCATTTTGGTGAGACAAATCATTTACCATATAGAAATTTTTCTTTTTGTTCCTATTTTAGGTACAACCTTCCATGTTCGATTGCTCAACTCTTCAGGATTTGGTGTTTTATACCACCTGTATCTTCAAGTTCAGTTGTTTTTCTTTGTATGCCTCTTGATTTTAGTACTATCTTCTACTGAAACTCGTGCAAATTATAGTCTTCTCTACCTAGTCAAGTTCTATTTTAGTAAAGGTCCTTTAAATCAATAGTTACTTTTGACAAAGTTTTGCAACTTCTACATGTTGCATTGGTGTTCTACATGATCATCTTTGTGTTCCTATCTTCTAGGATATTATCTATTTCAGAGGCTTTTGCAATCCTTCGCTAGTTCGTTCAACATTCTTTCCATCTCTTCTTGGAGTAGGGTTTTCCCATGTGGTTTTCTCTATTTCTTCTCGTTATAGAGATTTGGTTGTGCTTGGGTACTTCATTAGGCTTTATTGTTGGGACCCAAAATTACTTTCAGTAGTAGCTTCTACATTTTTAGTTACTCTTTAAGTTTATCTTAAGTGAGGGTGTTAGAGAAAGAGGGTCTATTCTTATTAACTATAGTTTTCTTAAGCTAAACTTTAGGCGTATAATAATTAATTATTTTACAAATTATTGTCATGCAACCTAGGTTTTACCTTTTAGGGTTTTGATCTCCTTTTATAAGGATTTATATGTCTTTGAAAAAACTCTTTTTGATTGAATAATAATTTATCTTTTTGCTCATCAAGAATGTCTCCTTTGTGGATCTGTGTATTCCAGCCTCCATAGTTTTGCTTCTCTCTTTCTATTATAGGTGTTTGCATACAATGATTGTTGGGAGTTGCAGGCCGAGCTTTCCTCAACTTCAACAAAAATATTCAAATAAAATTATAAATATGTAAAATGAAGAAGATATGTTCAATTTGGTTAAAAATTATACCATATGCTAAATGAGTAAAATGAAAATATTGTACAAATAAGTAGTGGAGTAGTACACTATATATAAGAGCAACACAAAAGCAATAAATATTTTATTTTTCTCCAATGAAATTTATCTCTACTTGTATTTCCTTAAATAAGTACAACAATGTAAGTTCAACCAACTATTTGTGTCTATACAACCATGAATTTAGTATTTTATATAGAGATTTCTAAAAAAAATTAGAAAAAATAAATAATTGTTGCCTTGGTACAAATGACCAAATTTGTGGTTGCATAGCCATTGTCCAATCAAATAGGCATCTCATATGCAAGCAAAGTGGGTTTAACCATGGAGGAAACTCAGTAGTTAAGCATGCTTAAACTAGAGTAGTATTAGGATGGGTGACCTCAAGCGAAGTCCCAGTGCTTCACCTTTATGAGCATCACCTAGATCCAATTAGTGATAAGTGTTCCATTTATTCTCATGGGAGATGGATTCATGTGAATCACTACTCACGAAACATGTGTTAATGAGTTTGACTCAAAAACTACATAGTTACAACCTAATAGCAATATCACATTTTGACTTATTCTGGAAAATATCTCCTACTTATAATAAAATTTACTATTATTTTGAGTAAAGTATTCTCACTAAAAAATAGAATATAAACTAAAAGTTTATTTGAAAAGCTCCTAGTTCAATTTTTTTAGATTGATTGGAGACATGGGATAATATATTTTTCCATGTCTACTTATATATATATATCCATTCAATAGTGATACATGTTGGTATTTCTTTCTTATCTCTCTTTGTATAATCAAAATCAATATCAACACGACACTTTAGTGCACTTACATCAAAATGAAGATTATAAATTGTTTATATAACCAAAAGAATTTAAAATCTACTATAAAAATTATTGCAATGTCAAAAAAACTACCAGGAACATGTGCAAACTTACTAACCTCTCAACATATGTAATTAAAATCATAATTCAATATATGATACAACTCGGTAGCTTGGAAAAGAAGACATAGAAGTTATATAAACATATGGTGCAAAAACTATTCCATGCTTCCACAACAAATGAATGGAAAAAAATGCATGAGTATAGGCCCAAACTCCAAGAATATTATAAGAAAATATCAATAAAATAATAAAATCAAAATAATAAAAGTGCAACTTATAGAAATTGTTCTTGTAGAATCAAGGAAAATTGGGGTGGAAAATGGGTAGCATAGCTTTGGAATGGGAAATCATTAGCAACACGTAGTCCATTTGGGTTATTAAATTTTTTATTAAACTCCTGGTATACAACATGCCTATTAAATATTAAAAAATATGAACTTCCAAGTGGATTGCATTGTATATGGCACTCTAGAAAAGGTAGGTCTGATTCATTATGATAATCATGCATGTCAAATGAAGGCAATAAAAATAAAATAAATATTTAAATCTTAAACTCAAGACAAAGAATTTGATTACCATCACATATAAAAGCATGTAGATATTGTTGATAATTACTAGATTCCTCCATGTGTATATAGAGGAGATGATCTAGTAGTGGTATGCCCTAAGTTAGAGCTTCTCAAATTCAATTGTAACGATAATAAAAATATCTTTAAAAATGATGACATCTTCTTTGAGTAATTAAGTGCTTATAACTAAGGTTTTAGCTAGTCGTCATTAATAATAGTATCATATTTAAATTTCATAGTGAAATGGGTTAAAATTTTCAAAATTTTAAGCTTCTACCCATCATAGTCAATTACTGCCCCTATTGGCTCTTGATTTAATAGTGATTTTAACTACCAGGTGGACAAGATGAGATTTCATCTAAGGGAAACTATCTCCTATGATGGACACAATATATCAAGAACTTAGGCCAACTATAAGGATGAACTCCTTCTACTTCAGGCTCTGCAAAACCTAGGTAGGTAGACCTTTAGATTCATTGATATGGTATCAATTCCAAAGCGTACATCTGAATCTATACAAAATAGATTAAACCCTTATTTCTCCTATACTCATGTAATAATAGAGGTATGCAGTAGCAAGTTACAAACCTATGAAATCCACAAGTTGAGTGAGGGTATCCTTTCAACTCCTAAAAGGAAAGGAAATGAATGATTGATTATTTGATTTTGAATCAACAAAACCCCACATATGCAACAACAAGATGAATTGATGCCATTCAGTGCCCTATCCATTGGGTTTCCATAAATCACAACACACATTGAGGATATCAATGACATATCTCATACATCAAGATATCAAATCTATCCTATCACTTTGTGAATTAGACATCAATGTTCATATTGAACCTCATAATTATTAAATATCCTTCTCATGAAACTCACAACCCTATCAAAACGTGTCAAGAATTTACATGATTCTTTGAATCAAAGGCAAATCACATCAAGACATACAACCCAAAATGAGATGTAATTGGATCTATGTTCTTTGTCCATAAACCAAAAAAGATTGCAAACAACAGAGAAAGGAGACAAGAATCAAAATGATACTAAGTAATTTGATGTTCTTTGTATTCATTCATTTGAAACAAGTACATTCAAGATGCATGAAAGAATCATAAAACACACAACCTACCAAAACTATATATTTATTGATGTTGTTCATGCAAGAGACAAAAATGCCAAAGAATGGTGGAATTACAACTAGAGCTCTGCTTAATAGACTGGAAAAACTAACAACATTCAACTTTGGTGATATCATAGTCATGGAAACCTATCCAAGAGTTTGGAACCAACCCTGTATAATGAGAGAAGAAAGAAAAATATAGATGAGGAAGGAATCCTAGATTTGATATGGAATTGGCACTTGTCCACTTGAATCTCCATCTAATGTTGTTGCAAAACATCTTTCATCTTTCCAGAACTGAAAACTCGATCAGATCTCATTACCATTTTCAACAAACTTGCAAAATATCTCCTAGAATGATGAGAAAAGCCCCTTTTTGATAAAACATCAGATTTGATGCCAAAAGTTTCCAAAATACTCATTGAAAAACTTTGGAGGCAAAACAACATCCCTGTTAAGGCCCTCTCCAAATTTGACACCTACCCATTTCACTATTTTATCAAAAACTAAAAATGATTTGCCTGTACCAGAATGTGGTTCCATAAGGAGAACCTCAGACAAAACCCAGTATAAATTTTTCCCACTGATTCCTATGCAAAAAACAAACATAAAATCTATAAACTAGACTCTTAGAGCTTTCTATCAATATATAATACTCCTATACTTGCTTTAAAAAAATACCCTAGATGGTCATTTGAAGTTACAGGTTGCAAATAGATTATCAGGCCTTTGAATTTTTGCAAACATTTAAATTCTAACCCAAGGTTGGAACTTTAGAATAAAACTTTCTTTAAATTTATAAAGCTCATACCTTCAAAAGAGATTTTTTTTTTTTTAAATAATTTTTTGAACTCTTATTTTTTCCTTCTTTTTGAATCTAGGTCAATCTAGGTTTGATTGGCCTGTGACACGTGTCAATGCTTGATTCGTCCATTTCTACATTTTCATCCTAACACATCAGTGTACCTCACAATACTTTGACACATCATCGCCATGTTTCACCTTCTTAATGGTTTGTACTGCCATGTCATCCTATTAATCTCCACATCATCACAACCTGGAGCCCTCTACTACGTGGGCGCCTCCTAATTCACTTGTGGATTGCTCTCTTGCCTTTGACATGTTGCTACATGTCATCATCTGATTGATCCTCAAATTTTGGCATTCCTTAATGGGTGAGCATCTTCATTTTGTGAATTTGTGAGAATCGTCAATTTTTGCCACATGGCACAATCTTGTGTGTCCATCTGCAAACTGCCACATCAACACCTCTACCATGTGTCACATTGTCACATTAATAGTCAACATTTCACTACATCATCACTACAATATGAAAACATGACATGTATCCTCTTTTGCTAGCTTACCTGCCTTGAACTGTGTGTCATGTCAACAGTGCCACCTTAGTGCCCTGCCACATGTCACTTTGTCACATTTTTGCATGTACAGTCAACATCTACCATGTATTTTGTGACAATGTGACATTTCACGATGATGCAACAAATGTCAGTCCTGCCACATCAACACTCATCAAAATTTATGACAATCCTGAAAGTGTGTTACATGTCAACTTGCCATTGGTTCTCATGCTACCATGTGTCAACGTTCGGTTGGTCTACTTCATTGTCCATGTCATCTGCTATGTCATCTGTTCTCAATCAAAATTAACTCCCCATTCACCAAGCTAGCTAGGGCCCACACGTATGGTCTTGTGTCTCTAAGGTCCCATTTGTTTGCAAGAATTGGTCAATGTGGAATTCAACTATGCTAGAATAAGCTCTCTTCTAGAATTTGCACATTCTGAAAATAAATTCTAGAATATCATTTGGAGTTTTTTGGTTGTCCTGGAAGAGGAATCGATAGATGACAATTCCATGTTTGGTTGCATCAATAAAAATAGGAATTAGAATAATTAAAAAAAAAAAAAAACTTAATATGAATTTATAAAAAATATTTTTTTGTTAATTTTTTAAAAGTCAAATTAATTTACTACCCTCTTCATTATAAATTGACTTTATCACTAAGAAAGGTATATCATAGCCTTTATATTTCACTAATACCGAGTTAAACGTGTTTCAAAGTTTAAAAAATTTAAATATTTAGACAAGGTATATCACAACCTTAATATATTTCACTTAATACCGAGCTAAACGTGTTTCAAAGTTTAAGAAGTTTAAATATTTAGACCTCACTTATTCACAAATATATTTGCTTGCTTAGCCCACACATTAATTTCCTAGTGAAAGCAACTCAAGTTTAATCAATTCGCTTTTTTTGGATCTTAACTAGTTATTTTAAAATTATATTCAATATTACCTAAAATTATTTCCATTATAAGCATGATTTTTAATATATATATTTATTGTTTTTGATTAGGTAAAACATGTTTTACAGGGATCTTGAAACCCAAAGTTTTATAGCAAAAAGAGCGAGATGAAACAGATTAAACAAACAAAAAACTGCCACAAAAGGCCAGAGACAAAAGAAGGCCCAAATCCAAAGAACAAAGGCCAGAGACAGAAAAGTAAAGCCAAGCGAATAGGCTAGTGGTCGTTCGTGTCCATGGCCTACGGGGTTTCTGTAGCATCATTGTCCTTCTGACTGGCCATGCCCTCCTGAATCTTGGTAGGAGTGTTCATCTGGTTCCCCTGATTCACCTGGTCACTGGCCTCTTTCTAAAATTCATCTCGGTTGAATCCTTGCTCTGTGTTCTGCTCTACATCCCTTTCAAGGCCAGTTGTAGTCAGATAGTCCCCCAGATTGACAATATTCTCATTCAACGTGTGAAGGGTGTCCACTATTTGTTTGGTGATTATCTGGTGGACAGAATCCAGCCTTTGGACCTTCTGCTCAAGCTAGGTGAGTCTGTCATCCTGATGATCTCTAGAGACCTAACCTCTGTCTTTCTCCTAGTCATTGCTTCCTCTGGCTTCCTGGTCCTTGTTAGTACCCTGGTTGTTGGGTTGGTTGCCCCTATCCTTCAGAGCCTCAATTTCCTAAAAAAGCCACTTGATGGAACGAAAGTTGTCAATCAGACTGTTCTTTGCATTGTTCAAGAAGTTGAAGCCAATTTCTTGCACATTGTTAGAGATAACCAAAAGAGCCAGGTCAATGAGCTCGTCGTAGTGGGTACTTTTGTCAAAAGAAGTCAACATATATATGTTTATTGTTAAAGAACTCAAAAGTTACAATTTTTAATTATAAATATTTGACAACATTTAAAAAAAAAAATATTACATTTGAAGAATTTGATTATAATTACCATTCCATGCATAAAGAATATAAAAAATTATGTTAAATATAACTATAAATTTGAATATAATATCAAAACTAAAATTATTTTATTTTTGGGTAAGAACCATCAATGATTGATAGCTGTGTGTGAAGGAAAGTCCAAACAGTATTCCCGTCCTTATCAAGGGAGATGCTAACCATCTCTCCTTTTTGACAAAAACAAACATTTTAGTTTTAAATATATAAAAAAATTTAAATATATGATATTTGAACATAGTTTTATTTAGAAGGCTAAAGATAAGATTTTTTCGTAAAGATAATTTTAACAAAAGTTTATAATAGATGTCAAGTCCTCCTAAGCAATTTTGTCGTCGATAAAAATCCTTATACAAATTGTACCTATGCATTTTTTCGCATATGTTCCCAACAAATAAATGCAATTAAAAGGCAAACAAGACATCGTAAAAAGTAAATTTCAGCCTTTTGACTATTGCAACACTTGCAGTCTACTCCATCATCACACATTGTACTTGTTGTTTGTGCATCACTAGCCCATCCAAAGAATCCACATCCATCGTGTCCCTACAATAGCATATCTTTATTAGTTCCTAATATAATAATTATTTGTTCATTATGCTAATTTCTAACAAAATTAATAATGACCTTTTTCTTGTTCAGGCAACACCAAAATTTATGCCCAGGATTTTTTAGTGTGTTGGAGATTTTTAACAAACAAGGGCCAACACCACATCGACATGTTGGCACATTGATTAAAGCCATCAACCCTGCAACATAAAAAATACATTAGTTCTTTTAAAAAGCAATAAAAGCTATTTGAGTTTAGACATCAATAATAGCTAAATGGAAAGAAATCAAGCCATCTGTTGTCATGACATCTATGCTGAAGTTTAGAACTGACTACAATGGAGTGGAAAATAAACTCTAACAATGTTTGCATCAGATATTTCCAATATGAGAAAAAACATGACATTGTCCAAATTAAGACATTATCCATAGAAGCCAAACAACACAAGAGTTAAAGTGAAATGGTGATGCAGACATCAGTGATATAAGCTGACGCTAATACAGTTACAGTACGGTAAACATAGTAGATTCCAAAAGCATCCAACATTTTGAAAAAATTTAATTGAGCTAGTAAAATAATTTGTTAATATTTCACTATAAAATTTGTTATAAAATGTTCCATAAGTTGTATAAGATGTCCTAGATTATAGTAGTTCAAACTAAAAATCCTAAAATGGAAAAGAAAACCAACCCTCAAAATTCTTGTCATGTAAGGCACAGTGAAGAAGAGATTTTTGTAGCTTGTTTTAGAGCCCAACAAAAGAAGATCTGCTACAAACACATCTAAGGATGATGAATTGTGCTCAAATTGGTTAGGGAGGATTTCAAATCTAGGTACTGTCACTTGGCTTTCATATGCCATGAGAGCTATGCCTATTACTAGAGGCAACAATGTGTTTAAGGATACCATGTCTACCATCAATGAACGTACAATACTGGACCAAGCCAACAATTAGAGCTAGTATTTTTTAGGACTAATTAAACTATATATTTGCAAATGAATGGCTGCTTGCAATCATTTACAAACTGCAGAAGATAATTACATGTGGTCTAACTTAGGCTGACTGCAGAAACAAGCATGTGCATAAACATTATCATTCATATAAACATCTTCAATATCAACTAGAAATCGAGTCAAGGATAAAAGTATATAATCACACTAAGAAATGAAAATATGTTTGCAATTGATAAAAATCATAAGGCATGCTATGAAGCAATCAAATGCAAAGGTCAAGAAATGAAAATATGTTTGCACCTAATAAAAATCATAAGGCATGCATAATGCATGCTATGAAGCAGTCAAATATAAAGGTCACTATAATTCGAAATAGTTTTAACAAAAACTCTAGAGTCCTCCATACTTAAGTTGTACGTATTTGACTCTCTCCCCCTTGATCATTCTCAAGAAGCCTTTTTCTCTTTTGGTTTCAACCAAAAAATCATCATAGGCTTTTATCATTAAATCTTCACTAATCCTAGGAATACCTTTAAGGGCATCATATATTTTCTCTCCAATAGATTTATAATCCTCTTCATCCACTTTGACAACGTAAGGCTTTAACATGCTCTCGTGGATTTGATTCATGGCTTCACAAATGGTATCCATCGAACTAGCCATGCTTGTCCTCTTTGTCTTTCCCTTTGATGAAGATGGTGGTATTCTTTGACTATCACTTGCACTTGATTGGTTGGATTGAGCAAAGTCTTCATCCAAATGACTATCAACATCAACTGGTATACTGAAATCCCCAACATCATCAAGATCAATGGCCTCATCCATAATGTTCCCTTCCTCCATCTCCTGAGCCATGGCAACTGTAGTACCTTCTGCCATGTCGTTTCCCACAATGAAGGCTAACTCATTATAGTATTGGAATGGCTACCTTTTATACATTTTTGCATTTTTGAATTCTTTCCTTTGCAAATTGGGAAACAATTGAAATGGTTAGTTGTCTTTCAATACTAAATTTACAGAATTAAAGTTATACTTAAACAAAATAAATATTAAATACCATTTTACTTTCAAAAACTCATTCCAAACACTATCTTTAGCATCCACGTACTATGTACCTTCATTCCAAGCAAAGCCACTTGTATTTCTTAAATCTTTCATTACTCTAAATCTCAATTTCCATGTTTTCAATTTATTCTTCAAATTATCCTTGCTTAGATTTTGCTTCAGCTCATCATTGAACCACCTTTCAATGGTAGTCCAAGCTTCCTTTTTGAAACCACCTTCACCTTTTCAACCTAGTTGTACTTGCTCTTGAAGCAACTCAAGGAATTTGTGCTCCATATCCCTAGTCCATAGCACCCTATTAGTAGAAGGTGCATTGCTGACTTAAGTTTCTTGAGCCATGCTAAGGAACATAACAAAAATGGGTAAAAAATACTCGACCATATAATATTAGACCTTAATAATGTGTACGAAAAAATGAAGATAGTCAAATAAATAAATATAATACAAATCTGCACCAATCAATGTACATACAGCCACATTATGTATCCAAAAAATTCAACATAGATTGCATCAAATATGAAAACTAAATATCATAAAGTACTCTTTTTGAACTTTAACATGAAATGATTAAGAGATTGTGTCTTGTGTTCTCTCTACAACTGTTGTATAACTTCTTGGATTTATTCATCACAAATTTAAGTACTTATGTATAAAAGATGAATCTACAATATTTCATAAAATAACAACTATGCTTGCCAACTAATTGTAGCTGATTGCCATTACCTCAAGGTTATTAACAACTAACTAAAAATGAAGACATCAAACTAGAAAAGGCCTATAGTTCTAGATTGCCACCTATTTATGCTCCAATGAAGCCTAAATAGCTTGAAAATAATTCAGTTGTGGTAAGGCTTGCCTTATTTTGACTTTAAGTGGTGCATAATTCTATATTGTTGTTATCCTATATCCTTTCCTCATCATATTGTTGCAAATCATGCATGATAGATTTTATTTCTTCTAGCTAATTGATTAGTGTTTCACTAACACAATAATGGTTAAAGTTGGAAGGCAAAGAGGCTTGCGTTGGTTTATACTTTATAATTGAGTCATCTTGAGACTCCATAGTTCTAGATAGTCAACTTAAAATAATAATTGAGAACTATGCAATCATCTCTCAAAAGGAGCTTTTGGAGTTTGCATGGGGTTTAGAGGTGAGCAATCAACCCTTCTCGTGGGTTATTCGTCCAGACCTCATTCATGGATCTTCTACTATTCTGCTTAAGGATCTTCTAGACAAAGTGAAGGAAAGAGGTTTCTTTGTAAGTTGGGTGCCTCAAATACAAGTGTTGTCTCATCCTTTTGTGGTAGGGTTTTTAACACACAATGGATTGAACTCCACATTAGAAAGCATCTGTGTAGGAGTGCCCATGCTTTCATGGCCCTTCTATGGTTTGGAAGATTAGGATTTCATTGAATGCTGATGTGACAAGGGGAGATGTGGAAAAGAAGGTGAGAAGGTTGATGAAAGGGGAAGAAGGGGAAGAAATGAGGAGGAAAGTTCATGAATTCAAAAAGGCTTCTATTAAATGGAAAGATTAGTGTGCAAAATCAATAGTTCTGAAAAAATTGCTAAGGAAGTTAGTTTGGAAACTATAACACTATTATTGTGCAACATGTAGATACATGGGTTGTTAACGAGCTCAAGTCTCTCACTAAAGCAGTTGTATATGGGTGTATTCAGTTGTTTGGCCCCATCGTTACCAATAGGAAGATGATGAATAAAAACAAGTAACCATTTCAAGATTATCCGCACTACATGTTTGACTATAGGAAACATTCACTAGTAGGCAAGTTCTGGTTGTTAGAAAACCTATCAAAACAGATCATTTGTAACGATGCAAGGACCAACTTTTCAAGTGATGTGATCAAAAATTGTGGAGAAGCTATGAAATTTGTTTGAGTTGATGTGTAATCTTACAAACATGTTAGTGATTTGAAAAATAATAAAAATAACATCACTTGGCATTGCAATTATAATAAGGTATGCCGATAGTCTGTATACAAATGTGTCGATTCCTCAACAAGAGTCAATTTACATGTAATATATCCACAAATCTTCACATTAAACTTATCAACATGTATGCAAAGTGAAAAAAATGCAATAGGAAGTCATAAGTTTTGGTGTCCCCTGGAATGTTACAATTACAACTTACCAAAAAGACATGATTATCTCCAGAAGCATTAAAACATTGTTTCACTAAACTCATCAAAAAAGTGTCCAAATTGGTCAGGTAACCACTAGTAGTTTAGAACCGGCCTTATGAAAACAAGAGCTCGGGAAGAGGGCATGGCTCTGGACATTCACTTTTACGGGGCAATATAAAGATAAATTTGACTAGTTCCTAACTTTGTATGACAGAGAGACATGAGGCCATTGTTTTAGGATGGCAAAATAATTCCCAAATTTTGGAGACAAAAATCTCACATTATATAAAATGAAAATATTATAGACTGAATATATACAATTACAATCCTTTAGAACATTTTCATAGGTGCCAAAAATCTTGCCTTTCAAGTGATACAAATTTCCTTAGTAATTTGGGCAAAACTAGTGATACAAGTTCCCTTTCTAATTTAAGGAAAAAACTAAACTATGTTAGCATTCTATATAGCATGCAGTTTTTAGTAATTCCACATTTAACGGGGAAACCAAACCATATAGTCATGAAGTTTAGCACTAGTTACACTCGCTATGCTTGCAATCCATTTGGAAAACCATTTGGAAAACCTATAGATCAATTTCCTCCATGGTTACACCCACTATGCTTGCAATCCATTTGGAAAACCTTCACCAAGCATTGTGCCTCATGAACCATTCATTAGAAAGCCCCTTAAACTCATCAACCAATAAGTAGAAGATGTTTCTCAATCAATATTTTGAATTAGATTTTAGTGATTTAGAGAGTTTGAGTACTACAATATTAGAATAGTTGAAGATCTATAAGATAGAAAATTAGAATAGTTGCAAATCTAAGAGGAGGTTTAGCTCAAATATACATGCATTATATTCTAGAGACACGTCTTCATATCCCAAAACACAAATGAGATGTGGAAAAAAATAGAATACAACACAAAAATGAGAAATAATACAAAGCAAAACAACTTATGTGGCCAAAGTCTGCTGAACACTATCAGTCATGTGACTAGAGACTATATAGCACCATACATTATAATCTCTCAAAATTCTTGACACCAACTCTTCCTCCATTGAAGCCACCAAGCACAAGACAATAGTATATGCATTGAATTACAAATCAAAGAAACAAATATCATACAAACTCACACTAGTCAATATACTTACAACCACATTATAATGATGATGAAAATGTCACATATAATTCATTCATTTGAAATAACACACATGTGTCAATATATATATATATCAAAGCTATTTTCCAATATATATTCTACAACAAAATGTAATGTTCCAACTACAACTAAGCTTGTACTCTATAGTCTTCCCACATCCTTCGAGCTATTTCATCTTGAAAATTTCCCCAATCATCTCTATCTCGCTGAGTCATCCCATATGTCTCAAGTATGGGTACATTTATCCCATCACACTCATCCTCTTCAGTTTCAACTTCTGTAGGAATGCCGTCCTCTATCATAATAAAGTTGTGTAAGATGTAACATGCTAAGACAATCTTAGTATGTGTCATGATTTGTTACTATGTTTCATGCCTCAAGATAGGAAAATGTTACTTTGGAATGCCAAATGTATGCTCTATTGTATTTCGAAGTGAGGAGTGTCGATGATTAAATAGCTCTTGTAGAGAGTTAATTGGATTTGCTCTGCAAAACTCCTTTGGATGGCAACGTGTACATCGATAAGGGCGAGAAATCTAGGTACATTTGGATATCCCACATCAACCAAAACAAATTTACCTACCAAATGTATCAAAAGCATATTGATATAACCTTGACACGTCTCTCATAAAATCAAAGGAACTAAACATTAACAAGTTGATTGCACATACCGGGGGGAACTACTAGTGGATCTAATCTGGACAAAGCAGAAACAAGAGCACGACTATCTACTATAGACCCTTCCCAACCAGCAAGAATGTATTGAAACTTATAATCAAAGGAACGAACACCCATAACATTTTGTGATCGGTTGCCTTTTCTATCATGATATTTAGCTTGGTTGTCAACATCAATAGTAATTGGTGTATGGGTCCCATCTATTGCTCCAATGCAATCCTACAAATCGTGAATTTGCATTAAAAAACATATTATTATGAGTAATAATCAATATAAAAAATATATGGCAATAGGAGATGTACCTTGAAGTAGGGATCAAAACAATCCTTCTCGAGAATTTGAGGAGTGTTTGGCTCAGCAGGCAACATATAGTTAGCATGGAGCACTAAGATAGCCCTCAAAACCTTGTGGAAGTATCTACTAATTGTCTCTCCCAAGTGACCAAAATTATGAGCAATCTTACAATTCCTCAAATTGTGCCCAAGAGGGTGGAGGAATATCACTAGTTGTTCTTCTAAAGTGATGTTGCAAGTATCTCCAATGATTCCTTTCTGCCTAAGAATAGTGGGTAGACGAAAGGTTGTTCTAGTCATACAAAGCTAGTCATGGCAATCAGTATCATTTGAATGAATAATACTCTTATAAAATGGGATTTCATCTCTTCTACACTTACACCTCTCTCTTCTTGCTTCTTGTACAGATACCACAAGGGATATTGCAAGGGTGACAAGAGTAGCTACAAGTGCAAGCATGATTCTAGTTCTCCTATCAATGAGACCATGAATCCTTGGATCATTAGCAAGATACATCAATAACCTAGATAAAAATTAGTACCAAAGATGAGAAGAGCAAAATTTGAAACAAAAATTAGTTTGCTAACATGAATATTAACCTTTAAATTATAAGCTTTCCTTATACATTTTAACAGGTTATATAAAGTTATTATTATATTTAGAAGGTAGCTTTGTATACACACAACTTTCTGTTATATTAATGAAATAGGTCAGTAGTGAATGTGCAACAATATAGTGACATAGAACTTGCATCGATGCCATTTTTACACAATGCACCTCCATGAACTAATAAGGTTTCAACTGTAGCTTAGATAATATGGTATAGATGTTCACAAGAGCCTAAGCAGCGTTGCAATTTTAACCTTCCATGCAGCTATTTGGGCTGAAAACTTTCAATAGATTGTATGATATAAGTTTTGAGAGCCTAAGCAGCCTTACATTTCTGACCACCTATCCATTTATTTGGACTATGAAATCTATTATAACATCTTTAATAGGTTGTCACTTTCCATGGACCAGTTAAAGCTTGAACCTAAGACGCACGTTGGATGTGAGCTACCAACCCTCTTTGTGATCAGAGCTTTTAGTAGGCTCCTTATTGTAATTCTGATGCAGTACCTTTCTCCAACAATAAAAGGTTGCCAATTTTTTCAGTCAAAAGCACTTGATCAAGATTATATCTTGAGTAATTAAAGGCAGTAGATTTTGTACTCCAAATTAACAACTTTTGTGATCATGAACTAAATAAAATAAACCACTGGCTAGATTCTATTAACTTGTTAACTTGGTTATGTAGCTAACACTTTTAAACTTTATTGAGAGTAACTTTCTATCAACTGTCTTCTCACAATCAGTATAAGAAATTGTTGTTTTAGATTTCATCCCTTAGATACTTATTTGCTAATCTATGTCAGAGCTCATGATATGGGTACATTTTGTTTCTGAATATCAGAGTAGATGAGATAGATGTAACAATCAAAGTTAAGGGGATTGTTATAGAACTCCTGGACAGGATTTGACATCTAGATACATCTACCGGTCCTTGTCATGAGATGAAAATTAGAATGGAAGGACAACTCTGATGAAAGCAACCTCTAGTCTAGTACTATCATGCCAAATTTCAATTTAAATGTGAAAATGTGTTAACTTGTCATGCTTTTATTGGTGAAATGTTTGAGCACATAAATTTTGTGCCACAATAATATTAGGAATGTACAAATATCACGTTAATATAAACTTGGCTTCCAAACAATGGGCTTAATACAATTAATTTCTAGTATTCTGAGGATTTAAAAAATAAATGTTAAAACGTAAAATAAAATGAGATGCAATAAAACTCCAAACAATGCACATATTTAATTGATTGCTCTGGTATAAGAACTCAAAGAATATTCATTAGTTTCTGAACTGTTAAATTGCAAAGAATTTGAATAAATAAAATTGCGTGGTAGATGGTAAAGGTACAAATCTAATCTCTTAATAATAGCTCCATTGGTTATGACCTTTTTGGGTTCCTATAAATAATTGATAGTTTAATAGTGCTTGCTAGCTAGCCACTAGATTTTCTATGCATCTTACACATGAGCTAATCTAGCTTAGACTTGTGAGTAGATCATTGAAAGGTGAACAAGAATCGCTTACTAGTAACATCCAATTTAATACTAATCCAACATTACTTCAGAGCCTCTAACAACCATTTTAATTGCTAAAGAAAATATATTAATGAATTCCCACACATGCGCCAAACATGCTCTTATCAATTAACTCTTGGGTTTTATAAGAACTCGGAAGAAACAACCTAAAATGCTAAACAAAGTAAAATGCTGGGTACATCTGTTACTTCAACATAATGAATATAACCCTCCACACTTGGTACAAAATATCCACTAACAAAAATGTCTACTTTACATTTGAAGAGGAAGAAAATATACTAGCTTTAAGACAAAATGGGCCGAGTGAAGTACAAGATGAGTAAATGCATACTAAAAACATTATTTTTAGTTTGTGCCTTTCATCTACTCAAGTTTCACACTAATATTTCATTGCTTATGGGAAGTCACATTTTGATAACCAAAAACCCTCATTTTCATAACCAAAGGGGTCATATTAGATGAAATGGAAAGATGCGTACCGAATGTGTGGGGAAAGCAGTGAAAATGGTGAAACTGGGGAAAGTGGGGAAATCTTCAGCAGACAAGAAATCCCTGCAAATAACATCCATAGAAAAGCTCATACTGACATAAAACACTTGTGCATTAACAATGCTAGGGCACAACAAAAAAGTGGTAAAGATACCTAAAAATATCAAGTTGAGATTGGTACCTACTATGAAGGGCATACAAGGCTGGCTCTCTCAAATGCTCGATTGGAACAGATGGAATTGAGTGGCAGAACAGATGGAAGATCGTTGCATCGAGCGGCAAAACAGATGGAAGATTGTTGCGTCGAGCAACAGAATAGATGGAAAATACATCGAGCAGCAAAATGAAATGGTGGGAGTCAAACTCACGGACCCAACAGTGGCAAAATGAAATGGTGGGAGTCAAACTCATGGACCCGACAAGAAATATTATTTGATTTACTAAAAAGTGAAATAAGAATAGACTATTCTTATTCCAACTTTTTTAGGAACTCCGCTATGTCCATTTTACGATAAAATGAGGAGAGGAGGATTCTAATTCCACTTTTATTTTTTTGCACACAAACTTTAATTTCACGAATTCTAGTATATAATTTTTCGTATTTCGATCTAATTCTCACAACCAAATGGGCCTAAAGGTGGACTGCTTTGGACATTACATTAAGAAAGCATCAACACATTAATTTTTTATAAAAGTCTCCCACACTATGAATGCCGGACTCCTTTGCACAATCTTCGATGATAAAGCAGAAAATCCCCCTCTAAAATGGTCAATGGCCCCCAAATTTTTATCATTAAAATCCTTGTCAACTCTGCAAGAATACACACCTATATTAGACAAGTAATCGATGATGTTCTCAAAGACCGAATGTGCCAACGTTGTTCAAAAACATTGCTTAATTTGTCCACGTTGCCCCTAAATTTTGACATTTGACATATGGTTCTCCCCGCAGTCGATGCATTCCTTTCTCATACATAAGCATAGGAAGTTGTACGATCAAGGAGTGATGCCAATCAATCCAAACCGCTCCACATTCACAAACAATACATAGTCATCATATTTCAACCAACGTTCCTTCACCCTGCAACCTTTTCCCAACTTCAAAATTAACGATGAATTGCCCATTCTCGGTTCAGATCCCATACACACTTGGTTTTGCTTTAGCATAATTTGCCAGTTCATTAACTTGATCGGGTCTATCTTTCCCAGACAGGAGGATCCTCTTTTCACAGACACGCTTAAGGACGCGACCTGCCTTCGACTTCAATCTTGACTGGGCATTCATTTCAAAACATCACTTCTTCTTGGAGTGGTACGTTCCAAGTATTTGATGGTGGAGGCTTTCAAATGTAACCCTCTTCTTTCTCTGACATGACAGAGAAACAAAAGTCTTCTCCTAATTGGTACCAAACCACGTTTGCAAAGAGGCCAACGAAAGTGAAAACCAATCGACAGAGTTTGGTTGTGTTGTATCACGGATTGCATACCTTGGGTGGATCACATTGGTGAAAACGTTTACTAATCAGCTATAGGATAATGTTGCGCATCTCCTAGTCACGTGCTACAAAACAAGCATTTCTGGAAGGAAGGATGGCAAGGACATTCAATTGCAGTTGGCCTCTTTGTTGGCGGAGCACTCTGAAAACACATCTACACCCTCTCTATACGTCACTCCTTCCCCATAGCAGATAGGGAATCAGATTTTAGAAGTCTTTATCTTTGTTCCATGTCCTTTCTCCACTGTCCACACATGCATTGCTTACCTCTTAAGGGGACAAAGCTTTCTAATTCCGAAAAATTCCCAATGTCTTTATGTAACAAACCCATCTCATTCAAATCTATCGCTGCTGACTACAATCGGGTCTTTGCATCTTAATTGCAGGCCTCCATTTGGTCAAACACCACAGTTTAGACATTGCACGTTCAATTTTGACAAAGGAAAATACTGACACTTGCAACCTCTTAATGCTTCAAGACATCACAAGCTCCCTTGAGACATATTTCTTGCACATACAAAACTTCCTTCTGTCTGTAACGTGATTGTTTACACAATGCATAGCATACCACACAAGTCTCAAACACCTATTGGTGAAAAGGAAACCAATTACTTTGAATGTAAAGACTCCTTATTCATCTTGTAGTCTCACTTTAGGTATACCTATCCTTTGAATGAGAGACTCAAGAATCCTCTTGACGAGAAGAAGTACTTTACCTCTAAGGCCCCGTTTGGTTGGGGAAGATGAATTTTTGGCATAACCAGGTTATCTTATAACCAGGTTTTCAAAAACCTGGTTTTGTGGTTTGGAAAGCTAATGGTCTGTTTGGTTGACACAGAAGATGAATATACAGTGGACCCCACAATATTATTAAAAAAACTGTCATAAAATTCAAAACCTAGTTTTAATTTCGAATTCCACCTTTTTACTGGAAGAAACTTCTTCCAATTTTTGACTAAAATTGGAAGATGAAATTGAAAACCAGGTTATAATTTTAACCAACCAAACACCAAAGTTTTTTTGCAAAACCTGGTTTTACTCCTGATAACCCGGTTTTGGCCCTTATCTTCCAGCAACCAAACAGGGCCTTATATCCCATGTATTAATCTCAACTTTAGATGCTCATCACAAGTGACGCAATCAAGAATGACCTCTACGTATATTATATTTATTGTATAACTATGCATTCCAATTTAAAGGAAAAAGATGGTACGCGAACTCACTAAAAAGAATAAACTCATTATAATCTATCTTTAAAAACTCTTCAAATCTCATAATGTCTTGTCAGGCTATTGAATTTAGTCGGACTCCAAAGTGGGTTCAACTAAATATAATTTTAGACTAAAACAACTGACCCTTCAAACTGATTAATTAATCACCTCGCACTTATTAGATTCAAATTCAATCACTATTATATCATTTAAAATCTCATTTTACCCCCTCTTGCAAAATGTGATTTTCTGCCAGGAAGCCTTTGAAACTGGCTTTAAAAATAGACTATATCAAACAACCAGGCCCTGAGATCTGTCATATCTATTTTTTGGTTCACATTATTTTGCCCTTTTAGATTTCACCTCATGACGAAAATTGGGTCAAAAGGTATTGACTGTCAAAGTTGCTTACTTGAAATTGCCTGCAATCAAACATGTCAATAAACTGCATTTTGTTTTGGATTTGAAAATAGGTCAAGCAATTACTTGGAGGCATGACAATTTGGGCATTAATTTATGGTCATGTTGAGAGTATGAATCTATAATTTAGGCTCATGATGAATAACTAGACAAATTTGGCAAGCAGTCAAAGTTGGATTCTCAGAATTGCAAAACTAGCAACACTAATAGAACAATGATTTTTACAAATAGAATGGACCTAGGAAAGTGTACAGATGGATTCATCAAGACTTGAGAACTAGCACACTTGATGTATTTTTCTGAGTAGAACATAGTGGTACAATCCATTTGGTCTCATCTATCATAGTTTCAAAGTTATGACATCCCAAATTGGGCTACCGATCAATCTACACTTTTGGACACTAGTGAAACTTCATAAATTGCATTTGGAATCATGTTTGAAAACTAGTCAAATGGATTCGTCATAGGCTCAAATCTAGAACATAACATTTCTCTAACCCCTAGAATACAGTGAAAAAATAATTTTCTCATTAGGGTGAACTGGTTCAAAGTTATAACTGGTCAAATAGGGCTACCCAAAATTTTAATCAATTTGCATCAACACGACAACAATAAACAACCAACTTTGAGGGATTCAAAACCTAGTCAAAACATATTGAAACAACTTGAAGTATGAAACATAGGTTCTCTAATATTCACACTAAACATTCCCAAAGTGGCAAGTCATGAAACTTAACTAGGTGCAAGATATTCAATTGCAAACTAGGCTTCTTGTCGTTGTTTGACATAGGCAAAAATGTAAATTTGGGCAATGCTCAAAATAGAACTTCACAGAATGTTTTAGAATAGTAACTTATCATTATGGGACACATGCATATACTAAATGCAAGGTGTTAAACACATGAAACACTTCATAGGCCTCAAAATAACAGTTGGGTACCCATGCATGAAAAGCGCTTATAGGGGCTCAATTTGACTTGTTTTTCATAATGGTACTCAAAATTAGGGCTTCAATTTTGAGTCCCAACCCCCAATCCTCACTTGATCATGTTCCAATACTTTCACATTTTCTCATATTACACTACAAAACATACGATTTACATGTATGCCTTATTTATTACCTAAACAATACAACATTTATATTTAAATAAATATGTGCTATCTTTATTTACTAATAATTTAATAATTGTACATATATTATCCTATCATAAATAATTTTAAACCTTAAAATTAATAATTAAATACTTTATGTGGTTTTTATTTAAACATAACGTTAACCTATTTTCCTATCTCTATACAAACTAAAGCCAAGTTGTTGTATAATGGTTGTCACTTGTTGTGTAATGGCCATCACTTGTTGTTGCATTACAATGCTTTGTGGCATAGGAAGGTAGGTGAACAAATACAAAAGAGACCATGATATGATGGTAATTTTTAATGCCAAAATTCCCTTTGCATAGATTCAACTTGGCTATTTTGTAGTTTGTAGATAGATGACTCTTACTTGAATTACTCGTGAAACATTTATCATACTCTTACTTGAGTTAGTCCCCATTTTTAGCATTAATGGCACCTCATATTCCAAGATATATGACTCACTAATGGTGTTCATATACCTATTTCATTAATTTATTTTAAAACATACTTCAATCTATGGTTTGGACACTACTACATTTGGGACCAATTTCCAATGATTATACATTGCATGATCCAACAACTTATCATTGAAATACTAACGAACTATATCATTTCTAAATGAGCATCAGATCAACCATCAAGGAGTAAATCCATAAGAATTCCAATGACATATCTAGCCATAAAAATGAGACATTGTGGAAGGGTCAATGATAATTATTGTTGGGAGAAAATTAGGAAGTGAAGCCTAGACCGATAGAAAACTATTGGCTTTATGATGACCCTTTCAAATTTCCAATGACCACTACGTCAAGATAGCAATGGTAAAAAGATGTAGTTACCATCAAGGATGTCATTAGGAGTATTACATCATCGTCAATTCTTGTTGGGATTCTAATGGCAAGAGTTGAAGTCACCAGCAAGGATGTCATCGGGAGTATTGCTTTCTTGTCAGAATTTATGTCTCGAATTATACCTTATGTGGTTTTTATTTAAACATAACCTTAACCTATTTTCCTATCTCTATATAAACTAAAGCCAAGTTGTTGTATAATGGTTGTCGCTTGTTGTATAATGGTCATCACTCGTTGTTGCATTACAATGCTTTGTGGCATAGGAAGGTAGGTAAACAAATAGGAAAGAGGCCATGATATGGTGGTAATTTTTAATGCCAAAATTCCCTTTGCATAGATTCAACTTGGCTATTTTGTAGTTTGTAGATAGATGACACTTACTTGAATTACTCTTACTCTTACTTGAATTACTCATGAAACATTTATCATACTCTTACTTGGGTTACTCCCCATTTTTAGCATTAATGGCACCTCATCTTCCAAGATCAATGACTCACTAATGGTATTCATATACCTATTTCATTAATTTATTTTAAAACATACTTCAATCTATGGTTTTGACACTACTACATTTGGGACCAATTTCCAACGATTATACATTGCATGATCCAACAACCTATCATTGAAATACTAACGAACTATATCATTTCTAAATGAGCATCAGATCAACCATCAAGGAGTAAATCCATAAGAATTCCAATAACATATCTAGCCATAAAAATGAGACATTGTGGAAGGGTCGATGATAATTATTGTTGGGAGAAAATTAGGAAGTGAAGCCTACACCGATAGAAAACTATTGGCTTTATGATGACCCTTTCAAATTTCCAATGACCACTATGTCAAGATAGCAATGGTAAAAAGATGTAGTTACCATCAAGGATGTCATTAGGAGTATTACATCATCGTCAATTCTTGTTGGGATTCTAATGGCAAGAGTTGAAGTAACCAGCAAGGATGTCATCGGGAGTATTGCTTTCTTGTCAGAATTTATGTCTCGAATTATACTTTATGTGGTTTTTATTTAAACATAACCTTAACCTATTTTCCTATCTCTATACAAACTAAAGCCAAGTTGTTGTATAATGGTTGTCACTTGTTGTTGTGTAATGGTTGTCGCTTGTTGTTGCATTACGATGCTTTGTGGCATAGGAAGGTAGGTGAACAAATAGGAAAGAGGCCATGATATGGTGGTAATTTTTAATGCCAAAATTCCCTTTTCATAGATTCAACTTGGCTATTTTGTAGTTTGTAGATAGATGACTCTTACTTGAATTACTCTTACTCTTACTTGAATTACTCATGAAACATTTATCACACTCTTACTTGAGTTAGTCGTCATTTTTAGCATTAATGGCACCTCATCTTCCAAGATAGATGAATCACTAATGGTATTCATATACCTATTTCATTAATTTATTTTAAAACATACTTAAATCTATGGTTTTGACACTACTACATTTGGGACCAATTTCCAACGATTATTCATTGCACGATCCAACAACCTATCATTGAAATATTGATGAACTATGTCATTTCTAAATGAGCATTAGATCAACTGTCAGGGAGTAAACCCATCAAAATTCCAATGACATATCTAGCCATAAAAATGAGACATTGTGGAAGGACAGATGATAATTATCGTTGGGAGAAAATTAGGAAGTGAAGCCTAGATCGATAGAAAACTGTTGGCTTTATGATGACCCTATCAAATTTTCAATGACCACTACATCAAGATAGCAATGGTAAAAAGATGTAGTTACCATCCAGGATGTCATCGAGAGTATTGCATCATCGTTAATGCTTGTCAAGATTCTAATGGCAAGAGTTGAAGTTACCAATGGGGATGTCATCGGGAGTATCGCTTTCTTGTTAGAATTTATGTATAAAATTGTTAATGTGATGTTAGAATTCCATGGACTTATACATGTTACTTTTGAGGATGCAAGTCAGGGGCAATAAAACCACAATCCATATGCATGAGCAATAGGGAGAGCTAAAAAAATGAGATTTCCAACACAAGTTTGTATCCTTGTTAGAGGTGGATAGGTTTTTAGGGTATAGATCATTGCAGATATTAGAATTCTAACTCTGTAGGAAAGCCAATTCCCCTTACAAGCTAAGAAATCAAAACAACTAAAAGACTCCTATTCAAAATAGCTATGAACTCCCCTATTAGGAAACCACCAAGCAGTTTCAAACACAAATAATTTTTTGAGTTTCCTCAACATATATTCTCTTCACCTATGCATATAAGAGTTTCTCAAAGAAGGTATATGCACAAACGACTACATGCATAGTTGTCAAATCATTTCTAGGAGCTTGACCCAACCCAAATGCACTAGTGATGATTTTCTAATATTTGGATACCACTAGTATATTTGTGGCTAGGTCATCCCCTGACAATGCTTCAAAAAATTATGTGTGCTTGTCAGCTATGCATATACCATCTTTGATCAACTTGTATATACATGTGATGATTGTATATGTTGAGGAAATTAAGAAAAATAATGGTGGTCATAACTCCTTGGTGGTTTTCTAATAGGGAAGTTCTTAGCTATTTTGATTAGAAGTATTTTCATCTTTTAGCTATTTTGATTTTCTTGCTATTGAGGGAATTACTCTCACCTATAGGAGTCAAAATTATGGTGCCCTCCATAATACATAGCTTAAAAAACATATAGACATCTCTAATAAACATGCAAATTTGTGCTACAAATTATGTTTTTAAGCTCCACCTGTCATACATACTTATGGATCGAGGTTTCAATTATACCCAAAATTGCTTCCTCAAAAGTACCATGTATGATAGTGGAAGTAAAATTACCTCATCAAGACCATTATCGATCTTTGATATTGAACTAGGGCCTCCTCCTACATTTCCTAAAACCAAAAGATTGATGTAGTAAACGTCTAAAATTAGCATTTATAATGATTATATTTACATAGTACCCATAATCAAGTCCACAAAATACATACCTCTACTAGAAAACAATCTTGTTTTGAATAGAATGATGATGAAATAAAATAAGGTTAAAAAAAAAAAGCTCTTAATTATCTACACATGCAATGAACCACATAGAAGCTTTAAAAAACATAGCTCCCAAATATTATAAGAAACACCATGAAAAAGAGAGTTTTGATAACTTTGAAGAAACTTGGAAATTTATAAAAAAAATCTTTCTCAAGGTGTTTCTTATAGCATTTTGTATAATATTTTTAAGTCCATTCTTTGCATGGTATGAAAAAGTTCCTCATTTCTCTATCATCCATAACAGGTTGATTAGATACACAACCTTTGAAAAAGAGAGTAAAATACATGTCAAAACTAAACATGCAAGAATCAAAACTTCTTCTCTACTATAGACACTAGGAAAATGTAGAGTTGAACATATGAGGCTTGTGTCACCGATGAAACTCTAAAGTGTCTTACCCTAATAAAGAAACATACATTAATAGGTTGCACATTATTTTAGAAAAATTCTTTTTTTTAAAGTCAAACTTTAAAATTAGTTTATGGTGGGAGAATACTATAGCACTACTAACATGAAATTATTAACTGCCAAATCATTTGCCTGACAAAATTATAATATATTTTCTAGTTTTATTCAGAATGTGGAGACCTCTCTCATTTGACATGCAATAGGTAATATATAAGAAAAATACTACTAGGTCTATTGAGAAGTCTAATATATTTAATCTTTATTTAGTTTCACTAGCCACAATAGAAAAAAATTGTATGCAGGATACAATAAAAATATCTCCTTGTTCATCTTCCATGGCCATTATGATTGGTATATAAAGATAACCTAGAAAAATAGGTAGTATGCAGAGATAATCTCATATTCTAATATACCCACAAGGAAGAGTTGTCTTACTGCATGCTCCATATGAAAGTTTTCTTATCCATAATTCACCAAATCACGAAGAGTATTACTAGCTACAATTCAATGCAAGTATAATAAATAATTTTTTTTTAATGTAATTCTTATTAAATAGGTTCAAATGAAGATAATTTTATTTTTAAAATCATATACAAATGCGGTTAACTAAATTCAAAACATTTTAAAAAAATTTTTGATTATTGATTGTTGATACCAAGCCTCAATATGGAAACTATCAAGGAACTTATTGTGCAGTCACTCAATATGCATTTTTGGTAATTGTGACTCTCAGTAGAACAATAGGGTCCAAGGATATCTTTTGTTGTGACCCATGTATTGACTTCTAGAGATGAATTAACTTGACTTATGCGTTGTCAAGGAAAATATTAACCATGTTAAAAGATTTATAGGTGATTTGAGGATTGAATACCAAAAACCCTCACTATCAAGGGCTTATACAATAATTTTTTGGTATGTTTGAATTTACACATTCAAAAATTATAATATTTTTATATTTGGTAGTATATTTAGCGTAATTTCAAATGTTTATGGTCTTACATTAATGGATTTATATTCAAGAAGAAACAACTCCCTAGCATGATAATTTGGGGAACAATAATGACTATAAAAATAATTTATTAAATGTGTTGAGTGTGACTTTCATGTTAAATTCTAGTGAATGACTATGGTCCAATAAGGTTGATAATAATATAATTGACCTCTCTTATTCTTTAATTTGGTGAACTGATTAATTTCAAAGGTTTGATTGCACTGTCATTTTAATAATAATAGACAATTATTATAATAGTGATTGTTTGGATCTTTTGGGGTAGAATATACTTCAATGCTAGGTAGTATCACTACTTGCCCATTTTCCCATGTACTCTATTCATTCTTCAAAGAAATTCCTTGTCTTTAAATTATTTAATAAGTCCCATGGTGCCAAAATATTGAGCATATTACTCATTGTAATTGTGAAGTTTTTGCAAATAGTTGGGAGGAAGGAATTGTCATACTTAAGCCTTTGATTGAAAGATATTAAAGTTTTAGGAGACTGGTATTACCCTTTCCATCACTTAATGTCACTGGTTCAAGGTCCCAATAGAGTTTTGATTGTTCACAACAACCTATGTTAAACTATTGTATTGACACTTTGTCATAATCATATCCTAACTATGTCCTCATTCAAATCCATTATACAAAAGACACTTAGAGGTTGTAAATACTTGGTTACTGATCTCATTTGTATCTTCATCATTGGTAAAGGGGCCTAAGGGTTGGTTTGACACATGGAGCTATCAACATTATGCTCATTGTTAGAACTAGGATAGTCACTTTGTAACCATTCCATTTGCTCATGCTTGTAACCACAACAAGGATTGTAGTTTTTGTTTTGTTCATTAGCACTATGAAGGTTTTTTCATAAAATAAAACACCAATGTGGATTTTCTTTATCTTTCAAAGTCACTTATATATGAAGTGATGTACCATGGTGAATGAGGCTACTCGAGGACAAGGAATATTGGGTAGTATTATTAAAGAAGGTTAGTGAGTGTCATTGAGGTATATTGAAGGGTCTACTGACTAAGAAGAGTATTTTACTTAGTTAAGGGAATGTTCCATGATAGAGAGTGCATATGGATGGTCATGATTTTTTTTTTTTGAGATGATAAGGCATGGTGTGGATCCTAGTATCTAAGAGGGAAAAATAGAGTGTTTGTGGGAATCTATAGCTTCTTCTACACCACATTACCTCTCAATGTTTATGAAATCATGAAGGACCATGTCATATATGAAATGAGCCATGAGAAATGAAAAATATTTCAAATTTTTAATGAAAGAGGTAGAGTATTTCAAGTTTTATTTTCTTGCAATAATAGAAATATTGATATGCATCACAAGACACATGCATTTTATAGAAGAGATTCAATAGATAGCTCCAATGTGTGAAGAAATAGAGATACAAACATCAAAACACAAGATCAAGAATAGAGAAGGAACACCATATGAAATTTTTTTAAACAAGATTATCCATTTTCAAAGGTTTTTAATTGAGGTTCCTAGTTTAAAGAATAAAAGTATTCATTTCATTAAAACTTTAAACCCTTTTGATCTATTGTGAAATATAATATACCAAATGAAAAAAAAAATTCAGTTAGAGCCATCATAAGAAGATTCAATCAAGTATACAATTGGTGTTTGTAATGTTTTTAAGAAATCAAAATATTTCTTTTCAAGAAATGTATGCTAAATAAAATCCTACAACAAACTAACCTGTAGACACCTCAAATATGATTTGTAAAATCTCCAAAATGAAAGGAGGGATGCAAAGAAGACAAAAGATATAGGGTTTCCTTTAAGAAATCCTTTGCATTAATAGTAGGAATGAGTGGTTAGCTTTGTTAATAACTTAAAACAAGTTTTACCTAATAAAGAGATGTAAAATATCAATAATGAGGAGAGAAACACCGATAAGGTTCTACCGCAAAGGAGTTTTTAAAGTGGAGAGCAAGTAAGAAGATATACAAAATCAAGCTTGGATTAATATTTTACCTAAGCTTCTATGGTATTTGGATGCTATAACCTATTGGAAATCTCTTTGCCTAGAATTGAACTGTAGTTATTTTCATAACAATCACTTAATTTCTCATTCATTTTCACTCTAGAAAAATATTACTATTTGCCTTACTCAAAGATTGAACATTACCATAACTTGCACGCTTTGAAAATTCTGTCATAAAAAATGTAGTCTTGCCCAAAATCACACCCTCTATTCAAAACATTCAAATATTTATGTTTAAAGAAATAAATTACATTAGACAATTTGTCCTACTCCACTAACTTTAAACATCATTAATCTCCATTTTCACTAGATGCTCATTTTGAACTTTAATATTTGGAGATTATGCGCTCTTTGTCACATATGATGTAAGTACTCTATTTTCCATTCCCAAAGCACATTGCACATTTAAATCTAATGTATTTGTACTTGGAGATAACATTTGACTGGAAAAGTTACGAGGAATGATAGTTCATAGTAACAATAATTAAAATAAACCATATGCAGTGGACAATAAATGAGATTCAAAAAGAATGAAAACATTTTATGAGATGATCAAGAAACATTTACAGATGCATACGAGAGAAGTAGATCAATTGTATTGATGCAAAGGAACTCACATGATTTAGACTTAACATCTCTATAAAAGTACAAGAGAATGCAAAGGTGAATACTTGCAAGAGATAAGAAATGTCATGATTAGGGTATTGCCATTTATTTATGAATAAAAGATATATTATACAATCTTTAGGAATACTACAAGAGAATCATATTTGTAGTAAACATACAAATCAAAGGCAACCACATTTATCAATGGGAGTATAATGAGCTTGTTTTAAATAGTTTTAGTGATGATGTATTCAATATCATATAAGGAAGTAATAGAACTACTATAAAATCACAGAGGAAAGGCCTTCTATGAAACCTTGTTCCAATGAATTCACACGAAATATTCATAATAGCCAAAATAGAGGTATCTATTAGTGCCATATAGATATAATTTATAATACATTGGACCAGGAATATAGTCATATGGAAATACCACAATTATATAGAAAAAATCATATATAGGATTTACATTTTAGATATATTCCAAGGCTTCAAGTGTACAATAAGGGTAGTAAATTTGCATGAATGTGTTACATTTAAACTACACCTTCCAGTAAATATAATAAAAATGGTGAATTCAAAGGTACATGTGTCTATCATGATAATGATGCAATACTAAATAGATATTTTGCATGCTACATGAGCATTTTTAACTTTAAGGTAAATGCAGTAAATAACAGACAAAATTCATCAACACACAACATTCACCAATATTCATTAGCACATATTATTCATGATCATTCATTAGCATTTAAAATATTCAGTCATTGACAAGTAAAGCACATTAATTTTTTTGTTTTTTGTTTTGTTCCTTCTATTCTTATTGAAAGCAATAAGTCGATCATCCCTTTATTCATCATGTTCCTTTTCTATTGTCCTCATTGTATTCCTAGTGTGAAGACGACCCCACTCTTGCAAAGGGGGGTTAGTTGCAATAAGAAAGAAATGGTTTAAACTCATGAGAACTTTTTATTATTGTTACAAGTTTTTGAATAGTCAAGGAACATAACTTTGACACTCTTTACCTAAGGGGACAACATCATTTTGTCTCCCATTGACCTCAACTTATTCAACACCCCCTGGAGCTAAAATACAAAAGGTTATGTTAGTAAAAAAAAACTTGCAATTAAATTTGTTTAAAGTAATAATAGTGGTCCTCTTTACCTAAAGAAGGTACTTCACTGGTGAGTCATGCTCCACTTGTTCTACAATGACTACATGCTCTAAATTATTAATTATCCAGATCAGGACCTTCAACATGTGTGGATTGTACTTTAAAAGCAACATCCTACATTCCAATGTCATGTGCATTGCTATCATTCATGTTATTTATTTAAAAAATATATAGTTGCTTTACATTTTGATTACGTAAAAGCAGGTTTTAAAGGACCTAAAACCTTTAATAAATTCAGAGAAGTACACACAACATAGTTCATGAAATAAAAGGCCTCAGAGAACAATCAAAAAAATATAGAAATAGGAGGCCAAGTATAGCAATGGAAAAAAAAAAACAACAGAAGATAAGCAAAAGGATAGCACCTGGACAATTACATAGTTTTCAATAAGTCCGCAGCTTGATCTGCCAAAATGTTCATATTATCTATAGAAGCTTTCATTTCATCTAGCTTTTTGCTTCCTCTCCATCATTCTTCTTGGAATTGGCTATTGTGTACTTACTCAGGCCCTAGTCCTCATTCATAGTAGGGGAGTCATTTCCTTTAGTCTCATCCATCTTGTTCAATAATGTATTGAAGTTATCAGCCACAGTCTTCAAAATATTGCAATTTTGATCAACCAATTTCTTGATCATTTTTTCCATATTACTTACTCCAATGTCTAGGCTCTCCATCCTTTTTTGGATATCTTTGTTTATCTGTTCAAGGTTCCTATTTTTATTTCAATTTTTGGCACTTGCTTCATTAAGTTTTTAACCTCTTTTGCATTACCAATGACTTCAGATAGCCTATCAATGTGTTGTCCCAGCATATGCTCCCCCCTTGTTGTCCTACTAAGCTGATCAAAATCCTTTGAAATCCCCTACATTTGTTGTTTAAGGGTCTTTTTATCCTTCAAAATTGACCCTGGGTTACCCATGATTCCCTTTAGGAATCCCTTCTCATCCTCTTCCCTATTATGTTCAGAATAGTGGTCCTGCTCCCCTTGTTTGTCTTTATCCAATTCCACGTCTTGGGAACATTGTCATCACCCTCACCCTTAGCAGAAACCATTTTTCTTTTTCTTTTCATCCTTAAGGTTCATCATCAGAGGGAACACAAACTCTATCCACATTCTTTCTCTTGTTACCCAAGACCTTCCCAACATTTCCTTTCTTCTAAAAGCCCTTTCTCTGCTCCTCCTCGTAGTCACTGTCTTGATCTGACCCACTCCCCTTTCCCTTCCTATTCTTCTTGGAAGCACTACCCAGATCCCCTTTCATATTCTTCTTTACATCCACCTCATGCACTTTATCCTTGGTATCCTTATCAAAATCCTCTTTTGAATCACTGCCTTCTGTCTCATTATTAATTGATTTCTTACTTTGCTTGGTCCTATCCACCTTTTTTTACTTCAAAAGGTTCATAATGAGAACCATTAACCCCTCATGGTAAGCATGATCTCCGTCATGGTCATTTTGAAAGGCAAGAATAAAATTATCTAGAGATTTTCTAAGGTAAAAAGGAAGATTTATCCTAACTGCATGCCTAAAATGATTGACTAACATGAAATGGTGACCATAAATCTTAGTGAAACACCCATCCAAAGTAAGATACTCAATAATTACAAACATAAAAAATCTCCAAGGGTGTGAAATGGAAGTTGGGTTAAAGTAGGAATTACCTATTTTAACTAGTCTATTGTGTTCTTTGGTTGAATCTACAAACTCATTGACCATCCTATCTAAAAGCTTCCTCTCATAGTATAAATTAATGCCCTCCATCTCCAGCCCCATAGCTTCAGCTATGATGTCTTTAGACACCTCCATCCTTTGATTTCTGACTAGAACAGTCCCATCTTTCCAAGTCTTAATGAACTATTGGTAATAGCAAGGTTGTTTCCTTTTAACTTTTCCATAAAACCAATAAAGTTCCCTTGCTCTAGAATTTCCCATATTTCATTCTTCTTCCTCCACTCTTTATAACTAGCTAGTTCAATTCTTTTAAACTTTCCTCCCATCTTCTTATCTCCAAGATGAATTTCCTCTCTTCTTAGAAAAACCATTTGCAACTATATATCATGGCCGATTTCACAGCCAAGGAAAAAAGTGGCCAATAAGACCCACAATATGTGTCATATTGAATGTTAATACACTATCCTCCTTATAATATCCCACCACTTCCCAATTTTGCCCAAATAATAATTGCATCTTTCTAGTATATTAATCATTGATGAAGCACTTTTGCTTACTTCTAACTTTGTCATGTTTGATTAGTAAGAACCTCTCAATAAGTATTATATCATTGTGGCTCCATATTACCTTTTCATCACTCTTACATGCCACATTAGCCACCCAATTAGTAACTTGATTCATTTCTCTAATTATGAGTGACAACACAAATATCAAAGGAATTGATAAGATGTATGGCTTGACTAATAATATTATTAGTAGTCTAGGAGGAATCACTAACTTTATTAAGGCAATTAATTATATTAATGGAGTCCCCCTCAAGCCATATCTTATTCAAATTCAAACTCTTTGCATAGTTAAGATCATAGAGGGCTGCACTAGCCTCTACCACATGGTTAGTTTGAATTCCAATAGGAATGGCCATTCCACCTATTCTATCCCCGTTCACATTCCTAATAATGATACCACAACCAACAATTCTTGGGTTTCCCTTCAATGCCTCATCAAAATTTATCTTATACCAGTCCATCAGGGGACAATCCCTTCTAGTTAGATCCCTAAGGTTAGGACCAATTTGCATCAAACTGATACCATTTAAATTCCAATTTCGAATCACTAATTCTTCCTAGTCATTTTGAGGATGTTGACCTTTTCCATTGGATCTAATATTCTTAGTCACCATATTCTTTATCTTATAGAAAACTTGATCTAGATTAGATTCAACACCCCTAAACACCCTATCATTATGTTCCTTCCAAACGCCCCAGCAAAGGAATGAGAGAATAAAATCCCACAATCTCAAAATTAAGGCATTATTAGAAGGTGGCTTCCAACCATTGATTTTTTTTTGAATGGTAGTATGGAAAACCCAAGAAATATTCAACAAACCATAGACCCTTTCCCAAACTCTTCTAGTATAAGAATAGTGAAAAGTCATATGGTTAACCGACTTAGCATCATTCTTACAAAAGTAACATCTATTAACTATGTTTAATCCTCTCTTCAATAAATTATCCGTTTTCAAGATTTTTTCCTGCATAAGTATCCAAAAAAAATGTTAACTTTGGGGGTTATACCTTTAAACCATGCTTTAGCCCAACAAGGCTCATGATGCTCTTCAAAAGCATTCTCATACACCAAAGACACAAAAAAAAAAACCATTAGGATTACATTTCAAAATCAATGCATCCTCCTCATGGCTTAAAAAGACAACATTCAAAATCTTATTAAGATGAATCAGATTTCTATCCACTCTCTTGAAATTGAGCCATTTATTCTCCTCCCAATATTCTTCAACAAAAAACCTAAAGAGATTCTTACACTACTCCATAAACCATTCCACCTTTGATCAGTATTGAGTGGATGATCAAGAATCCAAATATCATCCCAAAGAAGAATAATCCTCCCATTTCCCACCTTCCATTTGACCCCTTTCTTAATAATTTGTTTTTTTTTTTAGCATGTTTCCAAATCATTGAACCTCCTTGCACAAACTCATTATTAAGAAAGTATTTAAGATCTTGGTTCTCCCTATTATATTTATCATTCCAAATATCATGCCATTCACCTTCCTCTTTACGCCATCTCCATAACAACTTCGCTAGCAAAGAATCATTCATAGTGGTAACTCTTCTAAGACCAAGTCCACCTTTATTAAAACAAATGTAAACTTTCTCCCAGGCAATTAGGGGCAATCTTTTCTTTTTTCCATACCAGTCCATAAGAAAAGCTTCTTCTGAATTTTCTCAATTGCTAGTGAAAACTTTGTAGGGATCTTAAAAACACTCGAAGCATAAAATGAAACATTCTGTAAAATGGATTTAAGGACAATAACCTTGCCAACCTAACTAAGGAGAGAACCTTTCCACCCTACTAACTTTGAATGAATTTTATGAATCAGCGAACTCCAAGATCTCAGGTGGGTCTATACAAAGGGGTAATCCTAGATAAGAACTTGGTAAGGTGCCAATCTCATAGCCAATAACACTTTTAATTTTATTCTATCTAATATCATTAACATTGATCAAATATACATTATTGGTAAAGTATTCAACAACAACAAAATCATTTTTATTTTTTTCTTGTGTGACATATCCAACAGAACTAGCTTGCTCACTTACTTCTTGAAGCCATCCAAACATGGTTGAATAGCCTTACTTGTAGATAATTTTCTTGACCTTATCTATGGGTAGTTGGTTGAACTAAGAGCCTTGCAATTTTTCCACCATCGTAATTTTTTATGGCATTGTTTCGTCAATTTTTTTTTGTAATTCATAAATATTTTGATACAATTTTATTTATTAATACTTAAAACACATGCAACAAGTTTCCAATAACCAGTAGACTTGAGCTTGTGTTGCCCATACTTTTCTAGTCTTGCCTCTATTTCTTTTGATGCGCCCCTCAATCTATGGAAAAATAAGATTATAAATTATATTTATATAAATATTAATTAGTAAATAATTATATTCTAAATAATATCACATACCTTCAAATTTAATCTGGTGGAGTATTTCCTTTTCTACTCTCACTTTTCTCCTTCCCATCCAAATTTAGGTTCTTCCACTCATCAACTAGAACCCATGGGGGATGCTCACACTTTGGGTTAATCTCTAAATTGGACCTATCTTGGTCCCTCATATACTTAAGATATAGCCTAACCTCTCTCAAGGAACTTGGCTTCATCAAATGCATGATCTCCAAACAGATTTTTCATATGATCTATGAGATCACATTTATTTTTCTTATCTTGCTCATTCTACCTTTTAAGAAAAAAAAAACCTATTAGATTCACAAATGAAGTGAAGGTACCTTTAATATAGTTCAAGAACTATATCAAAGGAAAACTATCCTAGCAATGATATGAAATCAAAGTAATGGTTGAGTGTTAGTTCACATATGATGTTCCACATTTGATGTGCGGTGGGCCTAAAATCTCTAATGTAATGTCATGAATATATTTATAAAAAAGATCAATCCTTGCACAAAAATCATTAGATCATTAGTTGAAATAGAGTGATTAATAAGTAAATTATAATTGGACAATATAATAATAATTTTAAAGTACCTAGGAGCTTTGGTATCTTTAAGGGAATCATTTGTGCATCGCTTATGAGTAATTCATAGTCCTCCATTGATCCTATACTAGCAATAATAAAATGTTCAGGAAATTCCTCTGTACCCTCCTCACATGTTGCATCTCCCACTATAGAAAATAAATACATTATGAAATGTCCCCAAGAAAGAATTCTTCAACAAAAATAAACACATAACAAAGGATTGACAAAAAGAGAGATCTACCTACCAATATGTTGTGCATCAGATGATGACTACATACTTTGTATTGTTGACATTACAATGGATTGTTCACATTTGTGCAACCTCGTCGAAGATGATATTTGTACGGTATCATGGACATAACCTAGGAGTAATGGATGGAACAACATGAGGATATTATGGATAGGAAGTTAAAGTGGGATGTTTCTAAAGTGCTGAAATTCATATTATGCATAGAGAGAGGCAAGGAAGAGATAGTTTCCTAATGGAGATTGAGTATGATAATTCTTAAAAATTCAGTGAAAACACAAGTAGGGGATGGAACATGGGCATCACTTGGACCACCTAAAATACCATATCAAGGAGACAAGGATTGTGATTATGTAAAAACAAAAATGTAAAAATGACACACCCATATTTTAGTTAGTGACATAAAAGAGTGTTAAAAATAAACCATTATTGGATTTTTTTATAATTAAACATTTTATTAGTACTTGCTTTTAAGACATATGCTTGGTCAATCAATCTTTTAACCCTATGTTCTATTTTAGGAGTTCGAGGGTATATTTTTTACTTTTTAAGAAGTTTAGTTATTATATCCTTGATTAATTTTGTAATTGCACTGACTAGTTCAATGAATTATACGATAATAGCTTCATAATCCTCCTCATTAGAGCTCTCCTCAGAGACTGACACAAGTTTGTTTCCTTTCCCCTGATCATCTATCTGTGAGAACAATATTATTAACACCAACAAACTTACTCCAATACACTCAAGAAATGAACATAATAAAATTATATTTTTCTTCCATCTAGTTTGAACAATTACAATGGGGTTTACATGTTGGAGAGAATAGTTGGGAGTATCAATATCTGTAGATAGTAGTTTTCCACAATCCATTGACATTTTTTGGGTAGATTGTCCTCCAATTTTTGCATCAACATTTATGCAAAAAATTGGAGCACAATCTACCTAGAAAATACAAAAAACAATATCAATATCCCTATCGATGCCATGTGGCCCTAAGACAAAGATCAAATAAAAACATTAGCAAAAAAAATTAATAATAAAATTTTGGATTGGAGTCATTGTTTGAAGTTTGGTTTCAATTATGCATAGTAAGTACCACACTCATGATAATAGATTTTTTTTGTGTCTATGTGATTCAAATTGTAATTGATGAGAAGTTTTTCCCCTGCACATATTAATTTTATCGCACATAAAAATACACAATTTCCCTCACACACTTCAAGTATGTAATTGGGTTGCTTAAGAGTTGACCTAGGTTATGTACTATTTATAAAACTTGTGACAATCCATGTTGCTTTTTGCCTTCCATCAATGTATATATCCACTCTTTTACTTTGATAATTATCTTTCTGTTGTATATCCTATGCATAATCTTTTGATATCGAACAATCCACATCTAACTTGTGTAATCATAAAAAAGGTCCAAAATGCTCCACCAATTTAACAAATTTATTGTAAGAGACATTTATCAGTACCATGATCTAATATTTATCAGTACACATTCCAATAAATATAATAAGTATGGTGAATACAAAGGTACATGAACCTATCATAATAATGATGCAATACTAAATAGATTAGTCACATGTTACATGAGCATTTCCAACTTTAAGGTAAATGTTGTAAATAATGAACACCAATATTTAGTTTTGTTACATTTGTGATGATACTATTGTTAGTTGATACAAATAATAATGACAAATTTGTGTATACGTTCATCCAAAGAAGACCTACATAATTAATATGTTTGTAGACAGTTAGAAAATATTAAAAAATATCAATATGGTTGTCACAATGAAAGAACACCACTGACATGTTTGAAACAAATGCACAAGGTTAAGTAGAAAATGAATAAGTTTCTAAATGATTATTGATTATTAGTTCAATTATTTTCAAAAGTATCCTAAAGTAGAAAGGGATAAGAATAATGGAACTACATTACAAAGATCTTCTTGAAAAGTGCCAAAGGAAAATACATGAGATTGTATAATTAGAGTAGCCAGGTCAAGTAAATGAAGTACATTATTTTTTTATTTCATTCTTAGTGGAGGGTAAAACATTACTGATTATATGGGAGAATGAAGGGAGCCATGCTCTACTTGGAATTATGGATAGGGAATATGTGTCTAGCATGAAGGATATGCAATCAATCAAGTTGAAAAACATGATCAAGCTTGAAGATGTCATCAAAGTTGAAATGATCCATGATGAGGAGAAATTTTGGAAGGAAAGTTGTCAAATGATTTAAAAGGCAAGATGATGTTGACATGATGTTAGCAGAGGGTAGGTATAATGCAAAGGTAGAGTAAGGTGGATTTTTAATGTGGAATGATCCTTTTAAGGATCCTGTGACTATTGGAGAGTCTATAAGAGGTTTGAGTTGAAGTGTTAAAGTGGCCAAGGAATCTTGGAGTTATCCCTTGTTGGGAGAAGTTGAATAGGTGGATTTGTAATGTAGAATGATCCTTTTAAGGATCCTATGACTATTGGAGAGTCTATAAGAGGTTTGAGTTGAAGTGTTAAAGTGGCTAGGGAATCTTGGAGTTATCCCTTGTTGGGAGAAGTTGAGTAGTGTCTTGAACTGACAATTTTGATGTGAGAAGTTGCATCTCACAAAAAATTCAAATTGTTTGTCCTTATTGAATAGGACCATTTATTGGATCCAATTCACTCTATCACATGAGAATTTAAAGGAACATAGTAAATGTTCCTAAGCCTAGGGGTGAGGGACATAAAGTTAGAGGGTTGGCTATTCCTATCATAAATAGGGGTATGGTAACTATTATAAGGACTAGGATTATGATGTTGAGTTGTTTGTGAATAATGTTGGACAATGTTAAGTGTTTTGTGATCCAACATAAAGTTCAAGAGGTCCTCCATGTGATAGTGTATTGGAGAGCCAAGGTATTAGGGATGGGTCCATTCTAGGGTCTTATATTGAGTATGGTGAGTGATAAAAGTTTGTATTTGGCTAGTTACAACAACTAGATTGAAAGATGATCAATGTCAAAATTAGATATTAAAGGTAAGTGATAGGTGGAGAGTATTAGATCCTAAGGTGGAGTTTGACCATTTATAGGTCTCTTGAATATGAAGGATTTTTGGCACAATCAAGTATCAATCTTTGCTTTATTTTGAGAATAGTTTACTATTCTCTACTTAACAAGGCCAACCACATGAAGATGGAAGCTCAACTACCAACCCCTCTTGCCCAACCCTCCCCAACCCCCCCCCCCACAATCCACATATCTCTAAATTCCCTATTAGCATCTAAAATTGATCCATTAATCAAATATAACATTCATTCATTATTAGATGAATTAAAAAAAAAGAGAGCATCCATAAACATATCTCATAATATCCAAAGCTAATAGATAACATTCAGTCATTAATTCTATATTTCATCATTAATAAAATATAACATTCATTCATTAACACATAACATTCACTAACATTCATCAATGCACAACATTGACCAATGTTCATTAGCACATATCATTCATAAGCATTCGTTAGCATGTAAAAGATTCAACCATTATCAAGTAAAGTACATTGAAATAAAAAAATTTGTTCCATTTTCCTTATTCTATTCTTATTAAAATAAATTAGTGGATCATCCCTTTCTTCGCCATGTTCCTCTTCTATTGTCCTCATTGTATTCCTAGTGTGAGGACAAGCTCACTCTTGCAAAGGGGGGTTAACTGTAATAAGAAAGAAATTATTTAAATTCATGAGAATTTTTATTATTTTAAAAGTGTTTGAATAATTATAGGAACATAACTTTGATATTCTTTACTTGAGGGGACAACATCATCTTCATCCAAATTTAATCTCTTTATATTGAAAAATATGTATCTAACTTTTGTAATTATAACAAGGTCCAACATACTCCATTAATTCATCAACTTCATTATGAGAGAACTTTATGTCATCCATGGAAAACGGTCCCAAACCATGTAATGATGATGGTTCTAAGTGACATATCCTCTTGTTAAAGCAAAAATAAGTGTTTATATGAGGAAGTTCCTTGGGTACCCATTGTTTCTATAGATGTTGGTACCTAAAGGGCACCTTGAAGTCACCTTTGGTCTCATCATCATATGAACATGACCCCCCTTGAGCAAGGAAAATTTCCATGTATTCATTTAATTTCCTTTTGGTCTTTTGACTTCTAGTTGATCTCTTAATTAGAGACCTACTACATGTCTCACTTTTGTCTTCTATTTGTTGGTACCTACACTCCATAAAATGAAAGAGATAACTAGGAGAGAGAGAGAGAGAGAGAGAGAGAGAGAGAGAGAGAGAGAGAGAGAGAGAGAGAGAGAGAGAGAGAGAGAGAGAGAGAGAGAGAGAGATCTTAAAAGATAGTAACATTAGTATTCATAATTTATTAAATAAACTATCTCTATATGGGTTACTGACTTATACCCATCAATCCATGAGATTGTGAGGGATGCTCAAGAAAGGGCATGAGGTTCCTAGATGTATGTAATTAAAGTATCTTATGTTAGCTAAAAATTACACAATATTTATACTACAACATGACCATGGTCGCTATAATGTCTCTTAGTTATTTTGATGTTAACTCTTTTAATCTTTAGGCCATTGCAATTTTGGATGGACACTAACACTTTCCATCACCTCTTCATTTGAAGTTAGACCAAAACATAGAAAGTGTCTTCCTATTTTGTTCTTTGCTTATATTATTTGACATGATTTGATGAGCAACATATACATAAAATTTAGCTATCAAAATTTTGGTCTATAACTATCGCAAACTAAGCAAAATGATGTTGCAAGTAGACTAATTATCTTAGACCTAGTTATATATGGAACTTGAAATACTAGTTATGAAATGAAGTTTTAGTATAAGGAATGTTGACCATTGCATCAAGGAGGGTCATTGTGTGCTATTGATTTTTAAAGGGTTTTATATTTGAGAAGAGAAGTTATGTCAATTAGGGTATGTTCCAAGACAAAGAGGGCCAGTGTTTGGTCAAGACAATTTGATAGAATAAGAGTGCATTTGTAGGAAACCAAATCTTCCCTTGATATCATTCTTACTTTTAATAAATAGTTTTTTTTATCACATTCACAACTACCTGATTATGCAATACTAACCATGGTTGTTTATTTGGTTTAAAGATTTAAGTCATTTGATGTCTACAATCCTTAAAAGATTCATGAATTAATTAATATTTTGATTGCACTTATTTCTCAAAGATACTTCATTCTTTTAAAGAATAAATTTATCTAATATGGCCCCATTTTCTCTTAACTATTATAAAGATAGTAATGATTGTAGCCATAGTTTATTGTATGGATTCATCAAAATATAGATATGTTCTATTAAAGAGTTAATGATATTTTACTAAAAGGATATTTGAAATTTTACTAAGAGGACATTTATATCAAAAAATTCAAACAAAAAAAATTTAACCTTAAACCTTAGATATGACCAATGAATAGTAAAGAATAGATCCACACCACATCAGCAACACATAACATCAAGAATGTTTTGTGTTGAAAATGATATTAGGGGGAAAAAATATGGTAGGGACAAAACAACAAGATGATGTACTCTATTTAAAGCACTATACCTTGGAAAAGGTATTACAATGAGAATTTACATGTATTTTGGCACACTACCTAGAGATCACTACTCAAATGCAATAGGTAAGTTCCACTACCTTATAAATTCACATGGAACAATCCACAATTTATGAATTGGATAATGTCATCTTCAACATGCTTAGGTCAATTACATAAAATTACATAATACATTATATCTCTACCTCTATTTGTAGACTTTATCCACACCTCTTCTCACATTCGTCTCTCATAGCCTTATACACACTCATACATATACATAAATGATTACAAAATTATTACATTTGTACAAATCATCAACCTTGGATAAGTAAACAAGCTCACCAAAACTCTTACCACATAAATTACAAAATTACAATCATATGAAGTACAACATTTATGTGAATCAATCCACATTGAATAATACATATCTTGGACCATTAAAAATATCTGAAAACATGCTAGGTATCCAATCAATACAACACTGTAATCCACAACATGAAATATCACCAAGTAAACCAAGAACATGAAGAATCATGAACTCACAAACATAAATCAACAATGCAAGCACACCTATCCATGAAAACCATCAAACATAGGATAACATTGTAGAATAATCCACTTGATAATCATGAAGTACTACAATTTTTAAAAAAAAAACTTTAATCTCTAAATTCATTGATATCTTTAAATTGAACCTGAAGAACACAATGATGTCATTTGCAACTCTAGTAAAATTGCTTGCAAATCTCCAAATCATAAATTGGAGTAGAAACACCTTCAATTTGTAACACAATACAAAGGAAATAGATTGTCCAAGAAGGGAAAATATATTGTAATTAGACTTTAAATACTATTTGGGTTCATAATCTAAGGTGTACTTAGAAATTTAAGCCAAAGTTGGAACCAACAAGGTATTTAGGACTTTGCAGAGATTTTGATGAAAATCAAGGTCAAGGGGGGTAAAAAATGAAAGAATAACCTTATTCTATGATGTTTGAGTTATTTTAATGTTATTTAGGATAAATATTATTCAATCATCAAGATCCTAGAACAAGTGTGTGTTAGATAACTGGGGGGGTGGGGGTGTGTCTGTGAATCAATTATGTTTAGTTATCCTAGAGTCCCTTCAAACAATTTGAGTACCAATAAAACATCATAAATATGATCTAAAATCATTTAGTGTAATCATCCAACTTATCATTTCACTCCTTTAACCAATTTACTTCAAACTGTCAACTAACTGTTCTTTGCAATATCGGGTATTAGTAAAATAACTTTGTTATTATCAACCATAAATTTAGTGAATTGAGTTACAATAAAAAGTAAAATGTGTAAAATGACTTGAAACACAAATAACATTCATTTGACAACATGATTTTAATGTGGAGACCCTATGAAGGGAAAAACTACTTGGGACCAACAACCCAAAAATACTCACTCTTTTGAAGTGAGCTCCTCTAGGAACCAACCTTGTTAAAGATTTACATACACATTGTTAATGTGACCTTGTTAGAGGATTTCACAAAAATATCATCTATACCTTGTCACTCGTTTATCTTGTCTAAAGAGTGGCCTCCTCTAAAGGACTTACAAACATCACTGATTGATGTTACCATATAGGATTTCACAGACTTTTTAGGTCCACTCAATTTTCTGCTACAATAATTACAATGTAATAGTAGAAATGATATGTTAAGCATAACAACTATCTTTTCCTATTTAGATCTCTATGCTTTTCTTTGTCTCCTTTTGATCTCTTATTCAATTGATTTACACCTTCACTTTCACCAATTGTGCTTCTCTTTTTCTCTTCTTTGCTCAATTCACCTTGCTCTGTTATCTTCTCAATACTTTGTGTTTACAACATCAACAACATTATCAACATAACCAACAATAATGATCAGTGACAAAAACTGTTTGGATCTCCTTCTTAAATAGTCATCTCTAAGATTCCAAATCCTTCCATCCATTGTCACTTAATCACACTCATCAATCTCATATTCATACCAAATTGTTAGATTTGAAACTTCATATAATAAATCTAGATGCTTAGAAAATAGAACTTACTTAGAACTTCATGCTCCATTATCCTTCTTCAATCTTCATCAATAAATTCTTATTGAATTTTCCCAAACATAGATCTTGTAACAAACTTTCACTATTGTTAGAAACAATAGTCTAGCAAGATAACAAGGAATACTTATCTTCTTTAAACAAACTTAACCATTTAACCAAAGTAAATAGAAACCATACAAAGATACACATAAATAATTACACCAGATATGTTGACTAGGGAAACCCTTGATCAAAGGAAAAACGCTAGTGGGAATGATGCCCACAAGATGATGCACTAATATAAATATTCCTTGTTAGAGGATGTACCCTATTAGGAGTCTGTTACAACATTTAGTACAATGAGTCACTGTTAGGAGACTTTGAATCCTTGTTAGGAGATCCTAACCTTGTTAGGAGTTGTGGTACAATGTATGCAAGAAGAGCCCACTACCCAAACATGCAATTTCAACTACAAGAAGAGCTCACTGCTCAAACAAGTAATTTACTAATATCTTCTTCTTTTATCTATTATTTACTCTATCCTATCAACTAGACCAATCATTGTTAGACCTTGTAGACTAGATCGTGAACCTTGGATCCAAATATCAAACCTTGGATCACTCAGAAAAACCTCAAAAAAGAAGTTTCCTTCACTTCCACACTGCTCTGCTCAACTTTGCATTCTCTATTGCTTATCATCAATCATTCAATCATATCAACACACCACATGATAAAGAAAAATGTCCTTCCTTTATACCAAGTCCATAAAACACTTCCTTGAGTTGGTTGTTATTCCTTCTCAATTAGTTGTTATAGGACCTCATTAAGAACATGTTATACTTAGCAATAATCTTTATCTTTTTCCTTGTAACTTGAATAACTTTCTATACACACAATATTATGATGAGCGAGCTTAGCCACATCATCCTCAACATGTCTTCTTCATGTCCTCAACCTCAATCCTCAAGATATCAACTTTGCTAGGATATATAACAAGTTTACCAGAATATGCCTCTATAAACTCTATCTTAGAATAGGCATCACCAAAACTTACATAACTTCTTATAGACTTGTTCTTTCTACTCTCGATGTTAACTACATATACTAGATACTCTAGAGTATCTCCCATAACCTCAGGTGATTATCATGCTCAACCAGCCATCCATACCAACTTAATCTTTTTGTTGTTCTTTTGTCAGATACCACAAAAGACATCAAACATGCTATGTTGACATCAATAAAAAACTCAGTCATGAATGTAACATATCATCATCAAACAAATCTTCCAATATTGCCAATCTTCTAACAATCTCCCCTTTTGACATTGATGGCAACATAGATGAAAAAATCTAGTTCCATGAATACCAACAAAAGACTGACAATCTTCAAATCCTCTTCATTAATCATACTCCTCAATTGATATACCTTGACATGCTTAGTACCAAAATGTTATTACAAATTCATGCCAAACTTCTCCTTTAGTAAAATACTTTCCTCAAATACCTCTCCCCCATTGCAATACTTCTCCCCCACAGTATAGTGTTTTTTGATGCCACACTTCTCCCCCATTGACATCAATGTCAAAGGTTTCTGCAACCAACATCTCTGCATCAAACTCTGCAACAATTAATACTTACTTATCTTGAGTATCAAAAGACACTATTCAAAACAACATCAACAACATCAACAACATCAATAAAAGTCATGAATGACAATGTCCATCATAGATGCCCCCCATATAGGAAGCATCAACATCTAGTCCAGACAAACAATGGTGCTCTATTACCCTGGACTGATGCACTCTTGCATCTTCTACTCTGATGTAGGAAGGGGCATAACCCCAAGCATACCTTGCAAATACTCAAAAGTCTCTTTTGGAAGAGGCTTAGTGAATATATCTACAATCTACTCTTTAGTGCTCACATACTCCAACCTAATTTCCTTTTTTGCAACTTTTTTCTCTCAACATATGATGCTTAATAGAAATGTGCTTCGTCCTTGAATGCAATACTGGATTCTTAGACATATTTACCATGCTTCTGTTGTCACAATGTATAACAACAGGTTCATTGATTTCTATCCTTATATCCTTCAACATCTACTTCATCCAAATAAATTCATTGTAATTATTTGTTGTTGCGACATACTTTGCTTCTACTGTACTTTGAGATGTACAATCCTGCTTCTTGCTTAACCAAGAAACTAATCTTGCTCAAAGAAAGAAAGCTCCTCCAATAGTGCTCTTTCTATCATCCATATTGCCTACCCAATTTGCATCAGTATAAGTGTATATGCGAAATGGGGGGCCCTCTGATCCTCACATACACTTCAACATAGTCCTTACCTACAAGATTTTCTTACAATAAAAATTTTATTGTTTATCCAAAAGATCCAATAGAACAACTTGTTGCCTTCTAACTAGAAGGATTTTTCCTATTTTCTCTCAGACCAAGAAGTGAGCAACTAGACCTATTAGTACGAAGGATTTTATGCAACTGTATGATCGTGTAATTAATCTAAAATGAGAAATGTAGTTTAATCTAGGAATAAGAAAAAGTGTTTAATCTATATGTATGTGTTGTATTCAACTAGATGATATTGATGCTAAGCAATGAAAAACCATGATAACATAAAACAAGAGAGTATGCAATTCGAAAAAGATTCGATGCAATTCAAATTCCAACCTCTATAATAAGGGATTAGAAGCCACTTAAATAGAATTCCCAAAGTCCATCAATGGTTAAGATTAATTGGGATGAATGGTCAAGATTAGAAATGAAATTCAATTAGAATGGAAAGTTTCCTTATGAAAAGGAAGTTAACAAATTTCTTTTGAGTGGAATAAGGAATTGACTGATTTAATTCCTTTTCTAATTTCAATCAACTAAGAATTTCCATTTCTGAACTGAAGAGAGAATATTGGAGAAGATATTTGATTTAAGGAAATTAAATATGACCTCATAATTGAGTATTCTAAATTGAATAATTAAATTCATCAATTAGAATGAGAATACTTAATTAAATCAAATATTTTTAATTCCTTTGTACATTAGGTAAAGAAGTAATTAAATTAAATTAAATTATAAACACTTATAACTAAATTAAATTTAATCAATAGGTTTAATGTAGCTAATTTGAGTCAATACTTTAGGAATTAAATGAGTAATATGATAAATGCAGATTAGGGTTTCCTGCATTTGACAATTAAGTCAAGTAGCAAAAATTACAATAAGAATTGCCTATTAAAATAGGACTTAGGATTGATTAAAATAGACCAAAATTGGTTTATCATGGCAATGTACCAATTTTGGGGTATTACAATAAGCACTTAGAGTAAAATCATTAGATCTGTCATACCATAATCCAAATTCTGAAGTTCCTTTCAAATATCTAAATACCCTTTTCACTGTTGCATGATGTGCTTCTTTCAGATCAGCTTGGAATCTTGCAATAATTCCAATTGCATTTGCTATATCTGGCCTTGTGCGAGTAAGATATTGTAAACCTCCAATCATAGATCTGCACTTCTTCTGCTCAATAGTAGGCATCTCATCTTTAGTAGATAACATGTATCTAGTTACCATAGGTGTTCCAACAAGTTTACATGTTTCAAAACCAAACCTTTTTAGTAAATCCTTCAAGTACTTAGTCTGAGAAATAAAGATTCCTTCTTTATTCTGTACTATCTGCAATCCTAGGAAATATTTCATCTCTCCTATCATACTCATTTCAAATTCTTTCTCCATTTATTTTATAAACTTCTTACTTTCTTCATCATATCCTCCAAATATGATATCATCAACAAGTATTACCAAAATCATCAAACCATCATTAGTTTATTTCCAATGCAGATTACGATCTGCCATAACTTTTCTATATCTGAGCTTTGTCAAGTGCTTGTCCAGCCTTGCATACCAGGTTCTGGGTGCTTGCTTCAATCCATACAATGCTTTCCTTAGTCTGTATACTATGTCCTTGTCATCTGTCAAAGGGTATCCTTTAGGCTACTCAATGTATACCTCTTCTTCAAGTTCTCCATTTAGAAATACTGACTTGGCATCCATTTGATATACTTTGAATTTATTCTGTGCTACATAGGTTAAGAATAATCTTACTACTTCTATTCTAGCCACTGGGGCATAAATCTCCTCATATTCTATTCCTTCTTGCTGTGAATAACCTTTACATACCAATCTTGCTTTGTTTCTTACAACTTCTCCTTACTCATTCATCTTATTCCTAAATACCCATTTAGTTCCTATCACGTTCTTATCTACTAGTCTGGGGACCAATTCCCATGTCTCATGCTTTACTATCTAATCCAATTCCTCTTTCATAACTTTCTTCTAATAGTCATCTTTGCATACTTCTTATGTATTCTTTGGCTCAACTTGAGATATCAAGCATAGTTCTTCATTAACTCTACTTCTTGTCATCACACCTTTGTCTTTGCTTTTGATGATCTATTTAGATGGGTGATTCTTTATCATGTTCTTTCCTACAGTAGGAGTTGTTATCTCAACTCTTGACTCTACTAAAGGTTCTGAGCTTTGTTCCTACCTTTGCTCTCCTTCATTCTGCAAGTCATTGTTAGTCTCAAGAAATACTTCATCATTTCTTGGCTTAGTAATAACAACATCATCATTTGAATTGTAATCAACCATTCTCTCTTGTACTCTAAATTTCTCATCAATTCTCACTTTAGCACTTTCCATTATAGTCTTAGTTCTCTAATTATAACATCTATAAGCTTTTCTTTTCAATGAATAACCAAGAAACATACGTTCATTACTTCTAGCATCAAACTTACCAATGTCATCATCTCTCTTTATGTAACACTTACTTACAAATATTCTGAAGTACTTAATTGTAGGTGAGTGACCAAACCATAGTTCATAAGGTGTATTGTTTGTGTCCTTCCTAAGTTGAACTCTATTCATAGTGTAGACTACTATATTCATTGCTTTTCTCCATAATGTTTTGGATACATCATTTTCTACTAACATAGGTGTTGCAACTTCTATAATTGACCTGTTTCTTCTTTCTGCAATGCCATCAAGGGTCCTCAACCCACCTCTTTCTCCTATTCTAGGATTAGATATTTGGTCTTCAATCTAATTATCATTCTGTAAATCATTGTTAACGATAACTTCCACATTGTCATGGTTAGCCTCTTGATAAACAATACTTACTAGAGCTATATCTTCTAATACTTCCTTTTCCTTAATCAATTCAAGCTCATTATCATAATCTTTCAAGAAACTTTCCATACTTGCTTTAAATTCTTCATCTTCATCAGAAAGAAAACTCTTTCTAGATTTCCTTATTCTCTTAGGGCATGTAGATGCATAATGAGAAAAATCATTAAATATCCAACAAGAAATTTTTTCCATATCTTCTCTTTTTATAACCAGATCAATACCTTTCTTGATCTTCATGTCTTCTTCAAATAACTCACCAAGAGTTTCTAACTTTTTGTTAGATTGTGGTGACTGATCAGGAAAGTACTGTACATACTTCATAAATAGTGGGGTTCGGGGCATCGCCCTAAATTTTTTTTTTTTTTGGAAGTAGTCGACATGGTAGCCGACATATTATGGCTGACATATGGCCGACATATTATAACCCTAAAGTGGTTTAATACTTGTATAAAAAGAGCTTAGGGTTGGGTATTTTTAATGTGTGGTAATACAAAAATTGGTTCTTGCGGCGGTATTGAGCTGTAAGGGATTACGGATTGTAATCAGGTTGTAATCACTGGATTGTAATAAGATCAGACTTGCTGTTTGGTGGACGTAGCCCAGGGATTGGGTGAACCACGTTAAATCTTGGTGCCTTGTGTTCATTTCTGTGTGTTCTATTATTTTCTATTATTGGTTATATTTGCATGTAGTTTTTATTTCTATCCGTGGTTTATCCTAACACTTTTGTGTCAAAATTTACACTATCTGACTTAGGACTATCTTCTCTCACCATGATCTCCCAAAGTTATTAAACTTTTTCTCAAGGAACTAATGCTCCGATACCAATTGTTAGAAACAATAATCCACCAAGATAACTAAGAGGGGGGTGGGGGGTGAATCAATTATCCTATAATTAAAATACTTATCTTCTTTAAACAAACTTAACCATTCAACCAAAGTAAACAACAACCGTACAAAGATGCACATAGACAATTACACTAGATATGTTGACTAGGGAACCCTTGATCAGAGGGAAAATCTCGATGAGAATGTAGACGCTTAAAATCATCCCTAAAGACTATATTAATTTATTAATATTTTCCATGACATTGTAATTAATTATTAATTAATTATATTGCTCACATTCTTCTACTTATTTAATTAAATTATTTTAATTAAATGAGTTCATGCTCCTAAGTATTTAAATTTAATTTAAATACTCTTAGCCTTAATGTATTAAATTAATTTAACACATGATCCTCCATCATCCCTTTTTAAAAATAAATTTTGTTTATTTAACCCTCACATCCTATTAATTCCTCTAAACCCATGATTAAATTAAAATTCATTTAATTTAATCTTAAGCCTAACCTAAAGCCTAGCCTAGAACCATCATTTTCATCCTCTTAAGCCTACTTCTTCTCTAATCCCACTTAATCATTCTTAATCTTCTTCCTAATCCCCCTCATTAGCCTAAGAGTGTGCTCACACATGTGTGAGATGGCATGCCCATACACTCCTCTTTACACTCTTGTCTCCTACTCTTCTTCTCAAGTTTGCTCACACATGTGTGAGCAAACTTTGAATTTTTGACCACTTGCATGGCTTGCATGCCACTTTATGTGGCACCTACATAGATGCCACCTCATCAAGCCCTCCCTCAAGCCTATAAGTAGAGGCCTTGTCTCAAGCATTCATCATCTTTCATGAGGTTTGAGTTTTTAGTTGAGCTTGCATGCTAATTTGAGTTTTCATAGTAGCTTTCATGGTAGTTTTCATGGTGATTTTTAGATGCATACTAACCATTTGGTAGCTGGTTTAGCTTTGCATTTGCATTGTTCATTTAGTTTACTTGTGCATTCTCATTTCCATTGCATTTACATACTAGTGTAGCTTGCATACTTGGTTAGCTTTCTTTATCACATTTCATATCATCATCATTGAATACCTTTAAGTATGGCTTTCTTCATAGCCATTTCTTGAGGTGTTCTTCATCCCATATAGCTTAGGTTCATATTTATCATTACTCACATTTGTACATCCACTCAAGAGATTCAATACTTTGTTGTGTTTGGAAGAGCACACCAAACATACCCCCCATCTTAACACAATAACAAGGCCTCTCATGGGTGCCCTTGTTGAGCTGTAGAGGTGGCTGGAGGATTTGGTTTGTTGGCTACTTAGAGTTTCAAAACTCAATCAAACATTAGTTAGCTAATGTTCTTTCATTTTGATGAGTCTTTGATGCATATTTGAGGTTTTTAACTAATGTTTGTTTATTGATTCATGCTCCCAATAGGTCATTTCTTTTAGCACACATTTTGGCATGCCTGGTGGGACTCACGTCCCTGATTTCATTCTAAAAAATTTGTAAACAAGCCTTGTTTAGCTGTAGAAAACATCATAGTGTTGTTTTTGTGGGCCACAGTGTCGTCTGAGTTTCTCGTCTCTACAGATCAGCAACTTTGCATATGAGCCTCTCCGTTCTTTAGCGTCTTTGCCACAGTTCAAAAACCATTTCCATTTTAGCATCTACGTAGGAAAATTTTTTGTCATCCACTCTGTCATCTATGAAGTTTATTTTGTCATCTACAAAGTTTGTTATCTTGTTTGTGAACACCTTTATGTCATCTGTGTTGTGTGCGAGTCCTAGTTTGTCATCTTTGACTTTTACCATCTCTGCATTTTATATTGTCATCTACGTTTGATAGTCATTAAGTCTATTGAAAACTGCACCCTAGTGCCTTCTATCATATTTGTAGTTTAGCGTCTACACTTTGTAGCATTTGCGTACTTTGTCATCCACACAGATTGGCATCTGTGCCTACATTTTGGCGTCTCCATTTTGTGACAAAATTGTGCAATTTTGAACAATAATTTTTGCTAACATATTGACTTGCCAGTTTTTATTGATGATTTTAGTGCAGAGAATTAACCTTGAAAAACCTAAAAAGCAAAATCAATAGTGATTTTTATCACTAAAGGAGATTTGTAGTGATTTTTATCACTTAAACTTAAGGGTTAATGAACTTGTATGGATTAAACACTTTCATTTGAATGCATGGATGTTTAGGTTAGCCAATATTTAGACTTGGTGCTTAAAATTGACATAGATGTTTAGGTTAGCCAACATTTGGACTTGGTGCTTAAAATTGACATGGATGTTTAGGCTAGTAAACATTTTGACTTGGTGCATAAAATTGACATGAATGTTTAGGATAGAAAAAACATTTGATTTTTGTGCTTAAAAAGAATTCACATCATCTTGAATGCATTAAGGGAAAATGGACATGTATGCCTAGGCTAGATCACATTTGCAATTGGTAGTGATTTTTATCACTTAAACTTAAAGGTTAATGAACTTGTATGGATTAAACACTTTCATTTGAATGCATGGATGTTTAGGTTAGCCAACATTTAGACTTGGTGCTTAAAATTGACATGGATGTTTAGGTTAGCCAACATTTGGACTTGGTGCTTAAAATTGACATGGATGTTTAGGCTAGTAAACATTTTGACTTGGTGCATAAAATTGACATGAATGTTTAGGATAGAAAAAACATTTGATTTTTGTGCTTAAAAAGAATTCACATCATCTTGAATGCATTAAGGGAAAATGGACATGTATGCCTAGGCTAGATCACATTTGCAATTGGTGCTTAAAATGGACATGTATGCCTAGGCTTGATCACATTTGGATTTGGTGCTTAAAATGAAGTCATACACTCTTGAATGCCATAAGGTAAATTGACTTTATTTTTCGCATTTTTATTTTCAGTATTTTATTTCCACGCACTCGCTTTACTTTCTTGTTGACAAATCCACATTTTCATTTACGTTGGCACTATTTCAAGTTGGAAAGAACCTTGCATGTTTTAATCACGAGTGTCTTCAAGTAGATAGAAAACTTAAAGCTTCATTAGGAAAAGAACAAGTGCCTTTTAAACCCCAAGGCCACTTATGTATTCTCTCCCCTCGCACATTCGGGCGATCTTGGGTGCACAAGAAATAAGTTGTCTTATTTTTCATTTTTTTAGGTGGCCTGCTTGGGGATTTCATCACCTCTTGGGATGACCTCAACTCCAGTGTTCTGGTAGAGTATAAAAATCAGGAGGTGAATCGAAAGACACCTCTCTTGGAAGCATAATATTGTTACTCTTGGCTAAGCCCCAAAGAACTTTATACCTTTGGGAAGTGAAGGAGGAGATTTAGTTTAATGTCTCCCCCCGGCTGTGTGGTAGTATTTTCTTTCATCTATAGATTTGGGCCTCACGTACCTTGTGTATATCAAGGACACCCCTTTAGATAAGCCTTGTTCATCCTAGTGGTAGCCTTATTAGGATTGTTGGCGTGTTCAATGTGCTTGTTTAGAAATTCAAAACATAAGCCAAACATCAAACAAGTTCTAAAATGAGTGAAATTGTGAGGTAACCTTTCATTAAGTGAAACAGTGGTAAGTGAGGTCTTCTTGTCTCACGTTTATTTTCAGTAGTCTTACATTGAAATTGGTTGAGTCTAGTTAAGTCTTGTTGCAAAGTTTGTGGATACTTGAAATTTGGGTGTTGTTTTATTCTTGCCATGATTGATGAAGTCAAACAAGTCAAACATAAGAAAGTGAAGTTGTCCAAACCACTTGTCTACAAGGAAAGGAAGAACTTAGCACACGGTGACAAACAATTCTGATACACTATCAAAGACATTCAAAAGGAAGAAGCTAGGCAAGACCGTTATGATAGAATTGAATACAATGGAAAACTTCAAAATTGGTCTACCTTCCTAGGAGTGAACCCAAGGTTTTTATTTATAGTGAACAAGGATTGAGCTAACCACATAAGTGACCATAATATCTTCCATTTTCTATATCTACCTCCATTTTCCAAACTCCTAGTCTTCCATTTTCAAATCTTCTTCTAGAGAGCTTGAACCTTTAAAACATCTTTCAAAATTGTGATGCTAGACCTTTTATCTATAAGCAAACATTTATCCTAATTACACTTACTTATTTGGGATCACAAGTCCATCTCCAAATAGTGAGTAATCAATTTGGTGTCTTATCTTGCCTAAAGATCACTTGACTATCTTTGGTAGGAGAAAAATACTATTATCCTCTAATCAAACTTTGTTTTCTAAACCAAGGTCTTTTGTCCACACTTGGGTGGTTGAACCTTTAATCACATAAGGTTAATAGCTCTCATCCTCATTTTCCTTTTCTTCCATAATCTTCCACCCATCGGTTGGTCACTATTGCATGGTACACCCACGATCAGGAAGGTTCACATTTAATCCCATATCACATTTGTGGGAATCATTGAGGCAATCAGAGATGGAGAATCCATTTCCTCCACTCACAACTTCATTAGGGAGCACAATTCCCTCTAGTTCGAACATTGGTATGCCTAACTCAACATTTGTACAAGAACTAGAAGATCCCTTTCGTAACACAACTTTGGGGGGTAATGACGAAGAGGTATACCAAGATGAAGATCCTATTGACCCCAACAAAGTATGTAGTGATGTTAGGACATTCCTTGCGGATCCCTACAATGTGGAAATGATGGAAAAATATATTAGGGCAAACAAAACTAAGATATTCTTAAATTTGGTCAAGGATGGTGTTAATGTTCCCCCAAGCTTTGATGAGAGAACTTTGTTTAGAAAAATTACAAAAAGTGGTGTTCTCTTCTTTCCCACTTCAAACATAGCTCCAACTTCTAGCAAAGGGAAAGAAACCATGGTGACAACTAGTGCTATGCCTACATCTAGCACTTCCACACAATCCACATTCCAATTGAGTGCATAACATATTCAACAAATCATTAGTGCCATCCCAATGTTACCACACATGCTAGTATTCCACAATCTACCTCGACAACTTCAACTGTGGGATGCTTAGGCATTGGGCAAGTGCCTACTCAACCAATGGCAATTTCAACACAACCAATGCACTCCTCTTATTTACAAGTGCCAACCAGTATGGTTAAGACATCTGTGCCGATTCCAGCAATGACATATCAATACATTGGCCAAAGTGGAGTACTTCCACCCCCTCACACTACATTTGGGACTCCCTACAATTTAAGAGGTGGATTTGTGAACTCCCAACAATTACAAGTGCAACCCAATCAATATTTGGCTCAACAATTCCAAGAATTACTAAATTTGGTCTTTAACATGAACAACAAAGGGGTGAAGGATGTCTGTTTTGAGGAAATTTGTCCTTTTCTATTTGATAAATCCATTAATATGGTACCATTTCCACTTGGTTTTGAAATTCCTAAATTTGACAAGTATACAAGAGAGACATGCCCCATCACCCATCTCAAGGAGTTTTCCATTTTGTGCCAAGAAGTAGCCTATAGTGATGATTATCTTAAGAGGCTTTTTGCATGAAGTCTTGGAGGCCCTGCACTTGAGTGATTAATGAATTTACCTAAGGGCTCCTTTACTTCCTTTAATGATTTGAAAAGCAAGTTTATAGCACAATATTCTTACAACATTGAACACCATGCCTCATTGAGTGATTTGTGCAACACAAAGCAATGAAATGGTGAGACTTTTGCCAACTTCCTACAAAGAGTGATTTGAGTGACTTGCTAATCATATGCCCTATAAAATCGAGGATTCCCACCTTGTGGATATATTCATCAAGAATTTGATACCTGAAATGTCCTTCCACATGAAGATGGCTAGCCCTGAAGACTTTGCCACTTTAGTCAAGAAGGGTAAAAACATTGAAAATGGACTTTTGGAGAAGGGTACCATTAAGCATTATAACTCATCATCCTCGCATAATGAGTCAAATAGCAATAGAAAACCCAATTTTTGGTCCAAGAATAAGGGTGTTACACATGATGGTGTTACTAATGTCAAAAATCTTCAAGGAGGTAACAACAACTACCATGATCGAAACAACAACAATTTGAATCATGACAATCAAGGCAATCAACAATCTCATAATCAAACACAATTCTTTCCACGCAACAACAACTACAATCATGACTATGATCAAAATAGGAAGTTCACTAACTTTCGTGAACTTTTGGAGGCCATCTTTCAAAAAGTAGTGGATCACAACTTGATGGTATGTCCTAACACATGTCCTTTTGATGAAAATCAACCAAAGTCAAAGTGGTATAGGAAAAATGAATATTGTAAATACCACCACATCAAAGGACATGAGACTAACAAATGTATCAAGCTAAAAGTTTTTATCAAAAATCTTGTTGATGATGGGGAAATTGAAGTAGAAGGAGGTCCAACTTCTAAAAATATTAAATTGAAGATATTCCAAAAACCATTTCCCGATCACAACAATGATAACAACAATACCAACAACGCGAATTGAGCCTTCACATCGAATGCAGTACCTTATGATTATTCTACTAACCACATATTAGGATTTGACTCCTTGTGTGGTAAGATAGAAACCAACAATATATGTGGTTTTGACTCCATGTGTGGTCACATTGAAGAGGTAGACACTCATGTGAATACCCTTGTCTTACAAGCAGCCGATTGTGATGCAACCCCTTGATGGGGAAGACTCACTTTGCAAGCTGCCACTCCCAATAACACTAATCCATCAATTCCACATGCATCTATTGTGCCATCCACTTCATAAAGGCTGGCCTCTTGCTATGATGTATTATCCCAGCTAGGTAAAACTCCTGCACAAATATCCATTCTTGAGCTTCTTACCACATCACCCATCCATAAAGAGATCTTAGAGAAGGTACTTTTAGAGTCTTGTGTTCCTAAAAATATTAATGCATCCCAATTTACCGCTATGATTGGAAATCTTGCTGCCCAACAATACCTTGTCTTTATAGACAAAGACTTCCAAGGTCCTAATCCACACCATAATATGTCGCTCCACATTGAAGTCCTTATACATCGACATAAAATAAAAAGAGTCCTTATAGACAATGGATCCAATTTGAACCTTTGTACATTGCAAATGATTCACTTCTTGGGACTTCCAGAGGATGTTCTAGATGTTAATAAAAGGATCACAATAAAAGCATATGATGAGAGGGAAAGCGAATCAAAAGGGGTTATCATGTTGCCTCTAAGGGTTGGGCTAGCCATCAGAAATATCGAATGCCCTGTCCTAGACTGGGATTTTCCATATAACATCTTGCTTGGTAGACCATGGATACATACACTCAAAGTAGTACCCTCTACATATCATCAATGCTTAAAATTTCCTCACCAAGGAAGAGAGGTAACGATTCCAAGAGATCCTACCCCTTTTGAATTTTGATTGGAAGGTGCACCAACAAATTTTTGTCCAATTAGTGAGTTTGCTAAGATCATACCTAAGCCCCTCACCATAAAAGAACCACCTTCCACAATAGTACTAGAATTAGCTAATGAGGATTCAAATTCCCGCAAGGGAAAGGAGAAGGTTGAAGATACTAAAGTTAACACCACAGGAAAGAAGGTTACTTTTTCTTATTTAGGGATGGGAGAGTATAAGTTTGAAAATGCTTTGTGTGTTTGACAACTACCACTCTCCCCTCATTCCTTTGGAAAAACTTCTCAATTATCACCTTCTACTAATAAGAAACTATGCAAGTTAGCAAGACAACATTTGAGCATTGGGGTTCACTTAGTGATGAGCACATGGAAAAGAATATTCTAGATTGGTGTGTTTTGATGGAAAAGATGAACCTGTGGAGTTTCCTAAGGATAAGTATGTTAAGGCCCCTCCCATTATCAAAAATATGGGATATCATGGTACCAGCCTTGGACCTAAAGAAGATGGAATGAGACAACCCTTAGAAGCTAATAGCTATCCTAAAGGGCATGGATTGGGCTCCATTAAACCTAAGGAGACCTTTGCTGACAACTATTTGGCTGAACTTGAATTTGAGACTGAAGAGGAGGAATTCTTCAAAGTTCCTTTCCAATACATCGAAGATGACCTAGATAACTATGTCCACACCATTACCATAGGTGACCTTTCATCCATTGACCTACCTCTCACCAACCTCAACATGATAGACTGGGAGCTTCAAGATACACCACCAACTCTTGACGTTTGTAAGATTGATGAAGTAGTGATGGCACTCTTTGGCCTCAAGAGTCTCTGAGATTATGAACATGAGATCCAATACAATGAGGAAGCCTACTTTGGTAGCCAAGTCAACTCTCTTAGTCGCAAAAGTGAAAAAGAAAATAAAAATGGAAAAATAAAAGAAACATCCTCTAGTGAAAACTCCTCTAGGGCACTTTTGGATGAAGAAAAAGATAAAACAAAGGACACATCTTCTGGTGAAAACCTCTTAGAGGTGCTAGAAGAGGGAGAGATTGACTTGTCATTCAGATCTTTACCACTTGAAAAGTCATCTATTTTGAATGACAACACAATTCTAGTCAATTTGGATACAAAGGATAATCCACAAATCACCTACATTACTGCTACCTTAAGTCTTGAGGAACAAAAAGTCATGACTGTGTTCTTGAAAAAGGGTAAAATCAATTTTTCATGGACATACAAAGATATGCCTAGTTTAGACATAGATTTGGTTGTGCATCATTTGACAGTTAATCCCAAGATTAAACCAGTGAAACAAAAATTGCACAAAATGCACCCTAAGGTGGCATTTCTAGTCAAAGCAGAGTCGCAAAAAATTTTAGAGGCGAAGTTCATCCATCCTATTGATTATCCCAAGTGGGTCTCCAACATTATGCCTGTAGGTAAAGCATCTGGGGGAATCCATGTTTGTTCAGATTTTCAAGATTCAGATCTCGCATGTCTTAAGGATGATTTTACATTCCCAAATATAGACATTATAGTGGATTTGATTGTTGGACATGGGATGTTATCTTTGATGGATAGATTTTTCGATTATAACCAAATTAGAATTGCAAAAGAGGATCAACATAAAATGACATTTACCACCCCATGGGGAACCTTTTGTTATCAAGTCATGCCTTTTGGCTTGAAAAATGTTGGTGCCACTTATCAACGTGCAATGACTACCATATTCCATGATCTTCTACATGTCATAATGGAGGACTATGTTGATGATATCCTAGGAAAATCCAAGACAAGAGAATCCCACATTGATGTCCTTACCACTATTTTTGACAGGTTAGAAAAATACAAAGTGTGCCTTCATTCTGAGAAGTGTGTATTTGGGGTAAAATTAGGGAAATTATTGGGCTACATTATGTCAAGAAGAGGTATTGAGGTAGATCCTGCAAAAGTGAAGGCCATTATGGATATGCCTCCACCTACTGCATTGAAACAACTTTACATTTTTCAAGGAAAGTTACAATCTATTAGGAGATTTGTGTCACAACTAGCAGATAAGGTCCACCCTCTTCAGCATTCGCTTTGTAAGGGAAACAAGTTTCAATGGGATTGTCTATGCCAAAAAGCATTTGAACAAATTAAAACATATTTGGCTAATCCTCTAGTTTTAGTCCCTCTAGTTGTAGGATGACCATTGATCCTTTACATTTTAGCTACTTCAGTTGCCCTAGGAGCACTTTTGGCACAATCAGATGACAATGGGAATGAGCAAGCTATATATTACCTTAGTCGAACACTAGTTGGCTATGAGTTAAATTACACTGCCATTGAGAGAGTATGTTTGGTTGTAGTCTTTTGCACACAAAAGCTATGCCATTATATGCTTAATCATACCACATACCTCATTGCCAAAATAGATCAACTCAAATATTTGTTATCAAAAGCTGCCCTCACAAGTCGTGCAACAAAATGGGTCTTGATTTTAAGTGAGTTTGACATTATTTATAAGGATCATAAAGCCATTAAGGACAAGTAATTGTAGATCAGCTTGTTGAAGCTCCCCTTCAAGGTGCCCATCCCATTGTAGTGGATTTTCCAGATGACAATATCATGAAAGTAGCCCCTAGTACACCATGGAAACTCTTTTTTGATGGATCCTTTACACAAAAGGGATTGGGGTAGGAATTTTGTTTGTAACACCACAAGGGGATCTCATTCCTAAGTTATATAAAATCTCATTCCCCTGCACAAATAATATAGTTGAGTATGAAGGTTCAGTCATAGGATTGTGTCAAGCTATTAGATGGAACATTAAAAGCCTTCTTCTTTTTGGGGACTCACAATTGGTTATCAAACAAGTCACAAATGAGTATCACACCAAGGATGAGAAATTGTTGCCCTACCATCGGGTAGTTGAAGATCTTAAGCAACACTTTATAGAAAATTTTTTTCAGCAGATCCCGAGGGCTAATAATAAACTAGCAGATGCCATGGCTACTATTGCCTCCATGATTGCCATTCCAGAGTATAGTCCTAAATGTGAGTTTCTCGTTGAGAATCTTTTCACCCCTGCTTATGAGAAAACTGATTCAGAGTTGGTGTGTGAGGTTGTTGGTCCTGAGTCTCCATGGTACACTGATATTTTTGCCTATCTACATCACAAAACCATCCCCATACCCCTCACCCCAAACCAAAGAAAAACTTTTATCTGTCGAACTGCCTGATATACCATCTTAGGTGACACACTTTTTCAAAAACACTTTGATGGAACCCTCCTCCGATGTCTCAATTCAGATGAAGCTAGAATAACATTAGAAGAGGTTCACCAAGGGATTTATGGTGCCCACTCTAGTGGCCTTATGTTAGCAAAAAAGCTTCTTAGGATAGGTTACTATTGGCCCACTATGGAAGTAGATGCATATCATTTTGTGAAAAGATGTGTTCCTTGTCGGCAACATGGTGATTTGATACACACTCCTGCCCAAGACCTTCAACCCACCATCACCCTCATGGAACTTTTCTCATTGGGGATTCGATCTTGTTGGTCAAGTATACCTAAATTCTTTAAATGGCCACAAGTACATTATTGCTACCACTGAGCATTTCACAAAGTGGGTCGAGGCCATTCCATTAACCTACATAATCGGAAAATAGATTTCAAAGTTCATCTTGAACTACATTATTTGTCATTTTGGTATACCTCAAGATATTATGATTGATAATGGAACCCCCTTTAAAAATCAAGAGGTTGCCACATTGTGTAGGAAATTCGAAATCACCTAGCATTTTTCCACCGAATACTACCCCCAAGGCAATGGCCAAGCTGAAGCTACTAATAAAACCATTTTGAAAATCTTAAAGAAAACCATTAGTGTAGCTGGCCGTGATTGGCACATCCAAATTCCTCCCACCCTTTGGGCCTATCACACCTCCATCCATACCCCCACCAGAGCCACCCCATTCTCCCTTGTTTATGGTTCTGAAGTCATCTTGCCCATCAAAATTGAGCTCCCTTCCCTTAGAATCTCTCTCAAGAATCTGATATCCGAAGAAGAATACCGAGTTTCTCATTTGCAAGAGCTAGTACTCCTCGATGAGAGATGACTCAATGCCCTAAACCACCTTCACATGTATCAAAATTGCCTTTAGCTTTAGTATCACAAGAAAGTCAAGCCACAAGAGTTTGAAGTGGGTGACTTAGTTTTGTAGCATAATATGAAGAACCTCCAGAACCATGAAAAGAAAGGAAAATTTGAGGCAAATTGACTAAGTCCATTTATCATTACAACCAAATATGGTTATGGGGCATATCAAATTGCTACTCTAGAGGGAGATCCACTCCCTGAGCCTATAAATATCTAGCATCTCAAGTGGTTCTATGCTTGAGCCTTTGTAGTTCCTATATAGTGTTTATAGTCCCGCAAAAATCCAAAAAAGTCAAAAAATCAGAATTTTTTTTTTTTAAATTCATAAATGGTTCTTGAAAAAAGCCTAAGAAGAATAAAAAGTTCTTGAAAAAAGTATGGTTGCTCCATTTTTTGTAAAGCTCATTCCACCTCACTTCATTCCACCCTTCCATTTCCATTTGTGCAAAGTTGTATCTAGCTTTTTGCTTGTCATGCATCCAATAAAAGACCTCTTGTCCACGAGGCTTCGCTTCACTTCCATCTTTTGAAAGAGCTCTAGTCTGTGAGACATTTTTCCATCGAGTGATTGTCAATCCCATTATGCTAAGATTTTTCACAATAGTGACCACACTTGGACTTCAATAAAATCACCATTGGAGGCTTGATGATTGGAGAAGTTTTCACTTCACAGCCCTTGCCAAAATCACACAAATTTATGATCATTGAAATTCAATTTGACACATTAGTATAGGATGGATCCTTCCTATAGGTAACATTGTGATATTCACTTCTAGACCTAAGGTTCTTGACAGGAACTCTGGACTAAATGACTACTTGGTCATGAGGTCTCTTTTTGGTTGATTTTTATTTTGTGTGTTAATGAAAGTATTTTAGGGTGTGCCTTGATCTTCCATATTTTGGTTGTACCTAAATGTCTTTCATTGACTACACATGTATTTTGGTATGATCTATTTTTGAGGCTTTATGTCATATGTGTTAGTTTCAGGTTATGTTAATGTGTTGCGCAATGGGGGCAACAGGTTAGCACACGTACCACCAAAGATCCCTAAAAGACTTTGGGTGTGCCTAGACCTCTCTATTGCGTATATGACCTTTGATCCATCATAACTATGCAAATGACACTTATCATCCTAAAGTCTATATGATTTTTGTGTGTCTAGTCTAAGCAAAAGAGCCTCGACATTTATGCTTCTATAGCATATAATGCATAAACTCTTTTGCAAAATCAAAATAAGGTGTGCTCTCCATATGAACACAATGAAATCTCTTGATATCATGTAGTTAGGATGCATGTAATATAGGGTTTCATTTGAGTCATGCTTGAGACAAGGTCCTATTTATTTTCTCCCTCCTGTGCTATCTTACTAGGTTTCTATGAGTGACAGTTTTGACAGATATTCATTCATTAATTCATTTCCATTAGGTTGCATTAAATTCTCATTATTGCATTCATTCATTTTCCATTACATTAGTGTTCATTTTATTCATCTCATTTAGTGTTCATTAGGTGTTTTAGTTCATTTTATTAGATTGCATTAGTTCATTCCATTAGTTGCATACATCCATTTTAGTCATCACATCTAGGAGCATATACATCATAATCACATCACACACACACACACACACACACACACACACACACACAGTGCATCCATACATGTAAAGTAAAACAAAGCATACATTTCATAATTGCCCATAAATTTGCATCACATACATGTTAGGCATCATATACATATCATATAGAAACATCACATAGCATCACATCCTGCATCACAAGTGTCAATATCCACATCATAGATATCACATGTATCACATAAATCCATACACATATAAGGCCATCAAATCATGTCATGTGTATATATCAAAAAATAATGTCTATATAGTCCATATACAAATCATATAGAATCATGTAGTACAAATGCATCATCAAAAAACTTGTTGCATCTGCACATATCTATCAAAATATGATCATTGTACAAAATTTGGAAGCCATGCTATGAGGGCCCTGCCCCCCTGCATCACCCCCTCAAGGAGTTCAAACTTGTCTAATTGACTGCTCGAATCTAGCTCTACCCCCACTAGTCCATGAGCTAGCCCCCCTCTCAAAATTAGGTTGCCGCTGGTCGATAGGTACGACATCATGATACAATGACTTGTAATAGGCCACCTCTCATACTTCTCATGCCTCTGATCATCTGGATGAGATGGCCTCCTCCATAACACTTAGGCTAGCCCTTGGCTATACCATCTACCTGGCTATGTCCCACTGTCGGTAATACTCATCAATTTGTGCTTGGTATGTCCCTCACTCGGCATGAAGGGTGGCCACCTCTCCCTGTAGTCTCTATAGCTCTACTAGCTCCTTTGCATCCACATGGATCTCCATGTCCACAAACTCTCCCGCATCCACTCGTGCCTATAAGGCTACCAAAGCCTCCTGTGCACTGTCTGCCTTGGCCCTCTGAACCTGTAGCTCTTCTTGGAGGTAGGCTACCTCTGTCTGTGTTGGTAAACAGATTGTTCTTCTATATTATTACTCTTTATTACCCAATTAAGAACAATATCTGATCACAAAGATTTGGAAAGCCTCTGGTAAATAATTTAGCTTTCCTCTGAATTGGTAGGTACAGCTCCCTAAAACAAATTTGCATTGAATTCTGCTTCCTTCCTAAACTACTTTGTGGTATGTTCTTAACCTAAGAATAGTAGAGGAATAACCAAGTTAGATCTAAATTAAATCCAACTCAAGCAGATAATAACCTCTCAATACTGAAATAGATTCATGTACCCACGCATCTTATGAATCCATAAATCCATTCACCTAATTAATTGATGCTAAATTAAGCTGAACCCAAATTTGAATTACAACTAATGAATCGAGAAAACTAACAGATTCCTTTCGTCAAATGAAACATAAAAATTCTTATTACATTCATTTGTATTCTACAAAATAGGGGAAATGAAACTCTATTCTTCCTTAGTTCTCTATAATACTGAAAAGGAAATACTAACTAACTAGTCACAACACTTACTAGAATGGAAAATGATTTGATATAAAATACCATTCAATTGTCTCTGCAACAAATAGTACTTCACACCAAAAATTTTCCAACCTTTCATTAATCATTCAACTTTATACATATAGATTTTGAGAGATGACCATTACAATAGGAATTTTAATCAGTTCATCTTCTGAGGAGACAAATGGCAAGATACCAGTTTGTCATATTACAAAATTGTAATGACCGTCCTCAAATCTGCTCTCAAAAATACTGGTTGTAGATGGCTGTAATAATTTTTCTTCAATGCTACCCCTTCTACTTTGCTTTTCCAATCTGCTTTTTCGAACTATTTTTTTGCATCTGCTTTTTGAACTGCTTTATGGACTACTTTTTCGGTTCTGCTTTTTCGGACTGCTTTTTCGAATTGCTACCATGTTGAATCTCAAGACCATATTTTTCAATGGTGTCAAGATTTCCAGCTTGAAGGGATTTTGTCCTTCAAACTATTGAGACATAATCTCCAGAAAATTTCCCAATTTCTTTGATATTTCCAAGCATACCTAAAAGAAGCTCTTCCATTTCTTTTATAGTGTTCTCACAAGGGCTCCATCCTTCATTTTCTCAATGTGGGATAAAACATAACTCCCTTTATGTAACTTATGTCTCCAATGTGTTATAAAATAAAGGAGACTCTTTTAATTTGAATATTTCCCACAAACTATAGTCTATGCATTAATAAAGTTAAATATTTAAATTTAACTTTATAAAATAGCTTTATCAATGCATAACAAATCTTATCAGTGATAAACAAGTTTTCTTGTTGATTTTAAATGATTACCATCAACATACCGTTGCCACTGGATGTCCGCCCATGCCCAAGATGACTTACTATAAATAGTAAGTATGCCCAAAGTTGCCTCAAAATCCCTCAGAAAGACCTGCAACTAAAACTATCTAGGCCAAATGGCCTCTAAGTCCCTTTAATGTCCTGGTTAGCCTATGGGACCATGGGGAAATAGGCTAATGACAATATCATTCTATGAATGCTAAAAAGGGGACATTAAATTTTTTTACAAAATTGGTAGAAGTTGCCAAAGAAGGTGAAAAAGAGGCATCATAGAATCATTTAGACTTCTTCCCCTTTTCAACTTTTGCCCTTTATGCCTTAGCGGCGACTATAATGGGAACTAATTTCTTATGACTAGGCATGTGTACATTAGTGAATCTTAGGAGCCATTTTGAATGTTCTCGAGCCAACTCTTTCACAGAATTTAGATGTCCTGCCAATTCTTCAGCAGCTACGTGTATGCATCCACCTAGTGTCTGTAGCTTTGTCACTCTATTTTGGACACTTGAAGCCATTTTTGATAGGTTACTTAAATACATGGAGAAGTTGTTCTTCATTATCTCCACTCCAATAAGGGCTCTCCCTTGACCACTAGTTTGTGGATCGGTATGTAATCCTTTCATCAGTTCAAGTGCCCTATCTTGGGTTCTCTTCACTTTATCTCGTGTTTCCTTGAGTCCTTTCTCAGCTTTGTGAATCATCTCTAGCTTGAATTGCATACCTTGGAGCCATTCAAATAGGGGTTTGGTTCCTTTCTTCAAAATTTTTACTTCAACTGCTTCCTTTGCTTTCATCTGGATAATCATTTTTAGGAGAGAGATGCACTCATCACATCTTTCTTTTTCTGCGTTCAAGGTGTGTTGTTTAGATGAGATATTATCTTTCTCAGTCTCCAATTGAAGGATAACATTCCCAATTTGATCAATCAGAGGAACTCCATCTACATGGAGTTTGTCAACCCACCCTTTCCCAATCTGACCAAAATGTCTATCTTTCTAAAGCTATGAGATGAAAGCTTGCACTTCCTCAGATGTACGATTTTCAGTAGCTGGCACAGCAGTAATGGTTTCCAATGGAACAACTAGCTGCCTGATGAAATTTTTGAGTTCTTCTATCTTAGCTTTCATCTTAATCTTTGATAATTTGAGGCTTTCTAACTGACCTTCTATTATTTCATTGCCCGATCTCCATAAGCCAACTTTTGTATCATGCTTGGCCTCTCCAAGATCAATTGAATGCAGAGTGAAGTCTTCAGGAATCATATCCTCAATCTACCCTGCTTCATTTGGTTTTGTAATCTCCATAGTCAAATGTTTGGTCTCTAGATCCTGCCCAAGTATGGACAAAGTATGGACGATCCAGAGCGTACCGCTTGAGACACAACATCCTTTGTAGGAGTACTTTCATCTTTCCTCTTTCTTTTTCTTTCTAAGGTGCCTTCAAGCCAGGGCTCTATGCCAATCACCTTAGAAGCCACTCCAAGTGACTATATGCTAAACATCTTCTTCTTTATTGGAGTCACTACTACAATTGTTGCAGAGAAGGGGTTCTTCGAGTCTGGAGAGAGAGAAGTTGAGATGAACCTGAGACATTGTCTTCTTCTTAAGTTCTCTTTGCAGCTTCATCAGATTCAGTGGACTCACTGCTGCTGCTCTTATCATCTCCAATCTCTACTATCTAGATGGGAGAACTAGTTGGCTTCAAAAGAGAAGCACCTACGGATGGAGTAGGGCTATGATGAGGAGATGAAATTGGGGTAACATGGGGAGATGGAATTGGAGTAGCATGTGGAGCTGGAATTGGGGTGGTGTGAGGATGTGAGGCCGGAGTGGTGGTTCCATCTTGCGGCTCTTCTATCCCTTTTTCTTTAGTACTAACCTGAGTTCCAATTACTAGTAGGGAACCTCCTTGGCAAGTTGGAGCTATTGAAATATTCTTCTCTGGGGGTTGATCACCTCCTCCTGCAGATTGATTCGGCCCTTGAGTAGCTGAAGTTGTAACATTGGGTATGGTGCTTTGAGAGGAAGTGAGAGTAGCAGCAGCTGGAGAAGCTTGAGTATTCTTGTTCCTGCTTCGGCTCTTTTTTGTTGTCCACTCAACCCATTTCTCGGTTCTCTTGATGATCCAAGCCATCATGACATCAATATCTTCTTCTATATTTACACATGGTTCAGAGCTGAGTGGAATGCCTCTCAATTTGGTCAAATATGTATTACTATACCTATTTTTCCCATCATCTTCTAGCCCTTCCACATCCAAATCAATGCCATAGGTCTTTATTTGTTCTATTGTGAGTCTAGCAAAGGCACGGTCCCGACTCTCTAGCTCATCTCTGCAATCAGCCCAATAATCTTCTATAGTAGTTATATATTTGATGATGCTCCCAATTTGAAGCACATCTCTAGGATACCCATTTGGATCAAACATGGGCCTCACCACTTCATACTCCTTTAGTCTATATTTGTTCTCGAATTCTTTGAGTATGTTCTTTGCATCAGATCTAGATTCACAACTGTAAGCTCCAACTTTTATGGGGAATTCATACCCCTTCTTTCTCAAACTGGCACTTATCACATTTACTTGAATTGCTTCCCTGACGATCTTAATGAGCATGATCATATCATCTGGATATCTAGGCAGCTTCAGGGGAAATCCATCAAATGCTACAAGATGCAAATAAGAGAAAGATGAGGATTGAATAAAGTAACAACCAAACTAGCTAATCACCGCCATTACTTTTGGGCTAAACCTCTACTTCGAACACCCTTGGAGTTCCCTACAGATTCTCATAGTGAATGCATCATTAACCAATATATACTCTGCATAGCTATTTTGTAACTGCAAGCATGAATAAAACTTATAACTTTTTACATTTTAAAGAAAATTCTCTATTCTGAGGAGTCCTGGCCACAATTGTAGGGAAGCCAACATATATATCAAGAAAGATGACATATAAAATGAATTGTAAGACTTGGTTGTACTGAGAGCCTTAGAAAGATGTTCAATAACCTCATACGCCTTTCAACATACTGTGTGTCTGAGCAGATAATTTGTACCATAAAGAAGTATTGTTCTATAAAATTGAGTGCTTCTACCTCACCTTTTAGTTGATGCAAGAGGACCAAAATATCCATTATTTTGAGCTTAAGATCCATGCCAAATAAGGTTTTAGGGACCTTACTCTTTGCTCCCCTGGATATTTGGAACCAAGACTCCATGATCTCCTTCTACAACACCATCTTCTTCAAGGAGAATTCAGACATGGCTCCTTTGATCGTTAGCTCAGAGAACTCCTCTTGTTCTGAATTCCATAGACAGTTCACCACTGCTTACCTATCAATTGAAATCAATACCGTTTGATCAGGCAATAGGATTTGCTTGGTGTTCGAGTTGTAAATATTGATACATTCCACAATTAGCTATGGAGCTTGTACTATGACAGGAAACTCAGCTGCTTCCACCAGTCCACTTCCTCGGAGCTTCTTCTTTATAGGGTGAATTGGCTCAGTTCTCAGCCTTCTTTGAAAATCTTGCATATCAAAGAAATGTAGTGAAGTATCAGAGATACTTTGCCATGTGGACTTGATTCCACCCAGTCCATCAAAATTGGAGAATCTTGATGCCATTTTGCCTATTGTAGAATGATAGAAACTCAACAATTGTGATAATGTAAGAAAATGTACCCTAAACTTTGAAGCTTTTTAGAAGCACTATTCAATATAATAGTATAACAGTAAAGCAGTGATTTGAAATTCTATTATATTCTTCTTTATATAAGAACCCTTGATCTGCTCATTAAATTCTCCAATCCATGCCACATGAGCGAATTTAAGGATAAATTCATTGGATTAGTAAATGTTAGGGTTCTAACAAATTTCTCAATGTCATTTCACTATTTCCATTGGCCCAATGGTAACTCTCCTTTATTACTGACTCACTTTTCCATTTTCACCCAGTTTCAAAAAAATCAGAACGGAGTACTCCCTAGGTAAAAATCTGCTTGGCTAAATTCTGCTCAAAATATCCTTACAAATTTAACTAAATTACTTCTATTTCTATCCCAAACACAACCTGTGATCTATTCAAACACTTACCATGCTTGCAGGAGCGATTTTTCATTAGATGCAAAAAATTGCTCTCGAGGGTAGAAAACCCGCAATGGAGAAGGCAATTTCTATTTTTTTGCTTACGCTTTGTTTTACCTTTTCTGCCTTAAGCACTTTACTATAAGCCTTCGAAAAACATAAAAAGGGCTTCACAAATGAAAAATGGGACCCACTAGTAACTTTACACTTCTATTTAGGCCTTTTCGAAAAACTTACTTCTTGGTTCGAAACCCACCAAAGGAGAAGTTATTTCTGAGTTTTTCGCCAATGCTTATTCTAATCATCCTGGTGAATTTTGAGTGATTCCCATTATGGTAATATCATAGTACTTGAATGATCCACCCATATTATTACTCACCTTTCCTTTTTTAAGCCTACAAATAGCATTTGTATATCCTTGCAAAATTTCTCCTTCGGGGTGCGAAACCCGCTAAGGAGAAGAAGAAACTTGATTTTTTGCCAGTTCAACTTTCTTTATCCTTGGATCAAATGAGCTACCAGTAAATTCGTCTAAGGTAGCATTATTCAAAAATCTCCATCGAGTAAGGATCTAAACTACTCACATGACTCATGATAATAAGGAATACCCACCCGGCTATATAATGCGAGAAAAAGGAAAAAAATGGAAACTCAATGGAGAAACTTAACAAGTGAGGAAGGAAGGACTAACTGACTAGACCAGCCTAAACACAATACGAGTTAAATCCTTCACTTTGCAAAATTGGAATATGGTAAAAAGTGGGGCAATAGTCTGCAAGCTGCCTCTCTTTGCCCTGACCATGTTTGGATCCTCTCCTTGCACTTGTGCTCATGGTGGTGCCTGTGGTGGTGCTTATACCTGTGCTTGGGGCCCTATCTGTGGACCCCTCCTTGCACTAGCCCTGTGCTCGCGAGGTCCCTGTCATGCACCTTGTGCTGGAGGTGGCATCATAGTTGCCTATCCCCCATCCCTTGCACTGTCTCTGTCACCCCATGCCTGCTCTACCGGTGGAGGTGCCCCTAGCATTGTGAGTCTAATTCGCTGGTGGGCTGCCCACCACTGTACATATGTCGATGTGACACCTGCATCTCCCTTGTCTTTTCCATGGACCCATGGTATTGTTGGCATCAATACCCATGATATACAGGCCATTTGAAGGGTGGTCCCATGCCCCCGTAGCCGACCATACTCTCGAGACACCACAGGATATAAGAATCTATCTGGCACTGCATCTTGTGTCCTACTAAACTGCTGAGACACCCAAGAAGGCATGTACCACATAATCACGTGCATGGACTACACAATGATCCAGCAATCAGTTTGTGTGTATGGGAGGTACATTTGATCATCTATGTCATCCTCTCCACCTGCTGCCAGTGTCCGCCCCCATCACTCTACCCCATCATATGGAGTCCACTCGAACATGATAATCTCATCTATACACTGGCACCAAAAACCCACAAACTTTTTTGATGTATGCTGGATGGGAGGCTGGTATCTGTAGGCGAATGACTCCCCAAGCTACCTAGTCTTCTGCTGAGTGATGGGCCATGTGACCCTAATGTGCTCCCATGACCAAACTATCAAAAGCATGAGTCTTGGTCCTATGATGTGTTAGGTTTGATATGCATGCATGTGCAAATCATGGTATAACTTAGCTAAGATCATCTATCCCTAGTAGTGGACCTCTCCCTCATCCTGTAGTAGGGTGGTTAGCACCCATGCCCAACCAATCAACCACCTGTGTCTTGCATGATCTAGTAGCATCTGCTATATCAGTGAGGCTAGGTATACTGCCAGCCTCAGTAGCCTCTACTTTAGAGCTCCTCTCCATAATCTCTGGACAAGTAATTGCTATTATCGTCTGTCAAAGCACTCCCTCAGGAATGGAGTAGAACCCTCTAGTACATACTTTGGATATGCGCCTTTGATCAACACTTGCAAGATCCACCACACATCCAGAAGTGTGACTATAGCCTCCCTCGTCGGTAGATGGAAGCTCCTACTGGTGTGTGCCATCGCTCTATGAGTGCTAATAGTTGCATTGAGTGGGCCCTTAGGTCTTGCCACTCGTGAACATGCTCTAAGCCACACAGTTGCATGTGTCCCTAATTTGCATCTGTGAGTCTCTCCTGGATCACCATGTTCGGAGGGTAGTGCTCTCTTGACTTGAATATCATCGTGTCCTCTTGTAGCATAGACATGTAGAGAGTCAGTCCTTTTAGCCAATGTCATCCCTTGAATGGGGCATCTTCCCTCGCCTTGCATCAATTTGTCAAAATTGGCATAACCACTAATTCCACCAATGCCAATCCATAGAGATGCTGATTAGTGCAGACGTCGATCCCAGAGACACTGATCCACATAGACGTTGATCAACATAGATGATAATCTTTTGTCATCTATAAAGACAATGACCTATAGTCCATCGTCTCTGCTGGCCCTAACCTATTTTTCCATCTGCAGAGATAATAAGATGAAGCATGTCGTCTCTGCGTCATCTTTTCCCCCTTTTGGCATCTTCACAGACGAGAGGATGGCTCTTGTCATCTCTGTGCACACCGTTTTGTCATTTACGTAGATGACAGGGTGGAGACTATCATCTCTACCCAGACCTCATTTTTAGTACATTTATGCCATATTAAATGCACCTAGCCTAGCTTAACCTACCAAAAGATGAAGAGGATTAGATGACTTACCGGTGGGCCCATGTCGACTACTCGTTGGTACTCTTGAACATGCTCACCAACTTACAATCAATTAATGGGGTCCATGTTTGCTCTAGATGCTCTACTCATGGTGTGATAATGACCTTCTTTGGGCCCCTCAGAGGCTTATATCGGCCCCCCACTGACCTCGTTTGAGCCCGTGTCTTCCCTGAGCCATGTTTGTCCCCTATTTACCCGTAAGTCATGCAAATATTGTCATTTATTCTTATTTTTCTTCTTTTTCTTCTTTTCTCAAGACCTTTTCACGAAAATTGCCCAATTTTTTTTTTGTTGCAATTTTCACGAGGGGGCACCCTCCTCCTCTGTCGTCACCATAGGGCTCCCACCTTCTCTGGGGCACCCTATATATATTTTTCTTTAATATGATGTTGTTCTGACATCACATCAAAGAGGGGAAAAATATTGACACTTAAAATCGTCCCTAAAGACTATATTAATTTATTAATATTGCCCATGACATTGTAATTAATTATTAATTAATTAATTATATTGCTCACATTCTTCTACTTATTTAATTAAATTATTTTAATTAAATGAGTTCATGCTCCTAAGTATTTAAATTTAATTTAAATACTCCTAGTCTTAATGTGTTAAATTAATTTAACACATGATCCTCCATCATCCCCTTTTTAAAATAAATTTTGTTTATTTAATCCTCACAAACTATTAATTCATCTAAACCCATAATTAAACTAAATTTTATTTAATTTAATCTTAAGCCTAGCTTATAACCATCATTTTCATCCTCTTAAGCCCACTTCTCTAATCCCACTTAAACATTCTTAATCTCCTTCCTAATCTCCCTCATTAACCTAAGAGTGTGCTCACACATGTGTGAGATGGCATGCCTACACACTCCTCTTTACACTCTTGTCTTCCACTCTTGATGAATTTTTGACCACTTGCATGGCTTGCATGTCACCTTATGTGGCACCTACATGGATGCCACCTCATCAAGCCCTCCCTCAAGCCTATAAATAGAAGCGTTGTCTCAAGCATTCATCATCTTTCATTATTGCATTGTTATCATGTTGGTTCAAGATTTGAGTTTTTAGTTGAACTTGCATGCTAGTTTGAGTTTTCATAGTAACTTCCATGGTAGTTTTCATGGTGATTTTTAGATGCATACTAACCATTTGGTAGTTGGTTTAGCTTTGCATTTGCATTGTTCATTTAGTTTACTTGTGCATTCTCATTTCTATTGCATTTACATATTAGTGTAGCTTGCATACTTGGTTAGCTTTCTTTATTACATTTCATATCATCATCATTGAATACCTTTAAGTATAGCTTTCTCTATTGCCATTTCTTGAGGTGTTCTTCATCCCATATAGCTTAGGTTCATATTTCATCATTACTCACATTTGCACATCCACTCAAGAGATTCAATACTTTGCTGTATTTGGAAGAGCACACCAAACATACCCCTTCATCTTAACACACCAACAAAGCCTCTCATGGGTGCCCTTGTTGAGCAGTAGAGGTGGCTAGAGGATTTGTTTGTTGGTTGCTTAGAGTTGCAAAACTCAAGCAAGCATTAGTTAACTAATGTTCTTTCATTTTGATGAGTCTTTGATGCATATTTGAGGTTTTTAACTAATTTTTGTTTGTTGATTTGTGCTCCCAACGGGTCATTTCTTCTAGCACATAAGGAATGATGCCAATAAGATGATGTACTAATATAAATATTACTTGTTAGAGGATGGACCCTATTAGGAGTTTGTTACAACATTTAGTACAATGAGTCCCTATTAAGAGACTTTGAATCCCTATTTTAGGAGATTCCAACCTTGTTAGGAGTTGTGCCAACCTTATTAGGAGTTGTCGTACAATGTATGCAAGAAGAGCCTACTGCCCAAACATGTAATTCCAACTACAAGAAGAGCTCATTGCTCAAACAAGTAATTTACTAGTATCCTCTTATTTTCTCTATTCTTTCCTTTGTCTTCTCAAATAGACCAATCATTATCAAACCTTGTAGACTAGGTTACAAACATCGGATCCAAATATCAAACCTCAGATCACTTAGAAAAATCTCAAAAAAGAAGTTTCCTTCACTTTCACACCACTATGCTCAACTTTACATTCTTTTTTGCTTATCATTGATCATTCAATCATATCAATTCACTACATGATAAAGAAAAATGTGCTTCCTTTATATTGATTCCATAAAACAATTCCCTGAGTCAGCTATTAGTCCTTCTCAATTAATTATTATATGACCTCATTAAGAACACATTACACTTAGCGATAATCTTAAACTTCAACCTTGCAACTTGAATAACTTTTCATACACACAATATTATGATGAGCGAGCTTAGCCTCAACATGTCCTCTTCATATCCTCAACCTTAATCCTCAAGATGTCAAGTCTGCTAGGAGATATAACAAGTTTACAAGAACATGCCTCTGTAAACTCTATCTTAGAATAGACATCACCAAAACTTACATAACTTCTTCTGGACTTTTTCTTTCTACTTCTGACGTTAATTGCATATAGCAGATACTCCAAAGTATCATCCATAACCTTGGGTGGTTATCATGCTCAACTAGCCATCAATACCAACTTAGTCTTTATGTTGTTCTTCCTTCAGATACTATAGAAGACATCAAACATGCTATGTTAACATCAATGACAAACTCAGTCATGAATGTAACATATCATCATCAAACCAATCTTCCAAAAACTATAACCTTTGAACATCTCAAACTTTCCAAATTACCATCAAAAATCAATTTTAATTTTCAATTCTCCAAACTTGTTTGTCCAGCTGTTACTTGGTAAACATAGCATTCACTTAGGAAATATACCACTTGGTTAACATTAGACTTGCTCAGACAATATCAAATTTCCCTTTTACTTCTCCAATTGCTCAGGAAACATTGTAGTCACTTGGTGAATACAATCTTCCTTCACTAACCTTGTCACTTGGTTAATCTTATGTTCTTCAATACATTGCAACAATATATGATTGCACGAAAATCAAACCAATATTACATTATCACTATCAAACTCATTCAAGTACCCATTGAATACCATACTTACCGATTCTATCTATATCATACTTTCTTCAAATCTTCTTCATCAATATAATGATATATCCTTCTATTGAGTTAGCATAATGTTTGACCAACTAAGACTTGACATCAATGACAACATAACAATTTATATGTCTCTCTTGCATACATTCATAGCATGAATTATTACATTATCAACTGGGGCTAACAATCTCCCCTTTGGCATTGATGGCAACACATAGCATATGAATTTATATTAGAAAATGTTACATATGATAATCAAATGTATGCATTAGCAATAATACAATTGTTCAACTCTTTGTCTTCATCTATAGTATCTCTATAACTTAGTTTATATCTTTATCAATAACAATTTTCAAAATTTCTTGCCCTTACAATATGATCACTTCCTTCAGTCTTCTCTAGTCTTTTGCATACTTATCCTCTTTATACATTCTTCTCCCCCTTTGGGTATATAACTCCTTGTTTAATAGTGTTTACTAATATTCTCCATCTTGGTAGTATTCTCCCCTTTATTTACTTCATCTCTCCTTTTGACAACAATTCCAAAGGTTATTATAAATTTCAATATAAAATGTATAAAACCTTGTAGGTGTCCTTGTACCTTGCATGTACTGATTGCATTAGTTTCATCACAATCATTTTAACAACTTCAGAAATGCTCCTAAAGTGTGAACTTTATGCATCAATTCCACAAAAATATGACAATTCATCCATGAATTGATGCATCATGTATCTTTAATTAGTGAATTCTGGATAGGGGCAAGACACATAGTTTACTTCTTAGATAATCAAAACCATCCTTATGCAATGACTTGGCAAATATATCAGTAATTTTTTTCCTTAGATTTTACAAATTCAAGACCCTCTTGTTTTTCTTGTACTTTCTCTCTCAAATAATGAGACTTGATCGATATGTGTTTTGTGTTTGTATGCATCACTAGATTCTTTGAAATATTTTTTGCACTAGTCTTATCACAATGACTATCTTATTGAAAGTTGAACATGTGTACATTAGTCATTTATGAAGAAAGTAATGGGTTATTGTCTTATCCATGCGTTTGGACAACTCTTTTGTAAGTGTGTACAATTCCATATATAATATTTTGTACATGTTTCTTCATTTTGTGTATAGAGTTATTTTATTGATAAAAACTATCATAGATTGTTTTGTATTCAATATAAAATTAATTTATCTTGTCTAGCACTTGTACTATTTTTAGTAAATCAATGATGTATGGAAGATAAGTTTTCAATGATTCATCTATTTACAATTATCAATAAAAATTTGTAAGGAATGACTATTGGCCAGCTCAATCAATGGGCTATAGTGGTACTTTCACAATAATTGATACATGTTCAAGTACTAGGTCCTCTCCCCTATAGTGGTGTAAAAAATTTAATGATAAAACTCATAACTAAAAGATAAAGGTTATGTGTGAACATTAAAATAATAATCAAATTTCCCAGGAAAATGCAACAAGGTGAAAATTTAGAATAATGATCAGTATACATGTATTTTAAAACCAAGATAAATGTGGATAATAGATGATATTAAGAAATATTCAAATTCAATAAGCTTAAAAAATCAAGGTTAAGAATAGAGGAAAAATATGATAACTTACTATTTCTAATTATATATTTGTTTGGTAATTTCGAAAAACAATTAGGGGGAAAGAGAAAGAAAATGTGTTTTTCATAGCTGGAGGCTAAATTTTCTTTTGTAGAAAATTTATTTTCCAAGGAGAAAAGCTCCCATAAATAACCTATCAACTAAAACATTGTTAACACTTTGTTTCATTTGATTTAGTATACTTAATGATTAAATCAAAAAAATATTAAATGTTTTTTTTAGTTACATATTATTAAAAATGTTTAGAATAACTAAGAGGGGGTGAATTAGTTATTCAAGATCCATAAGTACCATTTGAACAATTAAACATTCACCGTTATGCTTATCTTATTGTAGCTCAGTCTCTACTGTATACTGATTAACAAAATTAGTAGCAGTTCATTATCCTATTATAACAAACTTTACTGAATGTAAAACACCACAAAACATTCAACACAAGTTTGACACTAAGATTTTGTGTGGAAACCCAATTTGGGAAAAACCACCAGCAATATGTCACCAATTTTTCACTCTTTCAAAGTGAGCTCTATTGGGAGCCAACCCTATTAAATGTTACAATAAATACTATTAAATGTGACTTGGTGGAGGATTTAATCTCCCTATTAGGAGTGGCCTTGTTAGAGGACTTTGATCATTCCGTTTAGAATGTCACCTTGTTAAAGGATTTACATAGACTGTTAAGTCCTTCAAATGACTTTTAGATCAACCTTTTATTAAAAGGATTTCTTTAAAAACTATTTACAATTATTAGAAAGAAACCATAGGGTTTTGATTTGTATGATTACAACTCACTTTTGCAGGTTCATATCACTATTTGGTTGTTGATTCACCGATAAGTCCCCCTTTTCAACTCTGTCTCTTAACTCACAAGTGACAACTCTTCAAGCAGTTATCCTTATTCATATCAAACATGAACTTTCTTCTCAAATTCACTTATCAACTTTTAATAGTATCTGTGAAAGTAGTTCCTTTCTCTTGCTTTGCTCTCACACTCACACTCACACTCACACTCACACTCACACTTGTGTATTCACTCTTGTGCACCTCTATTCTACCTTTATTTGTGTGTATCTATTTGAAGTTCAACTCTATACCTCCTTAAATAGGCAATTTTGGCTTTTCTATTTCTTATGATCACCATATATCTTAGGGTTTATGATCTAGTTCGTCAAGTTCATTATATTTGTCCATCTTCCTTCTTTTCTAGAAAATTTTCATCCATCAAATTCGATCTTAGGTTTGATACCTAGTCCACTCCTTGAATTAAATGATCCAACTCATCAATATTATCTTCAACATGCTTTCCATATCCCAAGAAATCAACTGAGTTAGTTGGAAATCATGATTCCTCAAACACATTCAAAATACTGTTACTCGATAATCACTAAAATCTGGCACTTAGTCATTACTAAATCACTTAGTCATTCTTGGCACTTATTATGGTTCGGTTAACACTAGCATCACTCAACAATCCTTAGTCTTTCACTCTATTACTTGGTTGAGCTTTACAACAATGATATAAATAATCACTTTGGTTTGTCAAAGTCTAACTAATCAAATATCCATTCTAACTTCCTTTTCTTAACTCAACCTTTCCTCCAGGTTCTTTTGTTATGAGCAATCTATCAAATCCTCTTGATCAATCAAAATAGATATGACATTTAGATTAGATATATACATGTCTCATTAGTAGATTTGACATCAATAGCAAAACAACAATTGTTTCAATTGTAGTTTCCAACAATAGACTCCTTCTACATCCCTTGAACCCTTCGTGATCGTCTCTGATATTTTGAGTACACAGAAGTGGATCATAGTTTTCATATCCTAAATATTGGTTGATTGACATGTGTCAACTTGTCAAAATTCCTAACTACTCCATGGATGATGATCTCCCCCCATCAAGTTTCGACTAGTTGTCATGTGTCCCTCCAAACACTCTTGCTTTAGTAGGGTTTGTTGATGCATCTTGAGGAATATTTATTTCTAAATAAATTTCTAAGACTAATGGATTTTCTAGATATTTATTTACCTTTCAATGCTCATATCTATTAACAAATTCATTGCAACTAATTAGGCCACCATAATTTATAATTAGACCCACTTGGTAGTCATAGTGTGATAAACCAATTAGACCCAAGAATTTTCTCACATAATAGGGAAGAGCAGTCCATTCTAGATTCTTTGGCATGTTGATTAATTGTAACAAACTATAATTATTACGAGACCATCTCAACTAAGGAGTTTTCTATAAAATCTAGACAACTTGAAAATCCAAGGAGGTTGGAAATATTGGAGTCATGTTAAATAGGTGTAAAGAAATATACTATATTATTTGTAGAGTTCCATTTCTCTGAGAATAATATCACCCTATGGATTGTGGTGCAGTGTTGTGTATTATAGCATGTTATTTATAGGACATTTATCTCTTTCCTTGATATGTTTATTCTTAATAAATCACTGGGACTGTATATTAAGTGCCTTTTCCTTTTTATTATGCTATGTGTCATGTGTTGAAATCTTAGAAGTTTATTTCAATCTATTTGTTATTTTTTGAGTATGCTCTTTGAGAATATGAGTTTTTGGAAGCGAGGTCTTCTTTTAAAACCATCATGAGAGTTATTTATGTATGTTGGTACATAGGGTCTTATATTATGTCCCTTGTTGAGAATAATTGCACTTTCTTTATGATTAATGCTCCTTAATTTGGACCATTGTAGATGCCTCTTGTAATAGGATATTGGAGTTGTTAATTAAAAAAATAAAATTAGGTTATAAGGGTGACTACTTTCCAAGCCTAGTAAATGGATTCTTCTAAAAAGTAGATGTTTGTTATTGTAAATAGTTAGGTTTCTACTTTGTGTGGTGTGTTTTCATTTCAATAAGTGCTACAACCCAATGATGTGTTTTTGGTGTCCTCTATACAATTGTCACTCACTTGTTAGTCACATATGATGCCTTGTGATTATCATGTTTAGTTGTTAATTTTCCCATTTCTCAAAGGTATTTTCTATTTTATACTACACTAACCCCTTTTGCTTGTTAAGAGAAAGCATGCCGATGTGGCAGGGTTTCTCCATTTTTCCACATATATTCTCAAGAAAGTACACTCTACCTTGTTATCATCTCGTGTCAGGTACCATGTTATGATATTTTAGCTCTTTTTAACTAGACAATAAAAGGAAAGTATAAAATGCAAAGAATTGATTGTTTCAAACTTTTAAATGAGAAAGAAAATAGTGCATGGACATTAAGGTAAAGTGAGAAAATATCATATATTATATTTATCTTTAGTTCTATGTACATTTGAAACTTTTACAAAAACTATCTGTAAAGGATAAAAAATGATGTGTTGAATGTGTGATTCTCTAACAACCCTCAAGGGAGTCAAAGAGAAATCAGCCTATTAAATCACTATGTTTACTAACATTTTTTTTCTTAGAATTTTATATAACAATAGTGTGTATCAAAGTGGAAGCAATACAATGAAAATAAATTACATACACATCGAGCAATACAATTACAATCTACATTTCTCAAGGCTTCCTTAACAGTGAATCACATACACGTAAGTTTTGTAAATTAAATTTAATCATAAGTACAATATCCATATCCATAAGACAATACACAGTGCATTTTCTCACAATGACTACATAAGTAAAAATGATAAAATGAAATAAATCCAATGCACAACATCCACTCAATATGTCGTAGGGTATGTAATGATAATCTAAATACTATGAAATACAATATATCATCCCATGGGGACCTCAAAGATACATAGGTACATATACTAGATATAAAGAAAGTTTCCAAGTGATAAAAATAAAAGTGATATGACTGCAACAATAGAACCACCAACACCAGTGCAAGTTTGTTGGGATCTAAATTGAAAGAATCACTACCACCCAACCACATGTAACCTAAATGGATCACTCCCACCATGTTGAGAGGATAAGATCAAATTCTAACTCAGATATCATGCCACAAAATCAATAATAGAAAACCTAGGCAAGGGATCTTGAAAGCTCTTTATCTTAAGGGATACCACAAGCTAATAATAAAGAAAAATATAACAAATATGAAAATATGAACAAGAAAATAATACCAAAAAATCCCTAATGTTGTTGATAGAGAATACTTTGAGCTAGGTGGTATACATAACATGTATCAAATCCTTCTTATTGTCTTCTTGGTGAGGATCATGGATGGGGTTCAAAATATGTATCTAAGGGAAAGTGTGGGGGATTTAATAAAAAATCTTTTTGATGATGAAGGGGAGGCTAAGGAAACACAATTTAAAGAGGATGAATCAAACATAGTTTATACTATATGTTTAATCCAATCAATGATCAAATCTTTGGGCTCCCCATGAAAGATTAGGGGAAGGAAATCAAATAAACAAAAATGAGAGACATGTGATTTAGAAAAAAGTTTTTTTAGTATTATTCAATTCTTGAAAAAAAAAAAAAGGCGAGGAAAGACCTCCTTTGGGAAGAAATGAGAATAACAACATGTCTGTGAGAATCCTCTTGACCCTAGATGAAAGATGCTTAATAAAGCATCATATTGAAAAGCTAAATCATATATATTATTATTACAAAAAACCAAAATTTTCAAAGAGGACAAGAGAAAATTTATTTCTTATTTCAAAGGCTAGGATGAATTTTTCGTTGATACTCTAGGAAATTCTAGTGGAATCTCCCTATTGTGGAATCCAAAAGTTTGTAGAATAAGGGAAGGCAACTCAAGCAAAAACAAAGCCCAATATGAAGTGGTACATAGAAATTCATAGCTAAAATTTTAGTTTTATAATGCCTATAGCTCAATAAGAACAAACTAAAAATCATCACTATGAGAAACAATCAACAAAAATGGTAGATATATCATGGGAGGTGACTTCAATGTGATACAATTTGACCTTAGAGAAAATAGTGTAAGTCTAAATAAGGTCAACTAGGACATGTTGGATTTCAAATATTTTATGGAAGAAGCTAAAGTTATTTATCATGATCCAAAGATTTTAATTTATATCTACACCAATAGGAGGATTGACTTCACTAATATTTTAGAACAATCAGATCATTTAGTTATTTGTCCAACATGCAAAAATACAAAACATTTTTAGTGTCAATTTTGCCTATATCTATCTCGTATTATTATCCTACCCAAATTGAATTTGGGAAAACAACAAAACTAGAAAGTGGATATTTAAATTGTGAAAGTATGTAGTGGAGGAAGAAATGTCTCTCAAGGAAATCTAAAAGAATGGTGGGAAAGAGTAAATTCTTTAAGAGTTCAACAAGCTATTGTTTTGTCAAAAATTATACAATTTATTAGGAGTAAACTAAAATGTTGTTTTTCGAGAAGGAAGTGATTAAAGTTGAACTTGATCTCTTTAATGAAAAAAGTAATCAAGAATGGAATGTTTATTAAAAATTATTAATTAGCCTTGTTCCCTTGGATAGTAGTTCTCCTTGCAAAAGGGTTAATAAATAGGCTTAGACAAGGTCACTAAGGGATTGTTGCCTTGTGTAAGAACTAAGAGTAGGTGTCCGAGTTAAGCTAGCCTACTATATTGTGAGACTATTTAGTTGATTTAGAATAAGGTACATTATTCTCTGCATCAATACCCACTTTGATGCCATTGATTTGAATTATATGATGCTTTTGGTTACGAAACAAGGTATGTAGAAATTTATAAGTATTTTTAAGAAAAATAAATTATAGAAGAACTCAAAGAAGATTTGTGCACGATGAAAGTTAGCATTCATTTCTTCAAAATAAGTTCTAAATACAAATTCAGAATCCCAACTCTCTTAGGATTCCAAGTAGCTTCAAACCAAATATTTTCTAGGAAATAATATTATACACAAGACTACAAATATTTTGAAAATTGAGACATTGGGTATCCCAACTTGGTAGGGCCATTTCTTTGTGCACATAGCTCAAAATTAGAAACTACTAGATGGAAAGACATTGAAACGATCTATTTTTAGCTCCTTAGAACCATGTCTTTGGCAATCATTCTAAAGAATCAAAAATACTTGCAACACCCAATTCTACTTTAGTGACCTTAAAACATGTAATTTACTAAAATGTAGAAAATATTGAGAAATTATAGTTGCAAATTTTCCCATATTTGTATACTTTGTCATATCTTGATAGATTTGGATTACTTCTAAATGTCTCTCTAGACTATCCCGAAACTAAATTCTTAACAGTGTTTCTTTTATTCTTGATCTTCTCCTAAAAGCCCTTGATTAATCCTAACATACATTGGATTCTCTCGATTCTGGTATTAACTATTCCCAATATAATCTAGATCAAGAGAAGTATTTTTATCTAAGGTGTTACCAATGAACCCACATGGAGACAAAATGCAGATTATTGTACATGGGACAACTAAGAGATGGATCCAAAGAAAATAGATAGGGGAAAACCCATTTATGAAGAAAAGAGAGTTCTAAGGATCCTATGCAAGAATCATGGATCCCTAATGTTATCAATTGAGAATACTCTCAATGAGGTGGTTTACATAACATACCATATGCATCTAATTATTTTCAAAAGAGGATCACAGACATGGTTCAAAAGAGATATCAAGGGAAAGTACGTGGGATTTGATAATAGATCATTCAGAGGATGAAGGAGAGGCTTAGAAGGAAATTTACTTTAAAGAGAATGAATTAGACATAGTTGATACTAGATGTCTTTCCAATCAATGACTAAATATTTGAGCTCCTTTAAAAAAATCTAGGGAAAGGAAATAAAATAAACAAGTGCTATTTCAATGTTGTTATTTTTGCCCCCTGTATTTTTTTTCACTATCTTATGGCTTTTCATAAGATGTAATTGACCCAAATCTCGTAACTGAATATATATTTTTCTAATCCTGTATATTTTCTGAAATGAAAACATATAAATATATAGAAGTAAACAATATTATCTTTTGAGCTTAACACTTATGAAATACTTCTACATTTTGTTTTTATGTGAGCAATAGATTAAAGTACTAAGTAAAAAACACATACACACACATTTATATTTGATCTGTTTTCCCAACTTTATTCAAATCACCATCTAAATACTCATTAGCGTTTCATTTAAGAGATTAGGGAAAAATAAAAATGGAATGTGCATTAAAATCAGATATAGTATCCCTAAGTGGTTTATGTGTGTGGGTTACACAACATGATCTAACCATCCCCTTCTGAGAGGCTAACCCTCTCTACCTCGACCACACCCCCATCTTGATGAACTTGCAATCACTTAGACACTCGCAACAACAAATGCATCAATAACCATATAAAAAACAATGTAAATAAATATTAACAAGTCACAATGATCATATAAAAAAATAATATACACATCATTATTATCATACTCATGAAACATTATCAACATAATCATGATTTGAAAGGAAATGCGACATTCATCTTGAGCATACATCTATGTGTTATATTAACCACAAGATTAAGATAATTAGTTTAATTTTTCCTTTAATCAATGTTTAAATCTAATTTGACTAAGTCAAAATTGATGTGGTCACCACACAAGAAAAAAAACTATGAAAGTCACAAAGTGAGACATGATATTCCTCCCCTCTAGGAAGAGACATTGTCTAGATGTCAAACCAAAATCAAGAGTAGAAAATATAACCAAAACTGATGTCTAACTAAAAAATAACAACATGCTACACAAAAATATGAGGGAAGGATTTCTGTAAATCCTTAGCATCCTTCCAAGTGGCACTGTCCACCCCAAATTGGTCCCATTGGACCTTGTATTAGACAACATCCATGTCTTGTATCCTAATGGTACATTTCTCAATGAGTTAGGTGGGTCGAACTACCACCACCCCTAGATCCTATACCTACAATGTGTGTTAGTCAAGCACATGAGACGTTTTGGGGTGATAGGGCTTAAGTAATGAAACATGAAAAATATTATGTATGTGGACTAGCACAAACAACAGAGAAAGCTAATAAGCAACAAGGTTGATAATCTCTAACACCTCAAAGGGTCCAAAAAATCTTGGTGCAAGCTTTGAGCTCTTTCCAAATGAGATTGAACTCTTATGTGGTCTAACCCATAAAAACACTTTACTCTAGTCTGGAACTATCTGAAAGTGTGCTTCTTGTCAGCATAACTCTTCTAGCAGTTAGTTGCTTCCTTTAGCTGATTGTGGATCAAAAACATTTGTTCCTCCATTTCTTTCAACATTTCAAGACCCACAATAATTCAGTCCTCTACTTATCCCAACTGATAGGATTATGACACTTATGTTCGTATAGGGCCTCAAAAGGAGCCATGCCCAAGGAATAATGATAGGAGTTGTTATATACAAAATCCACTAATGGAAGGTATTCCTCCCATTTCTACTATTGATCCATGCAGTACACACACAACAATTCCTCAAGCACCTAGTTGACCCTCTCAGTCTACCCACTACTCTTAGGGTGATAAGCAGTACTAAAGTTTATGCATGTACCCAAAGTGGAGTTCAAGATTGTCTAGAACCTTGAAGTCATTTAGGTATCCCTATCAAAGATGATGGTTTCAAGTATACCATGCAGTTAAAATATTTCTTGAACAAACTTCCTAGCCAAAATAGGTGATCTATCCTTCAAACTGCTAGGAATGAAATGGGAAACTTTTGTTAATTTATTGACTATGATCAAGATAACATCATGCTTACAACAAGTCAAGGGTAAACCTTGCACAAAGTCCATGATGATAACCTGTCATTTATAATGAAAAATCTTGTGCGGGTAAAGAAGTCTTGCTAGATGGACAAGCTCAACTTTGATATGTTGACATTCCAAACATTGGGCAACATACTCTACCAAAAGTATAGTGGTCTAAATCAACCATCATCTTGTTTACCCCCAGATGCCCTGAAAATGGAGTGCAATGCATCTCCTCAAGCACAAATTTTTGCAACCCTTCATGGTCGGGAAAATATATCCTATTTTGGTATTTTAGTGAACCATCATTATCAAGAAAATATCCATCAAAACACAAATTAGTTGTGTTGATAAGAAATGTCATTTTTACCCATTCATAATGAGTGTCTCCAAGAAGATACTAAAGAATGTACTCCCTCAAGTGAGTCCTATAAGTAGTGATAGGAGTAGTGTGTCTTCAACAACTAAGAGCATCTGTTACCCTATTCTCTTTTCCCTTAATATACACAATGCCAAAATCATACTTAGTAGGGAACTCTAACTATTTCCTTCATCTAGCATTAATATTGTGTTGAGTAAAGATATATCTCAAACCCATATGATCAATCTTTAGTTCAAATGGCTTTCCCAAAAAGTAATTCTACCACATTTGCAAAGCTTACATACTATTATAGTGAATTCTAAGTCATGCGAAGAGTAATTCACATGATGTTGCTTGAGCTTCCTAGACTCATAGGCTACCACCTTCATTTTGCATCAATATGCCTCTAAGCCCATCCCCTAAAGCATATGATGTGACAAAAAAATGCCCATTAGGATCTATTATAACTAAGATAGGAGTAGTAATCCTTTTCTTTAGCAATTGAAAGGACTTCTCACATGCTTTAGTCCACTTGAATATTTTTCCCTTTCCCTAGAGAGATGTGATGGGTGTTGTAATGCTGGAAAATCTCTCCATGAATTTTTGTAATACCCAACAAGACCCATAAAACTTTGAACTTCACTTATGTTCTACAAAGTTGCCCATCTGCTAGTAAAATATTCCCTAAGTAGTGGATCTATTTCTGATAAAATAAACACTTGGAGAGTTTCCCAAACAATTTTCTCTCTCTCTAAGGCACTATCAAACAATGCACAAACATTCTTCATGCTCCTCTTTAAATTCTTGGAGTATATTAGGATAACATCAATAAATATCTACACGAACTTTTCAAGACAGTCTTTGAAGATGATGTTCATCAAGTTCATGGAAGCAACAAGAGCATTTGTTAGTCCAAGAGATAAGACTACAAATTCGTAATGTCCATACCTTGTTCTGAATGTTGTCTTGGGTATGTCTTCATCCCAAATTCAAAGTTGGTGATATCTAAATCTCAAATCAATTTTGGAGAATATGATCACTCCCTTTATTTGATCAAACAATTCATCAATTTGTGAGAGAGGATATCAATTCTTGATGGTCAGCTTATTTAGTATACGATAATCGATGCACAACCTTAAGGTACAATCCTTCTTCTTGACGAAGATTACAAGAGCTCCCCATGGTGATACACTAGGGCAGATAAAACCCTTATCTAGAAGTTCTAGTAGCTATGTATTCAATTCATACATCTTAGTGGAGGTCATGTGGTAAGGAACCTTTGATTGAGGTTTTCCTCCTGGCACAAGGTCTATAAGAAATCAAACTCCCTCTTGGGGGTAGTTCAGGTAAATCGTCTAGAAATACATCCCCGAATTCCTACAAAGTGGAATAATCTTCTAAATGATGTGGTATCTCTTCCATGTCCTTGACATGTGCCACGTATAATTGTCATGCCTTTCTCCTTTCTTTCTTCAATTGCATAGTAGAGATTTATCTCAATTCAAGTGGTCATTTGGCACCATTTAGTATCATTGAGTGTTGTGTGTCATCGAGGCATTCAATTATCTTATCTTGATAGTTGACTAAGGCTTTATGTTCACTTAATCAATTGATGCCTACAATGACATCATATGATCCCAAAGGAGCTACATATAAGTTGACCTCTATCTGGAAGCTAGGGAGTTCCATCTCACTACAAAACAAGTATTGCTCTACCCTGTGCTCAACCCTATTACCATATTCTACTGTCCAAGGTTCAACCATATAACCAACCATAATAGGTATCTTAGCTACTATCTTAGGGTCTACAAAGCATTCAACAACACTAGTATCAAATAGAATTGAAATAAGGTAACCAAAAAATGTACTAGTCATTTGTATAGGAATGGCCTGATAGTTTGCCTTCCTATGATTAACTGCAACATGAATGTGATGTTGAGGTGGAAATTGCTTTCTATTAGATTGCTAAGGGGATTTAGCAATAAAATGGTTACCTCCACACACAAAAGATCTCGTTTGAGGTCCTCTCTTATCATCATTCCTGTTTTGCTCATTTTTGTTGTAGTTCTCATTTCTTCCATTCCCATTCCTATTGCTTTAATTTTTCTTGTTGTTCTAGTTTTCTTTGTTCTTGTTCTTGTCAAAATTCTCTTGCCCTTTTCCTTTCATATTCCATATATGTTTTTTCTTTCAATCCCCCTTTTGTTTGTCATCCTAATACTCCATGTCATCCTTATATTTCCTCTTGTAGTTCTAGTTATGACAGTTCTTGGATGAAGATACATCCTTCAGCTACTGTTCATGTTTTAGGGCCTTTTGGAGGGTAAAATCCATGGTCTTAGGCTCTAACATCTCGACCTCATTATAAATATTAGGTTTCAAGCCCATAACAAACTTTTGTGTCCTAAAGAGCTCATCGTGCGAATACTAAGGAAGAGACTTCACCAGATGACATAAATGTTCATGGTATTGGGTGACTATCACGTTTCTCTATACTGGCTTATAGAAATTTGATTATTTTTCGTCATAGAAAAGCTGAGGTAACCACCTTTTCTGAAATAATTATAGAAATTCTTCTCAAGTTACCTCACCACGCTAAGATTTCTTTTTGGTCATCACATTTTACCACCATGTAGACGCCTCACCCATCAACTAAAATGTAGCTCAAACTACTCAGGATTTCCTAGTGTAGTTTCAAACAAGGAAATATTTTTCCATACTAGTAATCCATGTTTTTGCATCTTCTTCAGAAGCTTTGCCATGAAACATGGATGGAGTAACTTTCTTGAGGTATTTTCTCAAGTCAGCCACAATTTATCCTCTATTCTAGTATTAATCACAACAATTTGATGGTCAACTTCTGCCTTTTGCTCTTCCTTTGACCTCCTAAGTGCCTTAGCCAACTGATCATCCTCGTGCTTCTTTCTCTATTCTTCCTCCTTCTTGTGTAGGGCTTCTAAGCGCTAATCTCCATCATGCTCCCTTGCCTCCTCCTCAACATGTTTACTTTGAGTATCATGCTCTGAGGTATCCATTATTTGGCCTTGTTGTTGTAATAAAGCCCCCTGTTGAGTCAATAGTGTTAGTATCTGATCCAAACTCTCATTAGGTTCATTAGCTCGTGCACCACTGCTAGATCCACCCCTTTTGTTAGCTTTTGTGGCCATGGTGATAATTCAAACACCTATACACATTGAAACATGTTAGCACAGTAGCCCAAGGCCCTTGCTCTGATACCATATGTAGGAACCATGTCCTAATCAACATATGCAACATAATGCAAATGCATGAAATGTAGAAAGATAAATGAAACCCTAGTTGAAAAGGTCAATATTCCATAGCATTGACAATAATCAAGATAGAAAATTTGTTAATCAAAACAAGCATATAATTGCATTATCTAAGATATCGTTCTACACATCATACATCTATCAAAAAATACATTAAAAAATTCAATGAGATCATTGAGATACATTATCCATTATATAATTACATCATAATGATCATATAAAGATGATTTGATATAATCCATCAAAATAGATTTCATAAAACGTCGCCATGTGTCCTTTTGTGTGACTCAGTCTCCAAAGCCATCGGATGTCATCCATCTTCTATCTAAGATGAGAGTGTGGGCCAAACACTTTTACCACGCCAACCATAGAGTGTTTACTCCCCCAAGGGTTCTTCCTAACATGAAGAACACCCTAATCCTGACACGAGAAGCCTAGCTTCTCAGAACAAGATGGATTAGATGGATCCAATGCAGCCATGAAACATACTACATCCACACATGTGCCTAGTAGTCGAATCAAAGAATGTGGTAGCAAAAGAAAATAAAAATGCACATCTACTCATATGCAATGAAAGAAAAATAACTAAAATAGATCCACTCATATGTAGCATCTAAGCATATCTATTTTTTATGCAAAAAGTAAGCATATTCAGATACATGAAATTACAATAAAAATAACATAATTAAATGCAATATAAAATAAATGGCTTGGAAGACACTTATTTGCCAGAATTATCTAAAAAAGGAAGAAACTAAACTTACAATATCCATCCATCAACATTGGTAGGTAGAGAGAAACAAAACATCATGAATTCATCTCTAACCTTCCCTATTGCCACATTACACCCATCCCATAGATGAGTTAAACATCAACACTCAGGACACCACACAACTACAAAATTTCAAGAATGAAATAAAGACAACCATTTAAGACTTGTGTTTGTCTATACTAGACATGGGTATGTGCAGGATCATGGTCAACCAAACTATGGCCTTAAGTGGCAGTGAAAAACCAACAAATCAGGGTTATGTCAACTTGACACATAATTTTAAAGTGGTTATGGACTTTATATCAAAAAGTTGTAAGAAAATAATCTGTAGGAAATTGAATATAGTTTCTAAACTACTAGGCCTTATCAAGAGAAAAAAATAATTGATTGGTCAAAAGTTTGAATTCTAATGCAGTACTACGAAAATTTCAGGGCAAAAATAAAAAGTAGGTGTATGTCTGACCACCTTAATCAAAATCAAATGATAATTTTTTTAAATATAATTATAGATATGAAAAGTAGACTCATGCCTGGATGTGGCACATATGTTTCGGTATTTTTATTCCAAATAAATAATTCAATATGAATTTTCTACCAAAACTTTTTCGAAAAAAAAAAAGTCCTGTGTCTAACCACCTTAACTAATAGAAAATTTTACCACATTTTTTTTTTCTTATACTAGGCAAAGCATAGAATGTGATGCAACTTTTAGATTTAAAAAATGTTATACCGTTTGAAAGTTATAGCTATTTTTCAATCAGTATGTCAATCAACACTTTACAATAATCTTCATTGATAATTAACTAATAAATACTTATCGAACTGAGAATTTGAGAGAAATTATATTGATGGAATCTCGAGAGCAATATTAAAGAACCCTTTTCGTTTCATTAAATTTCGATCAAAATAACATTGTCAAACGGCTACCCGAAGTCTAAGTATCACTAAAACTTCTTCAAACACGTCATTTGGGTTGATTGGATAAGCTTGGTAAATACCAAGCCTAATCGGATATCCGATTTCAAATCGGATATCTGATATGGCTCAGTGAATTTTGGTGAAAATTTTGAAATTCCAACCCATTTTGGAGGAAAACCGGATTTAAGAGTTATAGCTTATGATTTATAAATTACTTTTGTTATATTACTATGTAAATATGTATTATAATATAATAACGTAATGTAAAGATATAACATATAATATATTAATATATAGTAATATATAATGTTATTCTTATTATAATCTATAAATATAATTTATATTATTATTATTTTTACTAAATATAATAACGTTATATATATATATAAGTATGTTATTAATATATATAATAATGTAATATTTTTATTAAATATAATAACGTAATATATATATATATATATATATGTTATTAATATATATAATAACGTAATATTTTTATTAAATATAATAACATTATATATATATATATGTTAATATATATAATAACGTAATATATATTATAATGTAATATTTTTATTAAATATAATAGCATAATATATATGATAACATAATAATTTTATTAAATATAATAATGTTATATATATATATATATATATATATGTTATTAATATATATTATTATATTAATATGTATGTTATTAATATATATGTATATTATTAATATATATGAGTCAAAGGTGGTCATAGGTTGACCTATGACCCCCTTCGACACATTACATAACAACATATGTCCCTAGGGCTCTTAGGACCCCTAGTGACATATTAGAATCGCTCTTATGCGTCGAAGGGGGTCATAGGTTGACCTATGACCCCCTTCGACACATTACATGACGACATATGTCCCTAGGGGTCCTAAGACCCCTAGGGACATATTAAAATCATTCTTATGGGTCAAAGAGGGTCATAGGTTGACCTATGACCCCCTTCAACCCATTAAATGATGACATATGTCCCTAGGGGTCTAGGACCCCTAGGGACATATTAGAATCATTCTTATGGGTCAAAGGGGGTCATAGGTTGACCTATGACCCCCTTTGACCCATTAAATGATGACATATGTCTCTAGGGGTCTAGGACCCCTAGGGACATATTAGAATCGTTCTTATGGGTCAAAGGGGGTCATAAGTTGACCTATGAACCCCTTCGACCCATTAAATGATGACATATGTAGGGACATATTAGAATCATTCATATGGGTCAAAGGGTGTCATAAGTTGACCTATGACCCCTTTCGACCCATTACATGACGACATATGTCCGTAGGGGTCCTAGCACCCCTAAGGACATATTAAAATCATTCATATGGATCAAATGGGGTTATAGGTTGACTTATGATCCCTTTCGATCCATTACATAATGACATATGTCCATAGGGGTCTTAGGACCCCTAGGGACATATTAGAATCGTTTTTATGAGTCGAAAAGGGTCAAAGGTCAACCTATGACCCCCTTCCACACATTATATGACGACATATGTCCCTAAAGGTCCTGGGACACCTAGGGACATATTAGAAGCGTTCATATGGGTCAAAGGGGGTCATAGGTTGACCTATGACCCCCTTCGACCCATTACATGAACACATATGTCCCTAGGGGTCTTAGGACCCCTAGGGACATATTAGAATTGTTCATATTTGACCTATTAAATGATGACATATGTGCCTAGGGGTCCTAGGACCCCTAGGGACATATTAGAATTGTTCATATGGGTCAAAGTGGGTAATAGGTTGACCAATGACCCCCTTTGACCCATTACATAACGACATATGTCCCTAGGACCCCTAAGGACATATGAGAATCGTTCTTATGGGTCAAAGGGGGTCATAGGTTGACCTATGACCGCCTTCGACGCATTACATGATGACATATAGGGAAATATAAGAATCGTTCTTATGGGTCAAAGGTGGTCATAGGTTGACCTATGACACGCTTCAACCCATTACATAATGACATATGTTCCTAGTGGTCCTCGAAACCTTAGGTACATATTAGAATTGTTCTTATGTGTCTAAGGGGATCAAAGGTTGACCTATGACCCCCTTTGACCCATGACATGATGACATATGTTCCTAGGGCTCCTAGAACCCCTAGGGACATATTCGAATGCTTCTTATGGGTCAAAGGGGGTCATAGGTTAACCTATGACCCCCTTCGACCTATTACATAACAACATATGTCCAAAGGGGTTGTAGGACCCCTAGGGACATATTAGAATCATTCTTATGGGTCAAAAGGGGTCATAGGTTGACCTATGACCGCCTTTGACCCTTTATATGACAACATATGTCCCTAGGGGTCCTAGGACCCTTAAGGACATATTAGAATCGTTCTTATAGGTCAAAGGGGGTCATAGGGTGACCTATGACAACCTTCGACCCATTACATGATGACATATGTCCCTAAGGGTCCTAAGACCCCTAAGGACATATTAGAATCATTCTTATGGAAAAAAGAGAGTCATAGGTCAACTTATGACCCCCTTCAACCCATTAAATGATGACATATGTCCTTAGGGGTCATAGTACACCTAAGGAGATATTAGAATTGTTCATATGGGTCAAAGGGGGTCATAGGTTGAGCTATGACCCCCTTTGACCCACTAAAGGATGACATATGTCCCTAGGGGTCCTAGGACCCCTAGAGACATATTAGAATTGTTCATATGGGTCAAAGGGGTTCATAGGTTGACCTATGACCCCCTTCGACTCATTAAATGACGACATATGTCCCTAGTAGTCCTAGGACCCCTAGGGACATATTAGAATCATTCATATAGGTCAAAAGGGGTCATAGGTTGACCTATGACCCCATTTGACCCATTATATGATGACATATATCCCTAAGAACTTGTAGGGACATATGAGAATCGTTCTTATAGGTCAAAGGGTGTCATAGGTTGACCTATAACCCCCTTCGACACATTACATGACGACATATGTCCCTAGGGGTCCTAGGACCCCTAGGGAAATATTAGAATCATTCTTATGGGTCAAAGGTGGTCATAGGTCCTACTTCGACCCCATTACATGATGACATATGTCCCTGGGGGTCTTAGGACCCCTACGAACATATTAGAATCATTCATATGGGTCGAAGGGGGTCATAAGTTGATCTATGATCCCCTTTGACCCACTTAATGATGACATATGTCCCTAGGGGTCCTAAGACACTTAGGGACATATTAGAATTGTTCATATGGGTCAAAGGGGGTCATAGGTTGACCTATGAACCCCTTTGACCCGTTACATGATGACATATATCCCTAGGAACCCGTAGGGACATATGAGAATCATTCTTATAGGTCAAAGGGTGTCATAGGTTGACCTATGACCCCTTTTGACACATTACATGATGACATATGTCCCTAGGGGTCCTAGGACCCCTAGGGAAATATTAGAATCATTCTTATGGGTCAAAGGTGTTCATAGGTTGACTTATGACATGCTTTGACCCATTACATGATGACATATGTCCCTGGGGGTCCTCAAAACCCTAGGAACATATTAGAATCGTTCTTATGGGTTTAAGAGGGTCATAGGTTGACCTATGACCTCCTTTGACCCATTACATGATGACATATGTCCCTAAGGGTCCTTGTCATGTAATGGGTCAAAGGGGGTCATAGGTCAACCTATGACCCCCTTTGACCCATAAGAACGATTCTAATATGTCCCTAGGACCGCTTTGGACATATGACATCATGTAATGGGTCAAAGGGGGTCATAGGTTGACCTATGACCCCTTTTGACCCTTTACATGATGACATATGTCCGTAGGGTTCCTAGGACCCCTGGTGACATATTAGAATTGTTTTGATGGGTCAAAGGGTGTCATAGGGTGACCTATGACACCCTTCAATCCATTACATGATGACATATGTCCTTAGGGATCCTAGGACCCCTAGGGACATATTACAATAATTCTTATGGGTCAAAAGGGGTCATAGGTCAACCTATGACCCCCTTCAACCTATTACATGATGACATATTATAATTGTTCATATGAGTCAAAGGGGGTCATAGGTTGACTTATGACCCCCTTCAATCCATTAAATGATGACATATGTCCCTAGGGGTAGGACCCCTAGGGACATATTAGAATTGTTCATATGGGTGAAAGGGGGTCATAGGTTGACCTATGAACCCCTTTGACCCATTAAATAATGATATATGTCCCTAGGGCTCCTAGGACCCCTAGGGACATATTAGAATTGTTCATATGTCAAAGGGGGTCATAGGTTGACCTATGACCCCCTTTGACCCATTACATGATGAAATATGTCCCTAAGACCCCTAGGGACATATGAGAATCATTCTTATGGGTCAAAGTGGATCATAGCTCTAGCTATGACCCCCTTCGACACATTACATGATGACATATGTCCCTAGGCATCCTAGGACCCCTAGGGACATATTAGAATCGTTCATATGGGTCGAAGGGGGTCATAGGTTGGCTTATGATCCCTTTTGACCCATTAAATCACGACATATGTCCTTAGGGTTCCTAGGACCCCTAGGGACATATTAGAATTGTTCATATGCATCAAAGGGGGTCATAGGTCTTTGACTCATTACATGACAACATATGTCCCTAGGACCCCTAAGGACATATGAGAATCGTTCCTATGGGTCAAAGGGGGTCATAGGTCAACCTATGACCTCCGTTGATCCATATTAAGCATTCTAATATGTCTGTAGGGGTCCTAGGACCTCTAGGAACATATGTCATCATGTAATAGTTCGAAAGGGGTCATAGGTCACCTTATGAACCCCTTTGACCCATAAGAACGATTCTAATATGTCCTTAGGGGTCCTAGGACCCTTAGGAACCTATGTTGTCATTTAATATGTCAAAGGGGGTCATAGGTCAACCTATGACCCCCTTTGACCCATATGAAGCATTCTAATATGTCTCTAGCATTCTTAAGACCCCTAGGGACATATGTCATCATGTAATGTGTCGAAGGTGGTCATTGGTTAACCTATGACTCCTTTTGACCCATACAAACAATTCTAATATGTCTCTAGTGTTTCCAGGACCCCTACGAACATATGCCATCATTTAATGGGTCAAAAAGGGTCAGAGGTTTACCTATGACCCCCTTTGACCCATATGAATGATTTTAATATGTCCCTAGGGGTCCTAGGACCCCTAGGGATGTATGTCATCATGTAATGGGTCAAAGGGGGTCATAGCTCAACCTATGACCACCTTTGACCCATATGAACAATTCTAATATGTCCCTAGGGGTCCTAGGACCCCTAGGGACATATGATGAGGACCCCTTGGGACATATTAGAATCATTCTTATGAGTCAAAGGGGGTCATAGGTCAACCTATGACTCCTTTCGATCCATTACACGACGACATATGTCCCTACGGGTCATAGGACACCTAGGAACGTGTTAAAATTATTGTTATGGGTCAAAGGGGGTCATAGGTTGACCTATGTCCCCTTTGGACCCATTACATGACAACATATGTTCTTATGGGTCAAAGGGGCTCATAGGGTGACCTATGACCCCCTTCGACCCATTACATAATGACATATGTCTATAGGGGTCCTAGGATCCCTACTGGACATATTAGAATCGTTCTTATGGGTCAAAGGGGGTCATAGATTAACATATGACCCACTTCGACAGATTACATGACGACATATGTCCTTAGGAGTCCTAGGACCTGTAAGGACATATTAGAATGCTTCATATGGATCAAAGGGTGTCATAGGTTGACCTATGACCCCCTTTAACCCATTATATGATGACATATGTACCTAGGGATCTTAGGACCCCTAGGGACATATTAGAATCATTCTTATGGGTCAAAGGGGGTCATAGGTTGACCTATGATCCCCTTCAACCCATTACATAACGACATATGTCCCTAGGGGTACTAGGACCCCTAGGGATAGACATATTATAATGCTTCATATGGGTCAAAGGGGGTCATAGGTTGACCTATGACCCCTTTCAACCCATTAAATTATGACATATATCCTTAGGGGTCCTAGGACCCATAGAGACATATTAGAATCGTTCATATGGGTCAAACGGGGTCATAGGTTGACCTATGACTCCCTTCGACTAATTATGTGATGAAATATGTCCTTAAGGTTCCTAGGACCCCCAAGACATATTAGAATTGTTCTTATGGGTCAAAGGTGGTCACATGACCTGCTTTGACTCATTACATGATGACATATGTCACTAAGGAACCCTAAGGACATATTAGAATTGTTCTTATGGGTCTAAGGGAGTCATAGGTTGACCTATGACCCCTTTCGACCCATCATATGATGACATATGTCCCTAGGGGTCCTAGGAACCCTAGGGACATATTAGAATCGTTCTAATGGGTCAAAGGGGGCCAGAGGGTGACCTACACCCCCTTTTAACCTATTAAATAATGACATATGTTCTTAGGGGTCCTAGGACCCCTAGGTACATATTAGAATCGTACTTATGGGTCGAACAGGGTCATAGGTCAACTTATGAGCCCCTTTGAACCATATGAACTATTCTAATATGTCCTTAGGAGTCCTAGGACCCCTAGGGACATATGTCATCATGTAATGGGTCGAAGGGGGTCATAGGTCAACCTATGACCCCCTTGGACCCATATGAACGATTCTTATGTCCCTAGGGACATATGTCGTCATGTAATTCGTTGAAGGGGGCCATAGGTCAACCTATGACCCCTTTTGACCCATAAAAATGATTCTAATATGTCCCTAGGGGTCCTAGGACCCCTAGGGACATATGTCGTCATTTAATGTGTCGAAGGGGTTCATAAGTCAACCTATGACCCCTTTTGACCCATAAGAACGATTCTAATATCTCCTTAGGGACATATGTCATCATGTAATTGGTTGAAGGGGATCATAGGTCAACCTATGACCCCCTTTGACCCATAATATATCCCTAGGGGTCAGGGACATACGTCATCATTTAATGGGTCAAAAGGGGTCATAGGTCAACCTATGACCCCCTTTGACCCATATGAACCATTCTAATATGTCCATAGGGGTCCTAAGACCCATAGGGACATATGTCGTCATGTAATGGTTCAAAGGGGGTCATAGGTCACCCTATTATCCCTTTTGACCCATAAGAATGATTTTAATATGTCCCTAGGGGTCCTAGGACCCCTAGGGACATATGTTGTCATTTAATGGGTCAAAGGGCGCATAGGTCAACCTATGACCCTGTTTAACCCATATGAAGCATTCTAATATGTCCCTAAGGGTCTTAGGACCCTTAAGAACATATGTCATTATGTAATGTGTCGAAGGTGGTCATAGATCAACCTAGTACTCCCTTTGACCCATACAAACAATTCTAATATGTCTCTAGAGGTCCTAGGACCCCTAAGAACATATGTCATCATTTAATGGGTCGAAGGGGGTCATAGGTCTACCTATGGCCCCCTTCGAACAATATGAACAATTCTAATATGTCCCTAGGACCCCTAGGGACATATGTCGTGATGCAATGGGTCGAAGGGGGTCATAGGTCAACATATGACCCCCTTTGACCCATATGAACGATTCTAATATGTCCCTAGGGGTCTTAGGACCCCTAGGGACATATGTCATCATGTAATGGGTCATGAACGATTCTAAGATGTCCACCCTAGGGACATATGTCATCATGTAATGAGGTTAAGGGGGTCATAGGTCAACATATGATCCCCTTTGACCCATAAGAACGATTCTAATATGTCCTTAGGGGTCCTAGGACCTCTAGGGACATATGTCATCATTTAATGGGTTGACCTATGACCCCCTTTGACCCATATGAATGAATATAATATGTTCCTAGGGGTCCTAGGACCCCTAGGGACATATGTCATCATGTAATATGTTGAAGAGGGTCATAGGTCAACCTATGACCCCCTTTGAGCCATAAGAACGATTCTAATATGTCCCTTAGGGTCTTAGGACCCCTAGGGAGATATGTCATCATTTAATAGGTCGAAGGGGGTCATAGGTCAACCTATGACTCCCTTTGACCCATATGAAGCATTCTAATATGTCCTTAGGGGTCCTAGGACCCTTATGGACATATGTCGTCATGTAATAGGTCGAAGGGACCTATGACCCCCTTTGACTTGTTAGAAGGATTCTAATATGTGTCTAGGGGTCTTAAGACCCCTAAGGACATATGTCGTCATGTAATGGGTCGAAGAGAGTCATAGCTCATTCTATGATCCCCATTGACCCATAAGAATGATTCTAATATGTCCTTAAGTGTCCTAAGACTCATAGGGACATATATCATCATTTAGTAGGTTGAAGGGGGTCATAGGTCAACCTATGACCCCCTTTGACCCATAAGAATGATTCTAATATGTCCCTAGGTGTCTTAGGACCCGTAGGGACATATGTCATCATTTAATGGGTCAAAGGGGTTCATTGGTCAACCTATGACCCCCTTTGACCCATATGAACGTTTCTAATATGTCCCTAGGGATCCTAAGACCCTTGGGGACATATGTCATCATGTAATGGGTTGAACGGGGTCATATGTTAACTTGTGGACCCCTTTGACCCATATAAATGATTTTAATGTGTCCTTAGGGATCCTAGGACCCCATACGTCATCATGTAATGGGTCGAAGGGGGTCGTAAGTCAACCTATGACCCCCTTTGACCCATATGAATGATTCTAATATGTCCCTAGGAGTCGTAGTACCCCTAGGGATATATGTCATCATTTAATGGGTCGAAGGGGGTCATAGGTAAACCTGTGATCCCCTTTGACCCATATGAAGTGTTCTAATATGTCCCTAGGACCCCTAGGGACATATGCTGTCATGTAATGGGTCAGAAGGGGTCATAGGTTGACCCATAAGAACGATTCTAATATGTCCCTAGGGGTCCTAAGACCCCTAGGTACACATGTCATCATTTAATGGGTCGAAGGGGGTCATAGGTCAATCTATGATACCCTTTGACCCATATGAAGCATTCTAATATGTCCCTAGGTGTCTTAGGACCCCTATGGACATATGTCATCATGTAATGTGTCAAAGTGGGTCATAAGTTAACCTATGACCCCCTTTGATCCATAAGAATGATTCTAATATGTCCCTAGGGGTCCTAGGACCCCTAGGGAGTTATGTCATCATGTAATGGTTCGAAGGGGGTCATAGGTCACCCTATGAGCCCTTTTGATCCATAAGAATGATTGTAAGATGTCCTTAGGACCCCTAGGGACATAAGTCATCATTTAATGGGTCAAAGAGAGTCATAGGTCAACCTATGACCCCCTTTGACTCATATGAAGCCTTCTAATATGTCCTAGGACCCTTAGGGACATATGTCGTCATGTAATGTGTCAAAGGGGGTCATAGTTCACCCTATGACTCCCTTCAAACTATATGAAAGATTCTAATATTTTCTTAGGGGTCTTAGGATGCTTAGGGACATATGTCATCGTGGAATGTGTCGAAGGGGTCATATGTCACCCTACGATCCCCTTTGACCCATATGAATGATTCTAATATGTCCCTAGGGGTCTTAAGACCCCTAAGGACATATGTCATCGTGGAATGTGTTGAAGGTGGTCATAGGTCACCCTATGACCCCCTTCTACCCATATGAATGATTCTAATATGTAGGACCCCTAGGGACATATGCCATCTTGTAATATATTGAAAGAGTTCATAGGTCATCCTGTGACCCCCTTCGACTTATATAAACTATTCTAATATGTCCTTAGGGGTCCTAGGATCTCTTAGAAAAATATGTCGTCATGGAATGTGTCAAAAGGGGTCATAGGTCATCCTGTGAGCCCTTTTGACCCATATAAACGACTCCAATAAAAATAATATAGTAAAAATAATTATATATATATATAATAATAATAATAATAACATAATATATTATTATATATTAATAATATAAGTCATAATATTAATAATATATTATAGATTATAATTTACATATGATAATAATAATAATATATTATAGATTATAATTTATATATGATAATAATAATAATATGTATTAATAACATATATATAATATATTACATTATTATATTTAATAAAAACAAAGTAAAAATAATAATAATAATAACATAATATATTATTATATATTAATAGATTATATATTATATCTTTATGTTATGTTATTATATATAGATATAATATAATATAATATAATATTATTATATAATATATAGATTATATATTATTTTATATATAATAGTTATGTTATTATATTATATATTTATAATTATAGATTATATCTTTACATATTTCATAACTCAAATTAGTTATATCACTTACAAATTCATTTTCCCCTCTAATTTTTTTGCCTTTTCCCTCTAATTTTCATGCCGCCGGTATCGGATATCGGATCTCATATCGGATATCCGATATGAGATCCGATATCGAATATGAGATCAGATATCCGATCTCATATCGAATATCCGATAAGGCTTGGGCATCACTTTCCAGGTTTTGTATCCGATATGAGATCCGATATCCGATATGAAATCAGATATTCAATATGAGATCAGATATTCGATATGAGATCAGATATCCGATCTCATATCGGATATCTGATAAGGTTTGGGCATTACTTTCCAAGTTTTGTACCTGGATAGGTGAAAAAAAGTCAGAGCGGATTTTGAAGTGCTTTTAGATGTGTTCAAACTCTATTTTTTTCACATCACCACTTTTTGGCACACCATGATCCTGCACATACCAACACACATTATGGAATAATGGGCATACCAGTTTAGTATATCAATAAATATGAAGTTTTAGAATATATTATGATTCAATATCATACTAGTAATAAATAAATAAAATATACCAATTTTCATCCATCAGTAGCAACTCAGATTAAACCAAATTAAAAGTACGGTTATCCCAAAGAGGTGATATAAGACAGAACAACATGAAAGGAGAACACAATGAATTCGAAGGAATCCACTCCTAAATTGAATATAACTTCCTATGTGGTATCCATTTACTACATAATTATAAACCTCACACAAATTTACTCCCTGCACATATAAATAGAAGGAATGGAACCCGAGTTTTAGATGGACTCTTAATACACAAAAAAAACAAAGAAAAAAAAGGTACTTAGTAAAACATTAAATTAGGGAAGGTACTCATACCTTGGTAAGATTAGAACTATTAAGGAATTATAAACCTCACACAAATTTACTCCCTGCGCATATAAATAGAAGGAATGGAACCCGAGTTTTAGATGAACTCTTAATACACAAAGAAAACAAAGAAAAAAAAGGTACTTAGTAAAACATTAAATTAGGGAAGGTACTCATACCTTGGTAAGATTAGAACTACTAGAGCTAAAAAACTATTTAGCGTGTTATACAAGTGTACAGTTACATTGTAAAGCATTTAGAGGAAAAGGAGAAGTTGAAACGTCCATACCAACATCATCATGTCAATGTTGCTAAATTCACTGTGATTAGGAGTTTATCTCATTGATGGTAGTAATAAGAAATCCTCTTAATAATCTGGGAAAACCCTTTACAGAATAGATGCATTCCTAGTCATTTCCTAGGACGTTTATGAATCATAAACATAAGTCTTACCAAATAATCTAGAACCTGTGCTCCTTATCACACGCAGACACGTATCCAATCATATCCAATGGGAAGAGTGCAAAATTCTAGTAGGGGATTCATGGAATGGGGAGGAGGCAATAACAGATCCTAGGACCCCTGGGGACATACGTTGTCATGTAATAGGTCGAAGGGGGTCGTAGGTCAACCTATGACCCCCTTTGACCCATATGAATGATTCTAATATGTCCCTAGGGGTCGTAGGACCCCTAAGGATATATGTCGTCATTTAATGGGTCGAAGGGGGTGCTGTCATGTAATGGGTCAGAGAGGGTCATAGGTTGACTAATAAGAACGATTCTAATGTGTCCCTAGGGGTCCTAGGACCCCTAGGTACATATGTCATCATTTAATGGGTCGAAGGGGGTCATAGGTCAACCTATGATACCCTTTGACCCATATGAAGCATTCTAATATGTCCCTAGGTGTCCTAGGACCCCTATGGACATATGTCGTCATGTAATGTGTCAAAGTGGGTCATAAGTTAACCTATGACCCCCTTTGATCCATAAGAATGATTCTAATATGTCCCTAGGGGTCCTAGGACCCCTAGGGAGTTATGTCATCATGTAATGGTTCGAAGGGGGTCATAGGTCACCCTATGAGCCCCTTTGACCCATAAGAATGATTCTAATATGTCCTTAGGACCCCTAGGGACATATGTCATCATTTAATGGGTCAAAGGGAGTCATAGGTCAACTTATGACCCCCTTTGACTCATATGAATCTTTCTAATATGTCCTAGGACTCTTAGGGACATCTGTCGTCATGTAATGTGTCGAAGGGGGTCATAGTTCACCCTATGACCCCCTTCAAACTATATGAAAGATTCTAATATTTTCCTAGGGGTCTTAGGACGCTTAGGGACATATGTCATCGTGGAATGTGTCAAAGGGGTCATATGTCACCCTACGATCCCCTTTGACCCATATGAATGATTCTAATATGTCTCTAGGGGTCTTAAGACCCCTAAGGACATATGTCATCGTGGAATGTGTCGAAGGTGGTCATAGATCACCCTATGACCCCCTTTTACCCATATGAATGATTCTAATATGTCCCTAGGGGTCCTAGGACCCCTAGGGACATATGTCATCTTGTAATATGTCGAAAGAGTTCATAGGTCATCTTGTGATCTCCTTCGACCCATATAAACTATTCTAATATGTTCCTATGGGTCCTAGGATCCCTTAGGAAAATATGTCGTCATGAAATGTGTCGAAAAGGGTCATAGGTCATCTTGTGAGCCCTTTTGAACCATATAAACGACTCCAATAAAAATAATATAGTAAAAATAATTATATATATAATAATAATAATAATAATAATAACATAATATATTATTATATATTAATAATATAAGCCATAATATTAATAATATATTATAGATTATAATTTACATATGATAATAATAATAATAATAATATATTATAGATTATAATTTATATATGATAATAATAATAATATGTATTAATAACATATATATAATATATTACATTATTATATTTAATAAAAATAAAGTAAAAATAATAATAATAATAACATAATATATTATTATATATTAATAGATTATATATTATATCTTTACGTTACGTTATTATTATTATTATATATATAGATAAAATATTATATAATATATAGATTATATATTATTTTATATATAATAGTTATGTTATTATATTATATATTTATAATTATATATTATATCTTTACATATTTCATAACTCAAATTAGTTACATCACTTACAAATTCATTTTTCCCTCTAGTTTTTATGAGATCCGATTTCTGATATTGTAGTGCCTGCCCCTAAGTCGCATTTCAGTCTTCATTGCCAAACCCTTTTAGGCCAGTTTTATACTTGATGTTTAGTAGCATTACTTTCAGATTATTAGATGTTGTTTTACACTCAATTTATTATATGATGAGATGACTTGGTACTCTATATTTCATGCATGTACGATGATTATTCAATGTTTTCAATTATCAATGATGATTAGTTATATGGTTTATTATCACATGTGCTTTCTTATGGATACTTACCCCATACTGCATGTGTATGGTGTGCGTGTTTGTTTTCTTTATGTATGGTGTTTCTGATGTGGTTAAGGAAGGGAGTCATAGTCACCTGCTAGTCGGGATCTACACGATGCACCACTTCCTGCCATTGTCTATTTAGCTTAGAATATTGTGTCTGTACATGCGTGAATTTTATGCAGGTTGCAGGTACCGGGTATCGACTTCCCTGAATTGCCAGGATGAGCATACCCTATCGCATTATCTCAATGGTAAGAGAGGGGAGATAAACTCTTAAGTCCAAATCCTAAACCCTTTAGCCAATTGTCCTAATTGATAATTAGGACAAGTATCTGAGTTAAGTACCCTCCGAATGCATCAAATGATGTTATTTCGTGATTATAACCCTTTTTGTTTGATTTAGTATGTATTCTTCTATGATGGGTTTTCATATGTTGCTTTATGAGTCCTTGATGTATTTTCTATTAATTAAGTTTAATTAAAAGGATTAATTAATGATTTAATTTAATAGAAATTTATTATGATATTTTAATATTTAATTATATTTAATTAATTGAGAAATTAATTGAATAAAAAGTATTAAATTTGGAAATAAAAGTTTTAAGTATAATTTTAGAATGTGATAATATTTATTTAATTTAATAATAATATATATTTAGAGTTCATTTTTAAATAAATGCTAAATATTATTATTAATTGAATTAATAAATATTTTATCAATTAAAGTTTCTTAAATAAATTAAAAGTAGAAAAGATATTAAATTATTAAAGGTTTCTAGATCGCGTGATCTAAGCATGAGTTTAAATATAAAAGAAATTAATTAAAACGATTAATTAACGATTTAATTTAATAGAAGATTATTATGACATTTTAATATTTAATTATTATTTTTATTTAAATTGAGAAATTAATTAAATGAAAGGAATTAAATTTGGAGATAAAAGCTTTAAGTCTAAATTTAGAACGTGATAATATTTAGTTAATTTAATAATAATATATTTAGAGTTCATTTTTAAATAAATGCTAAATATTATTATTATTTGAGTTAATAAATATTTTTATCAATTTAGTTTCTAAAATAATTTAAAAAGTGAAAATATAATTATTTAATAAAAGATTCTAGTTCGCATGACTTATGCATAAGATTAAATAAAAGAAATTTATTAAAAGATTAAAAAAAAGAAAAAAAAGTGAAAATAATAATGTTACTTTAATTTCATAAAGTGCGCATGAGATTAAAAAAATAAAGATTAAAAATAGAAGTCAAGTGGAATATTAAATAAAGTTATTTAATAATTCAACTTAATGTGCATGAAAGATGAATGCAAAATAAAAGAAAGGATAATAAAGGTTAATTTGGAGTTAACTGAGTTGTGCAAAGAGTCTTCTCGGGTAAACGCACAATTAGTGCCCCGATTTGAGGAGAAATTGCTTATCACAACTTTGGGGGTTCATTTTTGAGATGGACGTATTTTGGACGGGAATTTTTGGGAGACAATTTTTGGAAGCGAATTTCAGAAGGCTGACACCAAGAAAGTTTTCGAGAAGAAGGTTATTGAGAGGAGCGAATTCTCTTACAGTTCCTGGAGATTGCATAATAGCATCAGGTTCAGGTAGGGTCTTGTGTTTTGATCACTGATTGAATTATGCAAATTGATATTCCTGTCTACTCCGTGATTGTAAGAACTTGCCTTCTCGAATGTGTCATTTCTTCGTTCTGAATCTTTTGCTACTTGTTTTCATTTGTAAATCTAGATTGAAAAACTGTTTACAAACCTCAGTCAACAATTGAAATAAATAAGAATTAAATCAAGATTTGAGTTTGAATTAAATGGAATTTGAGAAATTTAATAAGGTTAGGGTTGCGAAATTGGATGAAGAAAACTCTAAGTTGGAAAATAAATATGATTGATTTATTTTATTTAAATTTTATGATTGATAAAATTTAATAAAGTAAATTTACTTGAAATCGATATATATAATACATGACTTTAATTATAGAAAACGTTTTAAAAACAAATTGTTTTTATACAAAAAAAAAATATAAAAAAATTATTGTTTTAAGTGGGGGGGGAGGGGATCACCCGTACCCACCCCCTACTGCCGACGACCGACAGTACCTGCGTCGCAGGTACAACGTACCTGCCGCCGCAGGCCCTGCGACCGCAGGCCTGCGGCAAAGCCGACGGGCTTTAAACGTATGTATTAAAGTTTTATTTTTATTTTTATTTTATATTTTTTTAATATAATTTTTATTATTTATAAAACAAATTGTATTATTATTTAAAATTTTTAATTAATAAATTTTTAATATATAAATTTTTAAATTAATAAATATTTTAATTTTTATTCATATTTAATAATTAAATAATAATGCATTTAACATAGTTTTGTAAATATTAATTTATTAATAATTTTGGTTTAATATTAATAAATTAACAAGTAATGAATAGATTAAGATAAGAACAAATGATTATTAAAATTAGTTTAATTAAAGTTAATTAATAATGAATATTAATTGATTAAATGGTAGATTTGGAATATTGACTTAATGGAAGTTATTATAGAATTGGGTTAATCGTAAGGGGTAGTTATGAAAACCTAGTTACTTGAATTTGACGTTAAACTGGAACATAAACCTTACCTTAACTCAATAATATACTTTCAAATCCAATCTCTGAGACTTTGATGTTGTCCTTGTGCTTTGAGTGTTTTGGGGTTGGTTTAGCGTTGACCAGTTTAGGTTGTTACCAGAGGCTCGGGGTTGTGAATGTGATGTCATGATGATTTGGTCTCGATCTTTCTTAACCCGACCATGGTAATGTGATGAAGTGCTCTATGACATGATTGTGTTTACTATTTGTTATTGCTTTCCAGTTTCCTTGTGTGAAGCTGAGGTGTATGTATTTGAGATACTTGACTTAACCATTTTTGAGTCTCGATCAGTTATACTTGGTTTGCTTTTCGGTCGCTTGAGAGGACTGAAGTGTTTGTTATGTTCTTGATGATGTCATGTTTTGACTTGACCATTTTGGAGTCTTCGATCAGTATTGTAATTTACTATTGGGTTACTTTCTGGTTGCTCATTGGAGAACCATTGGATTTTGTGATTTATCATTGATGCCTTCAGTTGCTGATAGAGAACTGTCGTGATTATATGATTATTATTGGATGCTTATCTGTTGCTCATGAAGAACTGATGTAATTTTGTGGCTTATCTTTTATGATGTTTTTCAGTTGCTTGTATAGGACTGAGGTGATTTTATTATGATTCTTGATTTGTGATTTCATGAGCCTAGGGTAGGTTATCTATGTGTAGAGTCGGGAAGTGACTTGCAATGGGGATTGGGGCCCTAAGAGGTTGCCTGGAGTAACCCATTGTAAGTTGTTTTAATAAGTGAAAACATTTACACTAAATAAGGGAAAATGAACCTAATAAGATAATTGTATGTTCTCTCCCATGCCTTGAGTGCTAGTACATACTAGGATGGGGTAGAGAGAATGCTTGGTTACGACCTTGCATTCCATAGTATGCCTCGTCAGTACGAGAGGATACTAATGGCCGCAGGGATCAGTAGGGACCCGGGATTCCTAAGGGATTGCTCGGGTAACTTCTACGTGACTTTTGTGATGACACTTTCCCGCTTGCATATTAGGTTTCCTACGTGTCTTGTGGTACCTCTGGGATTTAGATGTCGATCTTTTTAGGAACCCTTGAGTTAGCATACTTTTAGGATTTCCCAAACTTAGAGAGTACTTGTGTTTTGTGTTTTGATACCTTGTTTGGGACTTGAGACTATCTCCTCAGCGCGGTGGGAGTGGACCATTTAGGTTCCACGCGGTCGGGTGGTAGTGCTTTTACTCTTACCATTGAGATCCATTCCGTGGTCACCGTGGCTGGAGATTTCATGATTGGCTTTTGCCTTCACTATGTTCTTGGATTATTATGACGGATGGTTAGATTTTATGATAGATGTTTTATCATTATGGATGTATGGATGTATCATGTATGGTGAATAGTTTCATATATTTTTACTGTACCTTGTATCATGGATTTGAGGATATTGTATCTTGATCTTTACATATGTATATTCTTTTAAACCTTTCATACCCTGTGACATGTACAGTGGATGATGGAGCATTCCGAATTAATTTGCCAAGGAGCATTCGGAACAAATGTATATTATGGACATTGGAGTTTCTGATTCTTCTTTATTATGTATGTATTAGTTGTTAGACTTAGAATTTAATTAAATTTAAACGTGACTCAACGTCTTGGGATCTTTAAGAAATGTAACTTGCAATGTATGTTTGTCAATGATTACATGTTATTGCTTCCGCTACTATGTGTTTGATGTGTATGTTATACATTCTTACTTTAAAAAAAAAAAATGTTTAGCAAACTTAGTGAAACTTTAGGTTAATTCTTTTGGATCCCTTGGCGGGGCGTTACAGATATGAGATCAGATATCCGATCTCATATCGAATATCCGATAAGGCTTGGGCATTACTTTCCAAGTTTTGTATTTGATATGAGATCCAATATTCGATATGAGATCAGATATCCGATCTCATATCGAATATCCGATAAGGTTTGGGCATTACTTTCCAAGTTTTGTACCTGGATAGGTGAGAAAACATTAGAGCGGATTTTGAAGCGCTTTTAGACGTGTTCAAACTCTATTTTTTTCACATCGCCACTTTTTGGCACATCATGATCCTGCACATACCAACACACATTATGGAATAGTGGGTATACCAGTTCAGTATATCAATAAATATGAAGTTTTAGAATATATTATGATTCAATATCATACTAGTAATAAATAATAAAATATACCAATTTTCATCCATCAGTAGCAACTCGAATTAAACCAAATTAAAAGTACGGTTATCCTAAAGAGGTGATATAAGACGAAACAACATGAAAGGAGAACACAATGCATTCGAAGGAATCCACTCCTAAATTGAATATAACTTCCTATGTGGTATCCATTTACTACATAATTATAAACCTCACACAAATTTACTCCCTGCGCATATAAATAGAAGGAATGGAACCCGAGTTTTAGATGGACTCTTAATACACAAAAAAAAACAAAGAAAAAAAAGGTACTTAGTAAAACATTAAATTAGGGAAGGTACTCATACCTTGGTAAGATTAGAACTATTAAGGAATTATAAACCTCACACAAATTTACTCCCTGCACATATAAATAGAAGGAATGGAACCCGAGTTTTAGATGAACTCTTAATACACAAATAAAACAAAGAAAAAAAAGGTACTTAGTAAAACATTAAATTAGGGAAGGTACTCATACCTTGGTAAGATTAGAACTACTAGAGCTAAGAAACTATTTAGCGTGTTATACAAGTGTACAGTTACATTGTAAAGCATTTAGAGGAAAAGAAGAAGTTGAAACGTCCATACCAACATCATCATGTCAATGTTGCTAAATTCACTGTGATTAGGAGTTTATCTCATTGATGGTAGTAATAAGAAATCCTCTTAATAATCTGGGAAAACCCTTTACAGAACAGATGCATTCCTAGTCATTTCCTAGGACGTTTATGAATCAGATACATAAGTCTTACCAAATAATCTAGAACCTGTGCTCCTTATCACACGCAGACATGTATCCAATCATATCCAATGGGAAGAGTGCAAAATTCTGGTAGGATTCATGGAATGGGGAGGAGGCAATAACAGATGCTTTTGAAGACAAAGACTGGGTTTTTGAGGCCATTCAAGAATTTGTCTTTGATTACATCTTATCATTTCATGAGGAAGGAATTAGAGTTGTTTGAAAGGTGACTATCATCCCCAAGGATACCAGATTGGATTCTGACTGAAATTCTAGAGAAGAGTTGTTTTGACCATCAACGAAGATGAAGTAATATGGCGTGCGTGCCTAAATGTAGAAATAACTCAGTGAGGCTAGGATATGAATTGTAGAAAAAATAAAGCAGAGAAATCTAATTGGTAGGCTAGATTGTATTCACATAAGGTGGCCGTATATCCCTGGGCAGGTGCTTTTCTTTGGACTACCCTCCATGGCAGAGTTTTTGCAAGAGATAAGCTCAGAAACTATGTAGTTGTTGGACCTAATGTATGTTCTCTCTGTCTTTCAAATGAAGAAACTGCCAATCTTCTATTGTTATTTTGTCCTTTGGCTGAGCAATATTGGAACTGGTTTTTGTCCGATATGACTGCAGCAAATATGAAGAAAAAGATAAAAGAGCAACAAATAAGAAATAGTTTTGCTGGATAGTCAAAGAACAACAAGAATTAGAAGATAGTTTGGTGTAGATAGTAAGAAATAACAAGAATTAGAATATAGTTTAGTGTTCATGGGGAGTTCGTTTTATTGGAGATTTATTTGGACCATAGTGTTCACAAGATTTTTTTGTATTTTTGGATGAATAGAGCGAGCTACTTAAAAATAAAATGAGACATGTTATATATATTTCTTCTTTTAATAATTTTATTAATGTTTATTTGTCATGATTTTTAAATTGACCTACTGATTGTTTAGCCAAATGGGCTTCTAGTCATGATCCGGGTTGGAATATTAGGGATAGGGGGCAACTGTCCTTTGAGATGGTGCAAGAATTTGATGATCTTGTTGCTCAGGATCGAGCTCCTTGTTGAGCTCTCCTTGTTGTATTCTTTTCTGTCTTAATAAATTTTTACCCCTCTTTTTGCGAAACTTTAAATTGCTATTTAGACCAATTATTTTTATGCAATTATATTTTGAGTGATGTTTATTGATAGATTGGGAGCCACTATTAGAAGAAAGAGATCAATAATGTTCATTTATTGTCATAATGGCTTTTAATAACTATTTATCTCATATATCAATAGTCGATAATTTATGACCTAGTAGTTGATCGTTTTGCTTTTTTATTCACAATTGTCCTATTTGTGACCTACTACTTCATTTACCACTATTGAGACATTTGTGTGATTTTGAGTGATGTTTATTGACACAATGGGAGTTATGTATCCATCAACATTTTGAAATGACATATTTTTTCAACCCCTTCACACATAATAACTCCTACAATGTGCGTTATTAGTATTCATAAGAGAATACCTTAACTTTAAGCAATTAAGTCATATATATAGAGACAACAACAAAAAAATGTCAAATCTATATACCATTTAGAAGATATAAACATTGGAAGTTGACTATAGTTACTATGATGCCTTTGTCCTAATTTTTTAAATTAATTTAGATCATACCAACAATGACAAGAATTGAACACAAATGAATAATTTTGTATTTCATTATAAAATATTAAAAATATATAAATAAATAGTAAATTTGACAAAAGAGCCCCTCAATCTTTACCAATCTTTAACTTTTAGAAGAGCAAAAATTAGACTACTCAAAAGCTTGATGGAAGTTGAACAACCCTGCTCACAAATCTGAATCCCCATTATAAAGAAAAAAATATTAATTAAATTTTATCATAAATAATCAAAATTTAACCGAGCACAAACATAATTCTTAATTTCATCCATAATCTCCCGACGGTAAAAAGCTTCGCTTCTACTCTATTCCATTACCCTAAAAAAACATGTAACTTTTATTTGTTTTCCCGTTTGATTTTGATTTTTTCCATCCCAAAACATTTTAAGCTCGTACAAAACCAATATGCCCAAGAAAATTTTCATCTTGGGAGTTGGAACGAATTTTGATGGCTCAAAAACTGCTCATTTGGATTTCGTGTCAACTCTGACGTTGAAATTTCTTTCTAAAATACAGTAAAAGGCAATAATTTTAATCAAATTCGGTGTTCTTAAACTTCAGATTAGGTAGACTACCAATCTTTTCGCATGCTTAATCAAGCAACAAATTCAATCTTCACGTCATGCCAGGCGGCGATCCTTGACCAGAATAGATGAAAGAGGAGCTGGAAATGTTCCCGGATAACTCTTAATGGGAAGACTTGGTGCTATGGTCAAAAGGCATTAACCCGCAGATGGCCAAATTTGGCACGTTTTAATCCTTCCCCTGGAACTTTGAAAATGAAGAAAGCTACTTTGGCATTGTGGGCCAGAGGTCATCTAGAATCGAGAGAACGATTATCTCAGGAGATTCCAGGCATGTTGTTTGCGTCGCACGGCCTCGATCGCTTGACGACCAAAGCCTTCGAAATCGGACGATGGGGGCGAAATTGAACAAGTCTGATCCATCTGCCACGCCGTCCTGACCAATTTTATCGTTTTTAAAACTATTTAGTAGGTGATTTGGGGAATAGAAGTCCATGCATTGAACACGCAGAGATTGTCCATTTCTAAGGTGCGCCACACGCCTGTAGCGAGGAAAACACACATTCTCAGATCGCTAGCAGAAGCGCGCAATTCGCCATTTTTGGACCGTATTTATCCGGCTACAGTTACCCTGCCATAACGAGACCTTCGTTTCGAGGTGAGGAATCTCTGGTTTGTGGTTTTCAGCGTTCATTTTCGTTAGGATATGTATAAGCTAGAGTTTCCTTGATCCCAAATTTGAAGATGACCGTTGGACTGGGTGGTTGTACGTATGCATATAGTGAAGCATTGGGGTCTGTAAGGGTTGCTGTGGCATTTTTGATCGAAAAATGGTGGCATTTGGGGGACTTACGCGGTAGAATTTCTGCAATTTTTCGGTTCTGTAAAGCTTTTAGCGCTAGGCTTTTCTTTTTGACGCTTTCCATGTCAATATTTGGCGGAAGGAGATATTTATGTTAGGGTTTCTGTTAATGGTCGAGGATTCTAACGTTTTTGTTCTCTTGACAGGCGAATTTTTCCTAGGGTTTTCTTCCGATACAATTTTTGTTGGAGATGGACTACTTTTTCAGAGATCGTATGGCCGACGGTTTGGCGCAGCCTGAGAGGCTTATCGATCAGGGCGTAGAATTGTGCCCTTTTCTAAGGAACATTACCGAACCCACCAATTTTTGCTTTGCCTCGCCAATAAGATTTCCCACACCAGTAAGTACCGTTTATTCTTACCCCTTCCTAACATTCACAAATTTTCTTGGCTTTGTATCAGTCGCATATGAAAAGGTAGAACTGTTTTTCAAGTCACCCCTTGCACCTGCCAGAAGACATTTTCGTGATGTTTTTTGTTGGTCTTACGTAGCTTCATAGTCATGTAAGTCTTCATATAGAAAATTAAGTCCTTATGTTGTTTCATGTATATGTGATGTTTTTTGAATGATAGTTGCTTGTCCGTGTTTGTGTTCAATCATTTTGATACTGGAGGGAGTACATTATTTTTTGTTGTTGTCATCATCTCCAAAATCCTGTGTAGGCTCTTGCATTGTTACTCAGTTTGTGATTTCAATGAAAAGTCAAAGTATGTGCATCCTCTGGAAATAGCCTCTTCCTTACTATTTTAAATATATACGATCTTCTGGGATTCAATCTAAGAATATCCATCACTATACTATATCCTAATAGGAGAACCATGAATCTAAGCTGACATTTCAGATAAATTATTGCTTTAAATTATTGCTTGAATGATGTTATTATTGCCAATTTCTATCATTTTGATTTGTTTTACCTTTTGGAGAAGTCCTTGATGTCTTTAGGGACACTCAATGCACAATTGCACTCTGCTGTGATTTTCTCTGCATACAATATTCCTTTTGGATCCTGTAAACTTTACCTACATTTTTTCAGTTTCTGTGGTCTTATGTCTTATCATCTCGTTAGATGTAGCTTTGCTTGTTCTGATTTTTACTTCCTAATAAATTTGGCACAGACTTTGCTTTTTTTTTTTTTCAAGTTAATTGCATTAATCTTTCCTGTTTATGGGCTGAATTACCTGAGAAACACATAGTTTTGTACATGCATTTTGGAAATTATCGAGCACCCTTTGAACATTTGAGCCTCTTTTGGACATGCTGGCCTCATCTAAACTAAACATTACATTAATTATTCATCGCCAAAGAAGAAGACATTGTGTATGTCCTTTTTTTTTGGTAGAGAGGAAGTTGGCAATGTGACTGGATCTCCTTGAATGTAAGCAGGAAGCATTGGCACATCCTATAGGTCAAGGGAATGGTATCCACTGCTACCAGTATGAGAAAGAGAGCGTCCCAGGTACACAGGTACAATAAAGCAATTGTTAGTAATGAGAAAAGGTGCAACTACAGGTAGAAAAAAGCAATCTTCACTAATGAGAACTAGAAGTGAGCAATCACAGGTACAACAAAGCAATATTTGGTAATGAGAAAATGAGTAATCACAGGTACAAAAAAGCAACCTTTAGTGATGAGAAAAGGAGCAATCTCATGTAGACTCTAAGAGTCTAGCAATTTCCATGTGCTCAATTTTGAATTTGCTTAAGCGCGGAGAATGAAATCTCAAGAAATTAAAATACCATGATTTGGCAAGCTACTGAACGCCAGAGAGCTCGGTAATGGGTTCAAGCTGGCATAATAAGCCACCTGTAAAAGAGGCCGAAAAGTCACATTTAGGACAAAGAGGAAAGAGAAAAACATCAAGTCAGGCAATTATCTTGAACATGTTCTATGTAGATTTAGGCAAGGACAAAGATGAAGGATTTGCTGCTTTGCCCATTCAACTCATAGTAACGATAAATTACTGACTTATTTAACTTATCAACAACTTACTTCTAAATTCTTTTATGGAAATCAATGAGCATAAACAATTACACAATCAATGCCATATTTTAGTAATTTTAGTTGAACCCTTGAACACTCCAATTACCAGTAGACACATGATAGTTCAATTATAAGTGGGGCCCTGTACATTTTAGCGGACATAAAGACTCACTAATATAACTCAGGGGAGACACGTTCACTTGGCCTGGAATATCAAATACAAAAGCAGCATAGGTGATTTAAGCAAAGGTGTTAGTTAAATAAGAAAAATCACAGATGCAATTTACCAATCTTATGTTAGAGAAAAGGAGAAATTTCAGGTACACTATAGTATTCTTCATTATCAAGAAAGAAAGGAGTGTAGAAGTTGATGAAAGCCAACTTCACAGCTCGCTAAGATCACCTGCATGCAAATAACCTGTCGAAGAGAAACCAAAGGAGGAAGGGTAGAGCTTGGAGAAACTAAATGGACTTGAGAGAAAAATATTGCAACAAAGAAAAATGAATTTGCTATACAATATGCTCTATGCCAATATGTTATATGAAATTACAATGGGAGAGCCCGAATATAAAGGCCTCAAGGAATCTTCTAGAAAAAGCTAGAAGATGTTAGGAGATAAGCTTGACAACTAAGAATACGTCCACGAGAAGTGGATTACCCTCCGAGTAGGTGAAAGGATAAGTATGACAAGGTGTTGACAACACATACAAACTTCTGTGTTGTCAACAAGTCAACACGTAAAATTATGCTAACTCCTAGGTGACAACTAATAACTAATGCATTTAACCTAAGTAAACTTAAGTGAAAGCGTAAATAATAATTGATAATGATTTACTCTAACAACCCCCCTTTAGCGCAACTTAGGGGGAATGCACTTAAGCTCACAATAACTAAGATGAAATGCAGAATGGGTCTCGACAACAAAGCCATGTTAGGTACCCATGAACAAATGCATAAGAAATGCAATGCAATCTCTGTAAACCGGAGACAAAGGAGAAAACCTAGTGGAGGAGTGAAGAAGCCTCCAACTAGAGGAATGTCCCAGAAAATAGGAACAAGAAGATCATGAAGAACATCACTGAAGCATGAAGAAGCCACAAACTTTGTCAAAATAAAGCTGCTGATCTGAAGAACCTGTATGGAAATAGAAGGCACGAACCGAGAGTGTCTATTTGGTAGATGATCCATCTCATCGAAATGCATAGGTAGCCAGCCACTATAATTGCCTAGTATATAGGATTCGATACTAAATACATAGCTCACTTTAATGAACCATCGAACCAAGGAAGCATTAGAAACAACAGAAGAACCCCCCCTTAATGCAAACGGGGTGAGGTGACAGGCAACTGAGAAAGTGGGCCAAAGTCCTCTACAGAAAGAACCAAGAACAATGAGAGAGAGTAAGAGGTACATACACCTATAAAGGCACGTGTCACCAACACATCATGGGGCAAAAAGGAAGAGGACACAAAAGCGGCATACAACTACCACCCCCCACATGGCACTTTATAAAATAGTGCGAGTACAACTGTCTCAAAACAACATTCATGAACCCGAAATGCAAGAGTGACACTTTATCTCAATGCGTTTGCATAAAGATGCTTACAAATGATATCAACAATGATTAGAAAGGGAAAAAAGCTGATACAATAGATAGTACAGCCGAAAACAAAAGATCCCATGCCATGAAAACTATTAGAATAATAAGCTATTTTCTTAGTAATTAAATCATTTTGATTTAATTATTAAGTTACTTATTATCTCTAGTTTACTTAAGCTAAACTTTAGGCATACAATAATTAATTCTTTTATTAATTATTATTATGCAACCTAGCTTTTTTCCTGTTAGGGATTTGATCTCCTTTTATAAGAATTGATCTCTTTGTAATTTTATTCATTCACTTTTGATAATAGCAATCTCTTTTTTTGCTCATCAAGAATGTCTCATCTATGGATTTGGCAATTCCTGCCTCCATAGCTTTTTGCTTCTCTTTTTGTGATAGGTGTTTGCATGCAGGTGATTCTTGGGAGCTGTGGAGTTGATCTTTCATCAACTTCAACAAAAACGATCCTCGGACTTGGAACACCCAAGATATCCACCATAGAGCAAAAAATGCCAATGAAAAGTAGACAGAACCAGCTTTCCAAAAATATAACGTTTTCAAAAAACAGAGATAGGATGCACAAGCTATGCTTGCCAGAGTGAAAAACAGAACATCCAACTTTCATTGCAAAAACAGGCAACAAAACTGAAAAATACCTACACCAATGTCTCCATCTCGAAACTAGCTTTCTGACTCTTCTTTTGGATCAGAAAAATACCTTCGTATGTTCAAGTTATGGCCAAAAAACCGCAAGTAGGTCAAAAAGGACCCTGAAGGAGAGTTTGGATGTTGATGCAGTGCTGACGTCATGCTAATGTCAACATTTCCCGAGCTTAAAATTGATGGCTAGACAACCGTCGTGGCAAAAAAAGATTGCCATGTGGCACATCCACATGGTAGGTTTGTTGCAAAAAGGTTGACGTGGCAAGGGCCACATGGCAGGTGCCAATGTGGCACCTGTGCCATGTGACACTCTCAGAATGGTGCCAAGTGTCTGACTGTGGTTGGCTGCAGGTGGGCGATAGAGAGATGGCCGCAAGGGAGGTTGTTGCTGGAAATGGTGGTGCCATTGGTTGCGGTGGTTGGTTGGAGGCCTGCCGACGACGACTGGGTCTTGGCGTCATAGTGGTGGTGGACCTTGGGCCGAGTGCAGGAGGTGCGGCGGTGGTGCCGGGGTGGTGGAGCGATGGCCGCTGGGCTGAGCGACTACCATGGCTACTTTTTAAATTTTTTTTTAAAAATCACAATGCGTGTTTGTACGGGTCCGTACGACCTCCAGATAAATTTTTTTGGCCTCTTGGAGCAACTTTGTCCAAAATGGACAAATTTTATATGTATTCTGATTGTAACGGGCCTTCTGAACTCAATGGCAGTGTTCGTTTAGGCCCAAAGTGCCCCAAAAAATTGCTCTTCCTCCCAATTGAAGAAAAAAATCACAAACAAACTGGGGTTTGTGTCCGAATTGCAGCTTCAAAAATCCTTCAACCAGGAAGCAATAGGGAGGCTCTGATACCATGTAGAAGTTGATGAAAGCCAACTTTATAGCTCGCCAAGATCACCTGCATACAAATAACCTATCGAAGAGAAACTAAAGGAGGAAGGGTAGAGCTTGGAGAAACTAAATGGACTTGAGAGAAAAATATTGCAACAAAGAAAAATGAATTTGCTATACAATATGCTATATGCCAATATGTTATATGAAATTACAATGAGAGAGCCCAAATATAAAGGCCTCAAGGAATCTTCTAGAACAAGCTAGAAGATGCTAGGAGATAAGCATGACAACTAAGAATATGTCCACGAAAAGTGGATTACCCTCCAAGTAGGTGAAAGGATAAGTATGACAAGGTGTTGACAACACATACACAAACTTCTGTGTTGTCAACAAGTCAACACGTAAAGCTATGCTAACTCCTAGGTGACAACTAATAACTAATGTATTTAACCTAAGTAAACTTAAGTAAAAGCGTAAATAATAATTAATAATTATTTACTCTAACAAGGAGAAGTCTCAGATATAATATGTTAATTTTCAGTATTAGAAAAAGGAACAATCGCAAGAACAATATAGCAATCTCAATTTGCCGAATTTTGAATGAGGTCATACCTGGAAGAAGGCATATCGGGTTGCTTTGAACTATCACAATTTGACAAACTATTGAAAATCACTTAATTGGACTATGTGACAAATTGCACTAAAAGCAAGGCCAAAAGACCACATTGAGGATAGAGGAGAGGAAGATATTTTGTGGAAAGAGCAAACATCTAAAATATGCTGAACATAGATTTTTTGACAAGGACAAAGAATTGGCATGCATCAATTGAATCTATTGCTTTTGATAAGCTTTGAGAATCCATCATCTGTGACATTGAATGAGAACCAACTTTTAGTGTCCCATGTTAAAAAGCTACAAATGGGAGCAACAAACTAACCAATGCAGTATTTGATGGGGTTATATGATCCAGAAAGAGCTACCAACAATGTTTCCTATGGAAAGTCCCAAGAGCATTGTCATGGCTTGAGGTACTTGTAGTAACACTTCCAATTGCTGTGATACACCAAAGCACTTTCTAGATGCTTATTGGGTTACAAATGACTCTCAACCTTCATGACATGTAATCTATACATATGTATAACATTAGTAGATAGTGTATAGATAGGAAATAGGTAGTGAGAAGATAGCAACCAGACTAGGATACAGAAAACTTATATTTTTCACAGGAATATGATATGTACATGATTAACAGATAAAAACTAATACATTTAATGTTTTAGTTCTTTCTCTTGTTGCATTATTTTGTCTCACAAAGCCTTTGCACATGCATACAACTCTATCGAGAGTGTTGTCTGAGTTTCACTCTGGACCCCACATGAGTGGTATGAAGGCAGTGCAATTTTGTTTTAGCATGATCTATTGAATGCAGTTTTAGTACCCAACCCTTGATATCAAACCTCAAGGACCATAAGAGTTGAGTCATTTTAAAATTGTCAAACAAATGCAAGAGGAGATACATTCAATTATCAAGAACAACATCATAGAAGCACTCGTGGAGAAATAGAATATCAATTTTTTGTTCAGCTAGTTTACAGAAGTCCTTGAATGAGCAGTTACATTGACCTCATGATGTGTATGTTGTGTAAAAGCTATTTGAGCTTCAATGTATAACAACAATAACGCATGTGCCTGGAAGGGAAATGTTGTTTTACATTGAGCCAGTGCAAAATCAATCACAAATTTGAAAGCGTACTGTATCAAATCTTTTTACTCAGGAAGAAGAGATCAAGCACAGAGTGTTGAGACAAATGCTTAGTTCAGACTAGAAACTGCTGCTACAAAACTGTTAGGGAAGAAAATTAGAAACGCTCATAAGAGTACATATTAGTGCTTGTTTAAGTATGAAGAGCTGTTCTATTCAATGGCCATTATCTTTTAAGTTTCAACCATTTATATATCTTGCAAGAAAGCTAGCATTGAACTCTCTTGTTGATATTTCTTCAAGTTGTGAAATTTTTGGTAGGATTTAATATCTAGGTATAGAGAATTGTGTCAGGTTTCTCATAGAGTATTGCTTTTCCAAGTGATAGTTTTATATGTGCTTGTATAATTGTTTTAGTTTGTAGGTAGTTATTTGCGCCTAGAGTGTTTTATGATGGATCCTGATAGTGTTGGTTTGGCCTCTGCAGGTGGAAGGAGTAAGGGGTCCCATTTTTGAGGATGGACCTAACTTTGAGACTGCTTTCAGGCTTTTCCATGGCCACAATGGAGTTGTACCTCTTTCTGGAAGGTCCTCAGTTCGAGTTAATTCAGAAGCTTTGTCTGGCCCAGAAAATGTACCCAATTCAGAATTCCATCCATTTGCAGCATCTGCTGCAACTATTAGCCTGTCAGCATTTGGACCTGGAGGTCCTTTCAGTTTTGATGCTTTTATGGGGAGGAATAAAAACATTAAGAGAAATAAAAAGAAAGGAGAGTCAAATGGCAAAAAGAAGCCAAATGTACGGAAAGAGGTAACTCTAGCATATTTTCTATTTCTATGTACTTCGATTTATTTACTGTAAGATGAGCACGTTTTAAATCTCACATTTTTTTGAGAGTAAAACATTTGTAGTTATTCTAGTTTTCATTGGCAATTTCTGCATTTGTCCTTTACAGAAAATATGTTCAATTGCTTCTCTCTGGCTGCAACATAGGTGAATAGTGAAAACTAGTTGTATTACATTATGGTCTCTGTGATTAGGAATTATTAGATGGTTCTGTTCTATATAGTGATTACGAATTTGTTGATCTTTCATTTTCTGACTACAACAGGCCATGTTTGGATTTATTACCATGTTGTGCACATGGTACTGCTCAACGGTCTTGTGTGCAGTTACCTTTATCTTCTTGTCCTTATTATTTATTTTGATGAGTGTTAACATTCATGGCCTATAATACATAATTAGATTGACTAAATTTCTTTAAATTGTTTGCAATCCGGCTAAGTTAAAATTTGGATGCTAAAATAAAATTTGGCATTTTCCTATGCCATATACAATGCTCAGTATCTTCATGCCATAATTTTTATTTGAAGCTGGCAAAAAAGGAGCTAAATTTATGATTTTCAAACAAAATTAGATAGCATAAACCATTGAAAAATAGAAACTGGGTGCCTTCATTTCTATATAGTCCGAAACTACAAAGCAGAAAAACATCTAGGTAGCTCCTCTTGTGACTCTATGTACGAATTTGGGAGTGTAATCAAAGCTAGCACAAAGTCAAACTAGCATAAAAGTCATCTCATAATAGTCTGCTTCCAATTGAGGTTGTATTCTGCAAATTTATAGTTGGCAATAACAGCATAACTGTCCCCAAGTTCTAGTTTTCTAGTCATAAGCTGGGCTTCCACTTAGATGCATCATCAGTGTTTAGTTTGCATTCGTCTTTCCAATTTTGTGTTTTCATCCGCCACTTTATTTAATATCACTATTGGGGGAGCTTCATATCTAACTTAGTCATTTTCAATTTTCACTGACTGGCCCAGACACACCCACACATGCTTGAATCTATGTATAATATGAGGCTAATTTACCACTACTTTAATGCCTTATGCTGTTAAGTCTTATTGTAACTTGAGACTTGAAAGTAAGAGAGCCTCTCTAAAAACAATCCATCCATAAAGTTCTATAGGTGTGATGTGTTGTGCAATTCATATAATGGGGTCTATCCTGGTAGTAGGTATATTAACATCTCTCACATTATCCCGTTTTGTTTCCATAGTTGCTCTTAGGCACTACTCGTTGTTATTCATTTGCATTATTTAACTTTCTAAAATTGACTCAAACACATTTGCTTCCATTTAAGAATGAAGCACGTTGAAGAGTTTACCTCAGAAGATCTCACTTATGTTCATATACTTCATTTATCACATGAACTTAGAACTATTATGATATGTGATTGTGGAGTTTTTTCTATTTATATTGCCCTTCTCATTTTGCTTGTACTAATAGGTGGAGGTTATTACTAGGTTCTAGCCAAAACAGACTACATTTTGCCATACGAGAGACATGAGAGATTTCTTTCCACATCTTATATATTGTTCCCAAGTGTGTATCTCTTGGGTTTACTTGACAAACCCGGGCATGAATGTGACCTGCAACTCACTTACACTTGGAGATCTTTCTCATTTAGCAATAACAATGGAGTGAGACAGTGTGAATAAAGATTAGACACTGAAATATAATGTTGACTTTGTGTCATATTGTTGAATTTACAAGATATTTGTTTTTCCATTTTAAAATATCCTTGCAGTTTCAACTTTACACGACGTTTAGTCTATATTATTGACTCAAGCACATTTGCTTCCATTTAAGAATGAAGCATGTTGAAGAGTTTACCTCAAAAGATCTCACTTCTGTTCATATGCTTCATTTATCATCTGACAAACTTGGGCATGAAGGTGACCTGCAACTCACTTACACTTGGACCTCTTTCTCATTTAGCAATAACAATGGAGAGAGACAGTGTGAATAAAGATTAGACACTGAAATATAATGTTGACTTTTTGTCATAATGTTGAATTTACAAGATATTTGTTTTTCCATTTTTAAACATCCTTGCAATATCAACTTTACACGACGTTTAGTCTATATTTAATTGTCAAGACTTGTTATTCATTTGCATTATTTAACTTTCTAAAATTGACTCGAGCACATGTGCTTCCATTTAAGAATGAAGCATGTTGAATAGTTAACCTCAGAAGATCTCACTTATGTTCATATGCTTCATTTAGCACATGAACTTAGAACTGTTATGATATGTGATTGTGGAGTTTTTTCTATTTATATTGCCTGTCTCATTTTGCTTGTACTAATAGGTGGAGTTTATTATTAGGTTGTAGCCAAAACAAACTACATTTGCCATATGAGAGACATGAGAGATCCCTTTCCACGTCTTATATATTGTTCCCAAGTCTGTATCTCTTGGGTTTACCTGACAAACTCGGGCATGAATGTGACCTGCAACTCACTTACACTTGGAGCTCTTTCTTATTTAGCAATAACAATGGAGTGAGACTCTGTAAATAAAGATTAGACACTGAAATATAATGTTGACTTTTTGTCATATTGTTGAATTTACAAGATATTTGTTTTTCCATTTTTAAACATCCTTGCAATTTCAACCTTACACTACGTTTAGTCTATATTTAATTGTCAAGACTTGTTATTCCATTTTGTTGTTGTGTAAGATCACGAGAAAAAGAATTTGAAAGATAATGATTTTTAGCAATAGACTATTTTTTGTGCTTCTACACCAAAACAGTGAGATCTGCCCATAATATTTGGAAAATAATCCCCTAGCATTTATGTTGACTGGCTGTTACTGGGCAAGCTTAGCAGTTCTTGTATGATTTTTTGGACCGTTTTTGCTTTAGTCCTCATAATTTTCTGTAATTATGCAGGATGGCCTTCATGAGGCGACTGGCAAAGAATGGCTAGAGACAGGAAAGTGTCCAATTGCAAAATCTTATCAAGCTGTGAACAAGGTTTTGCCACTGGTTGCAAAGCTTACGCAACCTCCACCTGGAATGAAGGTAAAATGCCCCCCTGCTATAGTTGCCGCCCGGGCTGCATTAGCAAGAACAGCTTTTGTCAAGAATTTAAGGCCAAAAGCATTATCTGAAAAAATGTTTGCAATTGGGCTTTTGGGTATGGCTGCTAATGTTCCCTTAGGTGTTTGGAGAGAACACACTGAGAAGTTTTCACCATCTTGGTTTATTGCAATTCATTCTGCAATTCCTTTTATAGCAATGCTAAGGAAGGCAGTGAACATGCCAAAGTCGGCTATGGCAGTCACAATTGCAGCTTCTATTCTGGGTCAAGTGATAGGGTCAAGAGCAGAGAAAGCAAGACTAAAGCAGGCAGAAAATAGGCTGAATGTTGAATATCACACCTGTGAACATGCAAATGCGGGTTCTGAAACTGTGCTTCCCGCAAGGGTGTATGCCTCCCATGATGAATGCTTATTGAACTCCCAGTGTGGAGTTGAAATATGGGATACTTCTGAGAGGACACAACCCTCTTCTGACACCCTTAGCGCTTGTTAATGGCTTTGTATATGACAGTAACAAGTTTCTGGTGGCATGATTTTTTGGGGTTGGTTTTAAGAAGTAAAGACATTGATAAACCGTCAATTTATAAGCCAAGCATTCCACATGGAATTAATAAAAATAAAGCTTGGTGTTTTGTAGTCTATCTTATACACAAAATGTTTCTATGCAAATGTACTATTTATGTATTGTCTAGATTCAAGGTCTTGAGTGTGAATTTGCTGTTTTATGTATACTGGACAGTCGGGTAATCAAATCTATGCTGAATATAGTTGTAAAAGGGTTTAAGATACACTGAAATGGAACTCTGAATTAACTACGTCAATGTTGCTTCCATTAGTTGTGCTAAACCATATAAATTTTGTCTAACTTTTTTAGATATAAAGAATTAGCAGAAGCGTTTTTCTTTCTGCATGTTCTAGATTTGAATGTGACAACCATCATTTTACATGGGTACAACCTCCGAAGGCAAGCATTTTCTGTATTCGTTCTGTTTCTGTCCATTGGCCTACGCAGAGTTCCTTATTTGCCCTTCGAGAGCAGGGATTGAAAGTGGCTTACGACTGTGGTGTGTTCATCAATAGCATGCTGTATTATTTTCAGAAACAGGCTCTTTCACTCGCCAGTCAAGAAACAATTGTATATCTTTCTATTAACTTACAAATACTGGTAGTAAATAATAATAGTTTGATTTAAGTGAATGAAATAACCGGTATATCTTTCACAGTAGACCATGTCTCCTTGCAAACTAATTTTGTTTGGACGAATTAATTTTGTTAAGACACATTCTGGTGTGCATTAGTTACAATTTGTAATGAATACTATTTGAATTCGTTTGGATTTCTTTAAGGTCTATTCTTTATGAATTGTTGCATAGCAATTGTCTTAACTGGGGTTAGTAAGATTGCTCTAGAGTCCTCATAGTATCATTCTGGTTAGAATTTTTTTTTTTAATAATATGTCAGCAGATGTTAGTATCTTTGTCTTTATATAATAGATTACAATGATATACATAAGCATATATTCAAACTACAAGCAGCCTATAAATTCATCAGGGTCAACATAAGCATATATTCAAACTACAAGCCTATTTCAAATTCTTCAGGGTCAACATAAACATATATTCAAACTACAAACCTCCTTTTGTCAAGCAGCCTATCAAATTCATCTAGGGGTTGACCCAGACCCAAATCTACTTCAAAAGTGTGAACTAGATGGTTTCTACATTACATTCTATTAACCTCACCACTTCTACAAGAAAGTTATTTTAATTTATAATTGTAAATAGGTAGTGATTGCATGCATTATCAACCAATGTACTCTATTTCTACGAAGAGCTTAATGATAGGGAATATGAAGAGCTTATTTCTAGACATGCTCTTGGTTTATTGCATTACAGTGAGAAGTTTTCACCATCTTGGTTTATTGCAATTCCTTTTATAGCAATTCATTATGAAGAGCTTAATGATAGGGAATATGGAGAGCTTATTTCTAGACAAGTTATGCTTGTTCTCCTCAAAACATGAAGGCAACATTATAGAAAACAAAAACTACATATTAGAAGGTAATGCAAATAAGATATCGACAACATACATCACATATTGAATTCACTTATGATCCATTACAAAAAATAATTAAAGTTTTGATTACATTCACTTATGATCCATTAAAAAAAATAATTAAAGTTTTGATTACATTCACTTACGATCCATTACAAAAAATAATTAAAGTTTTGATTACATTTATTGGGTCAAATGTGCATCTCAAATAAGATAATATGAACAATATGCAAGGGTGCGAGTTGGGAGGATGGCTTTATAGATAGACAATAATGAGAACCATATTGATCTTATAACATAGTTTCCTTTGGAAAGTATCAACATGTGATGACGATGCTTGTTGAGAATAGTTCTAAACATGGAATTAAGCATGAATCCATTCAAACTGGTTAATTTTATAATTTTGGTAACTGCTTGTGATTAGTAACACCCATAAGCTTTTTGATGATAAATATGTGACATTTCCTATGTAAGTTGGCAACACCTCCAAACTAAAAAATGAAGAAGTTAAACTATGATTAATCAGTAGATTGTTCTTCTAGAAATACAAAAATTGGCCAGCAAGCCTTTAAAATTGAAGAGTTTTCATGATTAAGGAAGCACACATTATCTTTATTTTCAACAACTTTCTTCAAGTAAATTAAACTAGCACTCAATATCTTAAAGAGGTATAAAATCAACCTTTAACAATTTCAGCAAACTTAATCAAACTCATGAACAACATATTAAATAAAACTATTCATCGTCATTCAACTTATTCATTCCATTTTACCTCAATGTTCAATATGTGCCAACTAGCATACTAATATCACAATTAACAATAAACTTCAAATGTAAACCAAAAAGTATCATAAACATATAATAAACATCCACACAAATGTTTGACACCAGGTTTTAACGTGGAAACCCAATTTGGGAAAAACCACCAAGTAAAATGTTGCTACTTTTTCACTCTTATGAAGTGAGCTCTGTTAGGATTCAACCCTATTAAAGCTACAAAACATACTGTCAGGTGTGATCCTGTTAAATGATTTAATCACCCTATTAGGAGTTATTAGAGGACTTTAGGAAATTCCCTTAGAATGTCACCTTGTGAAAGGATTTACTAATGACTGTTAAATCAACTTTAATTCAAAAGACTTTACTACTGCCACAATGATTAGAAAGTAACAACTAGGTTTGATTTGATAACATACAACTTACTTTGCAAATTCAGATCTCTATTCGGTTCAATCTTGGTTCATTGACTGGACTCCATCTTTCTCAACAACTCAAAGATTTGCTTGGCAACTCTTCAAGCAATCTCCCCATTGCCCCACTTTTCATCCTGTACCCATTTTGCAAAGTGGGAAATGATTTTGTGTCTTTGTTTAGTTTGGTTAGGTCAAAGTCTAGTTCTTTCCCCTCAAGTGAAAAGTTTCTCCATCGGGTTTTCATCTTTCCTCTTCCCCCGCATTACATAACCAGGTGGGTTTTCCTTGTTGTCGTGAGTTTTGTGGGTAGTCTAGGACCTTATTCGATGGAGATTCTTGGGTCATATAATGAATTTCACAAAGTCATTTCCGAGGATGAACTTGCTCGCGGCTCATTATAGTTTGCACATAAAGAAAATGAAGTTTGCGAAAAACCTAGCATTGCCTTCTCCTCGGTGGGTTTTCGACCTGCGAAAGTGATTTTTCGCAGAGGTCAACAAATGAGGTTTAAAAGCTAAGGCAAGGAAGAAATGAGTTGTTTTATGGATAGATCATCCCTACATTGCAGTATTCTACCTTAGGAGTCACTCAGAATTCATCATAGTGCTCAGAATCATAGCTAGTGGAAAACTCTGAAGTAACTTCTCCACGACGGGCTTTTGACTCATGAAGTCAGTTTTTCAAAAAAGGCATTTGTGAGAGAGAAAAGCAAGTAACTGGGTTCCTTTTTCACTTTCACAACTCTTTTTAGATTTTTCGAAGCTTAGAGACACATTGACTTAAAGGGTAAAGCGAAAATAAAGGCAAGGGTGGAAAAATAGAAGTTGCTTTCTCTTTGGTGAGTTTTCAACCCCGGAAGGCGATTTTCCATAGCCATTGAAAAATCACTTCTGCAGCATGTTGGGCTCATAAATCTATAACAAGATGTTTAAAAATGGTATTGGAAGCAAGTTAATCACATTTGGGAAGGAATCTTAAGCAAAATTGGACAAATTGGTCTACTTGCAACATTGGACAAATTATCAATTGAGATGAGCTTAAGGGGCTTTCTAATGAATGGTTCATAAGGCACAACACTTGGTGAAGGTTTTGCAAATGGGGTTGCAAGCTTTGGGTTTAACCATGGAGGAAACTCTGTAGTTAAGCATGCTCAGGTTGGAGTAGTACTAGGATGGGTGACCTCCTGGGAAGTCTCAGTGCTTCATCCCTGTGAGCATCACCTAGATCCAATGAGTGGTAGGTGGTCCATTTATTCTTATGAGAGATGGATTCATGTTGAATCACTACTCATGAAACATGGGTCAATGAGTTTGACTCAAAATCACACAGTTAAATCTTGAAAGCAATATCACAATACATATTTGACCAAATTAAGGGGGATTCCTATCAGTTCCAAGCCATATTTAGATGTGGAAAAGAGTCTCGACATCATGATGGCTAGGATCATCAAGAGAACAAGGAAATGTGTTGAGTGGACAACAAAAAAGAGCTGGAGTAAGGTTGCAACCACTCAAGTTTCTCCAGCAACTGCAACACCTACTTCATCCCAGAGCGCTACACCAGGCGTAACCATAGCTTCCACTCAAGGGCCAGCTTAACTTGCAGGCGGAGGTGATCAACCTTTGGACAAGAATGTTCCTATAGCCCAAACCTATCATGATGGTTCCTTGTCAATCATAAGAACCCAGACTGGCACTAAAGAGAAGAAGGCAGAAGAACCAAAGGACAGTGCACCTACTCTGGTACCTTCCCTCATACTACTCTAGTTCCATCTCCTCACACTACCCCTATTCCTTCTCTACATACCACCCCAATTCCATCTCCTCACCATAGCCCTGTGCCATCAACAAGTACTTCACTTTTGAAGCCAAGTGGTTGGAAAGAGTAGCAGCAGCGAGTCCACTGATTTAGATGAGGAGACGAAGAAGACTTCAGAAATGGAAAAGGGCCAGACTTCTTCCAGATTCATCGCTAAGGATTCAAACAATCCTTTCTCTTCAACTACTGTAACAATGAGTCTAGTGAAGAAGAAAATGTTCAGTATTGAATCACTCGGAACAGCTTCCAAAGTGATAGGAACAGATTCTTGGTTAGAAGATACTTTGGAAAGGAAAAGAAAGAGAAAAGATGAAAGTGTTTCTACAAAAGACACTGTATCTCTCACAGTTCGTTTTGGGACTGCGTTGACAAAGGTCAAGAAGCAAAAGACTTTGTCAATACTTGGGCAAGATCCAAAAATAGGGCAATTGACAATGGAAATAGCAAAGCCAAATAAAGGAGGGAGAATTGAGGATATGATGCCTGATGATTTTACTCTACATTCAATCGATCTTGGAGAAGCCAAACATGATACAAAAGTTGGCTTGTGGAGATCAAGTAATGAAGTGATGGAAGGACAATTAGAAAGTCTTAAATTGTCAAAGATCAAGATGAAAGCCGAGATAGAAGAATTGAACAAATTTATCAGGCAACTAGTCACTCCACCAGCAACTATTTCTAGTGTGTCTGTGACCCAGACTCCTAGTGCAGCTAAAGTGCAAGCCCTCATTTCCTAGCTCTAGGAAGATAGGCATTATGGCCAGATTGGTAAATAATGGATTGAGAGACTCAAATCAGAAGGAGTTTCTCTTATAGACCAAATTGGAAATGCTATCCTCAGATTGGAGACAAAAAAGGATAACATATTGTCTAATAGTAATACTCTGGTCGGAGAAAGGGTCAGATGTGATGACTGCATCTCCCTTTTAAAGATGATCATCCAGATGAAAACAAAAGAAGCAGTTGAAGCAAAGATTCTAAAGAAAGGAAATGAACCTCTGTTTGAGTGGCTCCAAAGTATGTAGTTCAAGCTAGAAATGATTCAGGTAGCTGAGAAGGGACTCAAGGAAATAGAGAGCAAAGTAAAGAAGACTCAAGAAAGAGGATTCAAACTTATGAGAGGGCTACACACTAATTCACAAACCAGTGGTCAAGGAAAGGCTCTCATTGGAGTAGATGTAATGAAAAGTAACTTCTCTACATTTTTGGATAATCTGTCCGGAGTGGCTTCCAGTAGTCAAAACAGAATCGTAAAACTCCAGAAGCTCAATGGTTGTATTAATGTGGCCGCAGAGGAGTTGCCGGATCAGTTGAATGTCGTATAGGAGCTTGCAAGGGAACATTCAAAATGGCTTTTGAAATTCACTAATAAATACATGCCCAACCACGAAGAGCTAATCCCAATAATGGTTGTTGCTAAGGCATATAGGGCAAAAATCGAAAAGTAGAAGTCTAAATGATTCATATCATGCCCCCCTTTTTTTTTTCTTTTGTAATTTTGTAATACGACAAATTGGCACCTTGCCATTTGTCATTCTAGGAAGATGAATTGATTAAGCTTCCATTGTAATGGTCATCTCAAAAACTCTATATGTATGAAATTAAAAGATTAATGAAAGGTCGGCAAATTTTTGGTGTGAAGTACTTTTTGTTGCAGAGACAATTGAATGGTATTTTATGTCAATCATTTTTTGTTCCAGTTAATGTTATAGTTAGTTTACGTTTTCTCTTTTGTTTGAATTGAGACGAGGGAGAAATAGAGTTTTACCTCCCCTATTTTGAGGCAACAAATGAGTGTAATAGGTGTTGTTATTGTTCATTCAAAGAGAAATCCTTTCAATGTTTTCAATTTATTAATCAAAGTTCAGATTCAAATTCGCTTAGTTTGGTATTCATTATTGTTCAGATAAATTTTATGAATTCATAAGATGTGTGAGTGCATAAAACTGTTTTTGTGTTGAGAAACTTCTATTTTCTTGAGTTAGATTCATTTTAGGTCTAGCTTGGTTATACCTCTACTATTCTCAAGTTAAGAACATACCCCAAAGTAATTTAGGAACAAAACATAATTCATTGCAAATCTATTTTAAGGAGTTGTACCTACCGATTTAGTGGAAAGCCAAATCATCCATAAGTAGCTTTCCAACTATTTGTGATCAGATATTGTTTTGAATTGGGCATTTACGAGTAATAATTTGAAAGAACAAATCTGTTTACCAACACTCCCACATCACAAATTTCATACTTCTCCTTTGCAAGTCTATTCTCCACTTGTCTCCACAAATTCTAGTTCCAACAACATATAACATCTCATATACCTCCTTAAATAGGTAGCTTAGATCATTTGTTGCTTAAACATAACTGTAGAACTTAGGGTTATGATTAGATTCAACAGATTCAATGAATCTAGCCATCTTCTGTTCTTCTTCTTCTTCTTCTTCTTTCTTGATACTTCTAGAAACATTCCCTCAAATCTTAGCCTTTGATTGCTCAACTAATCCTTTCCATGCATTTAATAATTCAACTCATCAATCCTAATCGTCAACACGTTTTGATCATTTTGAGAATTCAACTATGTCGGCCACAGATCTTGATTCTTTCTCAAATTATTAACTTGCTGGCACTCGGTCATAACTACATTCTATTGCTTGGTCATCACTGGATCACTAGGTCATCACTAAACTATCTTTCTCCGTTTACATTGTGCAACTCGATCGTTATTGTCACTTGACATTCTCTGTCACTCGACCAATACTGATACTTGGCCAATATTGTTCAACTCGGCAATGCTTAAGCTCCTTAATCTTCTACCTCAGATACTCGGTCAAGTTTATTAGTTTGGTTGCTTCAATTAATTCTTTTTGCTTCTCAATTGATATTTCTTCCTTGCTTATTGTAATAAAGAAACAACACATTGTCTTGTCAAGTACTAACTTATCAAGCACCCATTGTAATTCCATCACACTTTCACATCTCAACTCAACCTTTCACAAGGTCGTCTTGTGATCTCTTCTTTTCAAATCCTCTTCATCAATCAAATGACATGACACTCTACATTGTTAGTAAATGTCTTACCATTAAGGTTTGGCATCAATGACAACATAACAATTGTTCCATAGTTGTAGTTCTAGCAGTTTTCCTCTTTGGCATTAATGACAACACATTCAAATTAAAATCTTCCAAGTTAGCATGCAATCGTAAAAGTAACCAACACCTCAAGTGTCACCACTTAGCTCCCTTTGGATACCACCTTCATGTTGTCATCATCTTGTGTATCACTCTCTCTTACTTTAGTCATCATAGAATAGCTTCTCTATTTTCTCTCCCTCTTTGACAACAATGACAAAGAAATTCCAGTCACCATATCAGGTTTATTGTCAGACAACTCTATTTTCATACTAGTATCAACTGTTTATGATGTACAGTATTACTTTCTCTATCACCAGGTAACAACTTCTATTTTAGCTCTTCTCACTACGTCACATCACTCCACACCTTTAGGAAGATCCTAAAGTGTGATCTCTTCCATCAATATGTGAAATATTTTGATAACAACATTTGATGCAATGCTATATCTCTCCTCAATTTGTTTCTGATAGGGGAATGACCCCTAACATGCCTCTTAAGTACACATGGGCTTCTTTAGGTAGTGCCTTAGTGAATATGTCATCTATTTTCTCTTTTGTGTTACATATTCAAGTCTCACTTATCTTGTACCAACTTGCTCAAGTAATGATACTTGATCTCAATATGCTTTGTCTTTGTATGCATCACATGATTCTTTGAAATGTTTATAGCACTTGTATTGTCACAATGGATCACTATAGGTTTAGTAATCTCTTCCTTCATACCTTTTAACAATTGTTTAATCCATAAAATGTTTGACCAATTCACTGTTGCAATAACATACTTGGCTTCTGCCGTGGATTGTGAAATATAGTTCTGCTTCTCTTGTCCATTAAATCAACCTCTTTCCTAGAAAGAAAGCACCCCCACTATTTTTTTTTCTATCATCAACATTACCAACCCAATCAACATATGTATATACTTTTAGCTCAAACTTGTCATTCTTCTTGTGCCATAAGCCATAGTCTTCTGTGCCTTTCAAATATCTCATTATTCTTTTCACAACCATCATGTGATTCTCCTTAGGATTACCATAAAATTTTGCAACTATTCCAATTACTAATGCAATGTTAGGTTTGCTATGAACAACATATTGCATTTTTCCAATTATTGATCAATACAATGTTTGATTTACCTCTGCAGAATCATCATTCTTCGAAAGTTTATGTCTAGTGGCCATAGGTGTTCCAACTAGTTTTGAATCTTCTATACCAAATGTTTTCGATATCTCTTTGATATACTTTGATTGTGTTATGTTTATTCCTCCTTTCTTTTGAAAGACTTGTAAACTAACAAAGAATTTGATCTCTCCAAATATTGACATCTCAAACTCTTTCTTCATTTCATTTGCAAAAGTTTTACACAATTAATCTTGTCCTCCAAAAATGATATCATCAAAAAAAATTTAAGCTAGCAATACCTTGTTTTGAGATTCACTCTTCAAGTATAGATTGTTGTTATCATTAGTTCTTGTAAAACTAATCTTTACCAAATAAGTATGCAACCTTTCATACCATGCTCTAGGGGCTTGTTTCAAACCATACAAAGCTTTGTGTAACTCACATACCATGTTTGTCTTGCTAGACTCAAAAAATCCTTCAGGTTGTTCAATGTAGACTTTTTCTAGTATACCATTTATAAATGCAGACTTCACATCCATTTGATAAATTTTGAAACCTTTGTAAGAAACATATGCAAGCATAGTTCTTACACCTTCCAATCTTGTAACTGAAGCAAAACTTACACCATAGTCAATCCCTTCTTGTGCATATCCCTTACAAACTAGTATTTCCTTGTTCCTTGTGACTTCACCTTTCTCATTCAACTTGTTTCTGAATACCCACTTAGTTCCAATCACATTCTTGTTCTTTGGTCTAGGTACTAGTGCATGTCTTTTTCTTTTGAATTTGATCTATTTCCTCATCTATAGTTCTTATCCAATCTTGATTCTCAAGTGCATCCTTAATTGTTCTAGGTGCAAACTCACACAACAAACATGTATCATTCTTCAATATTTTTCTTGTCATAACTCTTGGATCTTTATCTCCAATGATTTGGTTTGGTGTATGATTTCTCCTTACAAGTTTTGCTAGCACAAGTTTAGATCTTCTTACTTCTTGTGGTAGTTCATTTGGTTCAACATGTTCAATCTCTTCATGTCCCTTTTGTTGTATCTCTGGCTATATCGCAGGTTCATCCATTTGATGGTCGACAGTCTCTACCTATTGCTTAGCTTCAATTATCTAACACTCGACAGGTTGTTTTTTTTGGACAACACCTCTCTATTGAGAATTGACAGTATCCTCAATCTGCATCACTTCAACTGGTCTCTTAGGTTTAGGAATGGTACTAGATTCTCCTTCATAGAAAGATACAAATTTTTTTTAGTCTTCAAGTTCCTCCTTGCATTCCTCTTCATTCTTTTCTACAAATTTATCAACTCTTAACATTTGTACTTTCTACAATTTTGTTAGTGTTATAATTTAAACACTTAACATGCCTTACTCTTTGTGGAATGTCCTAGGAATATGCCCTCATCACTTTTTGCATCAAGTTTACCTTTCCTAGTATCTTTTAGAATATAACATTTGCTTCCAAAAACTTTGAACTAATTTATGTTAGGTACATGTCCATACCAAAGTTCAAAAGGTATTTTATCAGTACCTTTCTTGACTTGTACTTGATTCAAGGTATAAACACTAGTGCATTTGAGGTCAATTTTTGACCTTTAATTTTGACCAAAAGCCTTTTTGGCTTGTTCAATTCAAATTTTTTTTTGGTCTATGGGCTCGATAACATTGAAATTTCAAATGTCACTTTAGTTTTATGTCAAAAATTTGACGTTATCGAGCTCAAAAACAAAAAAAGAACAAGGTAGGAGATCACATGATTGACTCATTGTCATTTGGGAGTGTGGGCGGGAGGTTTGGAGCTATTCCTTTGCGCATGTGGGAGGTGAGCCAAAATTTGCAGACGTTAATGCCAAAGCCAAGTTCCATCACATTTTACTCGATCATGTTCCTCCCTTGCATTTTAAGACATGTGAAAACATGTATGCGCTCCATAGACCTCTGCCTTTTGGTTTTTGATAGCTTGTTTTGGTATTTGATAGCTCATTTTTTGTTCTTCTTCATTATTCTTGTTTATATGCTCTTGCAGCTCAAGTTTGATTTCGTTCTTTCAGCTAACAAATGGTAATGGAGATGAAATTTTTCTAAAATGTGCCATGGATAGATTGAATAGATAAACTCTAGTCTGACCCATGAGTTTTGGCATTGATAAACCCTCTGACCCACAAGTTTCCATTGAAGAAACCATTAAAACAATATTTTCAAAGGGCATATCAGTATTTTCAAATCACTCTTAATGCAATCAAAGACAATCATGAAAAAACTCTAAATCAGATTACAATAGTTTTAATAAAAATCCTACACAATGAATTTGAAAATAAATTTATGGTATCTAAGTTGTGTGCATTCAAAGAAGCCAGTTTGGCTATCAAAGCATGGTAGAGTGTTAGTTCATTTAAGAAATGATGATTAATACATGGATGTTGGTCAAAAGATTTACATATCTATTATTGATAGATTATTATAATTGACTACTTAAAGACCATATTGTTTGCTTGAAATTTTCATGATTGTAAGATATCAAGCTAATCAAAGCAATAATAGAATACATGATAATGAAAAAATATTCAGATGTTTGAAATGGACTCTATGCTTTGAGGGATATTGACTTTTATTTGAAATCTTCTAATGTCGTTTATTGGATAGTATGTTAAATTGATAGAAGATGTATAAGTAGAGGTGCAGTTTTTTAGGGAAAAAAATGGGTCTTTAGATGAGAAAGAAATAGGATTCACATCATTATGTACAATGGAGGGAAAATATATTGCAACAAAATCTTGTTACACAAAAGTATTGTACATGAAAAAAATTCCAAAGATAGCCAAGTTGTATACTTTACAGTTACATGTGACAATTCACATGCTATCAATATTTCAAAGAATTTGATGATGCAATCAAAGATTAAACATATTTCTATTTTGTGTCCCTTCTTGAGTGAAAATGTTGTAGAAAAGCAAGTAAAATTAGGGTATGTGAGGATCAAATCATAAAAAAATTCACTAAAGCATTGACAAAGGATACTCTTGAGAATCTCCAACAAAACTTAGGAGTTATTGCACCTCCTCCTTCAAACTAGATGCATAAGAGTGGTGCATCTTTCTAGGGGCAAGTGAATGGTTATATTTGAATTGTTAGTTCTTGGTTGCATTAAAATTGTTGGAAAGATGATTTATTCCTAACATAGGGATAATTATTATTGTTAGAATTATACGTAGAGTGGGGAGAGTTCTCTTGAATTTTAATAAGAAATAATATTTGTACTCAAAAGGAGGAGAGATGTTTTATGATAAAACTAGATTATTATTAAATATTGTGACATTTATACTTGATGTTAAAGGGTGAGATAATTATTGATAACGTGTAATTAGGTTCTGTTTATTTTAATTTTATTTTTAGTATTTCCATGAATGATAATGAATGATAACGACATTGATTGCCAAGAATAGTTCAAATTGGTTCACAAAATTATCCACATTGATGATTATAGGTGTATTTTTGGGTGGACACATTATTAATATTTGTGTAGTGTTTTAGTTTTAAATATCTTATTCTTATTGTGAAGTTATGTTGTTCTATATTCAATATTATATTATTTCTTGGTTTGATTGGTTAAGATGTTCTAATATCTTACTATATGTTATATTTGATGCTAACTTTGAAGGATGTTGTAGTTCATGCACTTTGTTCAAATACTTTGCATTATGTATTTGTTCAAATAAGTTGCAATAAACACCCCACATAATGAATTTGAAAACAAATTTATGGTATCTAAGTCATGTGCATTCAAAGAAGATAGTTTGGTTGTCAAAGCATGGTAGAGCATTAAGGAGACCCAAATGCACTTTGTTCTAGATATTAAGAGAGACATTCTATGTTATTTTATATTCTATACATACAATAGAATGACATGAATCATTTTCTTTTTTCCCTCTCTTGAGGTGTCCATGAAAGATATGTGCACTAAGTTCCATAAAGACCAAAATCCATACATTGTAAAACAACTATTCAAATTATGCTGTGAGCATAGATAAAGACTCACTTTACAAGATAAGCCAATTACCTCATGAATATTTTAGATGTGTCTAATCAAATTGGAACTTTGAACATAGTTGAGCTTGGACATGAAGAACTTAGTAAAAGTTCAATTTCTAGGTCACCTTCAAGAAAAGAAGGGCAAATGATAAGATCATGTACAATTCTGTGGACCTCAAATATTTGTCAAAATATAAATCTTCAGCTTGTTTTAAAGGGTTAACAACTAATGTATTTCTTCAATCCTCTTGGATATTAGCTAAGATGGAAATTCTCTTTCTTGTAGGGGTGGGTGTTGGGTCATAAACAAACAAGTTTACATCCACTTATACCTACAATTGGCCCTACACACACGTAAGATATTCCATATGATGTTTGTATCACTATTGTAGATCAATTACAATATAATGCTATAGTTTCATTGGAATCAACTACTCTGGCTTTTGATATGCCCATAAAAAGAATTCACTAAAGATCTATTAACATTAATCACTTTTCTAATTAAATTCTCAGGAACGAGTTGGATTGCATTTACATAAATTGGAGTTACACAACCAATTTTGAGTACTATTGAAGCTACAACTGCACATGAAACCTTTGCTGCTAATTTTGCAATAGTTTAGCTACCATGCATCATTAAGTTAAGAATATGCATTTCTTGGCCCAAAGACATGCTTCTTGACCATACCACATTCCATTTTATGCAGTAAAATGGGGAACATTTTTCACCTTGTGGGCATTTCCTAGTTGCTTGTGTAGCGTGTATGCTTATGTAGTGTTTCCTACTTTGGTATTTAAGAAATGACAGATACCAAAGAATCAATACATAGTTTGATTGTGATGTGGAGAAATAAATATAACTCACAAATCCACAAACTAAATCTTCATGTATTGTCAAAAACTCATAGAAAGGGGAAACATTATAAAATCACATGTTATTTCTCACATCCATTCTCATATTTATTACTCTGATATTCTACCAATAGTAAGGTATACAATTCCACCAAGGCCATTAATACAATCTCATACCACTAGTACATTAGAGGTCAAATTTTGATCTAAATTTTTGATCAACTCCTCAAGAGACTTGTTCAATACTTTTTTTTGGTTTTTATGCCCGAGTTGTTCAAAATTTTGACCAACTTAGGGTTTCCCAAGTTGGTCAAAATTTTGAACAACTCAGGTTCAAATAACAAAATAAAAAACTTTCTTTGTTACTTGTTTTCATATTTTCATCTCCACATGCTATTCAAGCTATTGGCACTGAGCATCTGGTGTGTGGAAAGCATTCCATATGATTATCCAAGCTTCCAGTACTAACAATGGCAAGCAATATTTATCATTCATTCATGGGTGGGCTAGGGAGTTATTACTGTAGGAGCTAAATACTCTTCTCTCGTGCTAGAAAAAGGTTTAATGAGGATTGCACATTTTGATATGTTGGTTCATTGTATAAACAATGATGCATTTTAAAACCATTCCACCTGCAACTACTCACCTACCCCCCCACCCCATAGAAGGCAACTGCTAAATACAGGGATAATATGTGTTTTTTGATAGCATGAACTCTAACACATTCTTCCTCCAATATTTCTTGTCTTCTTTCCTCAGTCTTGAAATATTTGGGGCATTTAGGATTCTATTTGAAAAAAAATCATGCTTCTCTTGGTAGTGATTTTAGTTCCAAGATTAAGCTCTTTGGACTTCTTCTAGGTGTCTTAGTTGTAAGTTCATCATTCAAGAGGTATGAAATGTTATTGTATTCTTAAAATTTGTTTACCTTTAGCAATCGAAACAACAACCATTAGTTTGCTAGAAAATAATTAAGGATTAAAAATATTACAATATCTATGGGATGGTAGGCAACATATAAGTGGATTTTCTATACACCTCTTCTGTCAGAATGATCTTGGCATTGATAAGATTGTGTTATTGCTAGTCAAATACGGTAATGGACAAAAAAATTGGATATTTATGTGAACACCAATAGAGATGGCCTTTTCATTAACAAACAATATCATTTAAACATATTGAATATAAATGCATAGTCAACTATGTGATCACACATTGTAGAAGTCGTCAGTTAGAAATACTCTATATATTTTCTTCTTTTTGTTCTATTTCTGGTAATGATTGCTAGTCATATGTCTATTTGTTTAGGGGAGTAAAATTCTCACATTAAAGGGTATGCTAAAATCAACACTACTATAATGCATAGACTAGTGATTTCCTAAAGAATATTTTCATTTGAAAAGATTTTGGCTTTTTATTGTCTACACCTAAGCTCTACCAAACCTTTGTTTGTCCTCTTCCTACATCATTACTGAAGTCAAAGAAAATGAATTCATTTTTTACAATATATTAAACCAGACTAGCCCCATCCATATAGAGTCAAAGACTTAGGTTTCTCTAGAATTCATGGTCCAATTTTAAACTTTGGATTGTTTTCATTAGTGCATATTTGCAGAACCTCCTCCTTCGCAATACAATTTTGGTGATAACAAGGATATTGTAGAGGTGGCATGTACTTGCTTTATAGTAGAGTTTCCCATTTTTGGCAAGGTTAGCATATTAGCTATATTTTGATTGCTTATTAGATATCTTTACTAGATATTTTAGGGGCAATGTTATTCTAAAATAATTGATTTTTTTCAAGTTTCATTTAACTAGTAAACAAAGTTATTACATTTTATCTTTTGTGTTTATATTGTACTTTGATGATGTACATTGAGGTTAATGGTAGTAATGTAGCCCCTATTTACAAGTTCTTGAAATAAATCAAAGGTAGAATTTTTGGTGATGGCATAAAATAGAACTTCACTAAGTTTTTGGTTGACAATGATAGAAATGTAGTTGATAGATATGCACCCACAACATCTCTGTTGAAGGTTGAGGTACTTAAAAATTATATTTTGTTATTTTGTCAATTTGTTCTATGAAAATTGCACTTACAATCTTTTGAGACTGGTTTTATCTATTTGATGATACATCTTATAGGAATAATGGCTAATATATGTAACCTTATGTTCCCAAGAAGATATCAAGAAATTGTTGAGTGTTGCCTAATGCATTGAGAAACTATGACGTTATAGTTATTCTTCCTATTTACTGAATGTAAGAAACAATAATTTAACAGAGACATGGTTTTATTATGCCCATACAAGAAAAAATGGATTTGTAGTTAACATTCATAGTACATAATAATATTTTGCAATAATTGGAGAGTGCTCATGGCTCACTTTTTGAGTGTCATTATTTGATACGAGTGTCTAGTTTAGGTTTGTCATGGTGTAGGTTTAGGATTTACATAATGAAAATTAAGCTATTCATGGATATAGATAAGCTAGTCATGGCTATAGATCCTCATGGTGTTGTTTAATTAATGAATCTATTCTCATTAAAGAATTAGAAGAAAGAAAACCTGTAATGCCTACCCCTAGTTTTCTTTTCATTTATTATTAAAGAGCTCTTTTAGGCTAGCTTTATGTTTATGCTTGATGATTAGTGGCATTTTATTTCTAAACTGTTAAATATTATTTCATACTTAGTTGATTATAGGATGAGTTACTTTGATACTAGTTATTTCATGTATGAATGATTTTTCTTTAATGATGATGATAGTTAGACGGATTATTTATATGCATTATCTATGGATACTTATCCCATACTTTCATGTATATGGTGTACTTATATGTTTTATGTTATGTATGATATTTTTGATATGGTTGAGGGAGGGAGTCATAGTCACTTGCTAGTCAAGATCTTCATGATGCACCACTTTCCACCATTGCTTGTTTAGTTTAGAATATATGTGTATGTACATGTGTGGATTTTATGTAGATTCTAGGTACTAGGTATTGACTTCCCTGAATTGCCAGGATAAGTGTACCCTATCACAATATCTCTGTTAGAAATTCTTTAGAATAACTGAGGGGGGGGGGGGGGGGGGGGGGGGGGGTGAATTAGTTATTCAAGGTCCAGATGTACCAATAAAACTTTCTTTACTTCAGCCTAGTGAACCCATTAACCATCCATACATCCAAGCTAACCATTCAAACTTGCAAGTTACTGATAAATCAATATGCAACAATGAAACATGAAAGATCAACACACATAACACAATGGTTTAATGTGGAAACCCAACTTGGGAAAAAAACACTAGTAACATGCTACTTCTTTCTCAATCTTCTGAAGTGATGCCCTGTAAAAGGTCAACCTTGTTAAAGGTTACAACACACACTGTTAAGTGTGAACTAGTTAAGGGATTTCAATCACCTTGTTAGAAGTGAGCTTGGTTAAAGGACTTTAGGTCATTCACTTGGAATGCCACCTTGTTAAAGGATTTTCTAATGACTGTTGAGTCAACCTCAGTCCAAAGGATTTTACCCTAACTGATACAATTGCTAGAGAGTAACAATAAGCACTTTTGATCTGATACAACTTACAACATATCTTGCAGATTTTACATCTCAATTCAGTTCTCAATTCTTCTTGGCTTTTAGTCTCTGCAGCTCTGACAACTCATTCACTCTCCAAGCTTTTGTCTCCTTAAGCCTTCTTGCTTGTTGTGCTAATGCAGTCACTCCTGTGGTCACTTGATGAAGCAAAGTCTTAGTTCTATGTTCTTCCTTGGTCTTTTCTAACCTTCTCAATGTCTTCTCCTTGACACCACACACTCCAACCACTTTACTTCATGACCAAACATTCCTTAAGTAGGAAATTAGAATACTTTTCCCGCTCTATTTTCCATTGTCCAAATTAAGGTTTGGATGGATTAGGTAGGATACAATGTATCTACCCCTTATCTTATTTCTTCTACAAGATTCTTCTAGAATCCATTTGAAATTGCCTAAAAATAGTTAACCTCAAATTCTGTACCACTAGCTCATCATCCTTATCTTCCACTTGGTTCACAAAATTCAAAATAACAAACTTATTGGCTCAGATTTGATGAATCTTTGACTTTTCAAATAATATAGCAACTTGACACTATTATCCTTTTGATGCTTGGCACATACTGTGTTACTCAGCACCTATTATATTTTCACTCGGCATCAACTACAATTTACTAATGCTGGGCACCTATTGCATTTTGCTCGACACTAACTATGTTACTTGGTACACACCAGAATTTTCTTTTACTCGACACCAACTGATATTTTGCTTGGCATGAACTAACTTTGCTCGACACCCACTATCAATTTTGGTCAAGCTTTGCAAACAATCTTAGTATTACCCATTCTTCTAAAGTTTCTAATTGTAGCCAACCTTTGTATCTTCAAGTATATTATCAATACATTATTTCACTATTGTCTTAACTGATCCTTGTACTTCATTACATAATCATAACTCAACCTTTCCCTTAGGTACTGTTGTTACATCTTATTGATTAAATCCTCTACACTAATCAACTAAGTGATAGTACTTGGATCTTATAAGAAATTGTCTTTCCAACAAATAACAGGTTTGACATCAGTGACAAAACAATGATTGAAACATTCTTTTTCAACAATCTCCCTTTCTCAACAATGTTCTTTTCAATCAGATTTCAACAATCTCAATGGTAAAAGAGGGGAGATGTTCTTGAGTCCAAATCCTAAACGTAAGCCAATTTTTCTAAAAAGTAGGACAAGTATCTAAGTTGTCTACCCTTCCAAATTTTTGTGATTTTAACCCTTGAGCTCGATCTACTATTTTGTACTTTATTATGGGTTTTCTTGTTTAGTCTCATGGGTCTATGATGATTTTATGTTATAATTAAAGCGATTTAAAAGAATAATTAATGATTTAATTTAAGGAAATTTTATGAAGGAAATTTGATATTTAATTAATTGAGATTTTTTTTTTTAAAGAGGGGTAAATGCTTTTGACTTGGAGCTATGAACCAGTGAGGCCACAAACGGGGGACCTCATCCCCATTAGAATTGAACCTTGATAGCAAGGATGACAACTCAACAAATTAACGATCACAACATGCTACTATTGGCATTGATAATTTAATTATATAAAAAAATTAAATTAAATTTTTTAATTAAAGTTCTAAATTGTGGCATGTTTATATTTATTTAATTTAATAATAATTATTTAAGAGTTTTATTTTAAATAATAAACTCTAAATAATATTATTAGTTGAATTCATAAATATATTATTTAGAAAAAGTCTTATGATTTAATAAGAGAGACAAAGCATAAATTTAATAAAGTTATTTTAATTAAATTGCATAAAGCTTGTGCATGAAATTAAAATTAATATAATATTAAAGGAAAAAAGGCTTTTCACGTGATTGCACAATCAAAACCCTAAATTGGAGAAAAACTCTTTATTAGAGATTTAGAGTTCATTTCTCAAGAACTAAGGATTTTGAGGAGTGAATTTTGAGGAGGTTTTAAGAAGGGGATTACTTGCATGCTTCGTGTGGTTGTTGTATTAGCATCAGATTCAAGCGTTGAATAAAGAATATGTAGAGATATTGGCCAAAGAAGAGGTTTTTGGAGGCAAAACTCAAGAGAGACATGGTTGTGTGAGGGGGATAGAAACACCAATTTTTTCCATAACTTGATCAAGGTTAAGAGGTCAGTTAACAAGGTCTACTCTATTATGGATCCCAATGGTAATGTCTTGGAAATAAATTTGCAAAACAAAACAAGGTGGGGAAAGGTAAAATCTTGTGGGTTATTTGCATAGTAGTTTTTTGTTCTTTGAATTCCTAGCTTCTCTGTATCTGTGGTGCTTCTATTTTCAGAATTCCTCTAGCTTGTAACCCTTGTTTGCATAGTTATTGTTGTTCATTTTTTGAAACCTCAGTAAGCAATTTGATGATTTGAAACCCTTGTGTGTGAATTTGGTTGTTCATTGTTTCAGAAACTGTTAGAATCTGAAAAGATTAATAACCCAGAAAACTAGTGCAAAGAGTAAATATCTAAACTGTGAATGCAAATGATACAAAATCAAAATAGCAACACAGAGTTAGTCTCCAAGAGAGTAATGAAAATGCTAGAAGCAAAATAGCATTAAGAGGATGCAAAAATAAGATATGCAAATACAAGCCAGGTAGCATGCTTATATAGGCTAGGAAGAGGGAGGAGGTGGCAACACTAACCAATGAGGAGCAACCATCTATCAGACTAAAGATAGAAAAGTATCCTCCCAAGATAGCTAATGGATGCTCACATGTAGAAAGGTGACACCTCACAACCATTCACCTAATAAGACATGCTTTATTAACCTAAGCGAGATTACTAAAAGTGTAGGAAAAACCTAGCAAAATAGGAAAAATAAAAAACTACACTAACACCCCCCCATAAGTGAAGCTTAGGTGGATGTAGAAATGGGTCCCGGCAAGTCAAGCTTGATGAGGTACCCATGTACATAAAATTCCCCCAAAAGAGAGAGAAAAGAGACTCCCCAAAGAAAATTAGGACTCCAAGTGAGAGGAAGAGGCCCCCCCAAAAGATGTAGCATCCTGCACCTCCAGCAAAGCTTGCAAATTTTATCCGGTAGATCCACTTACATCAAACAAGTTTTCTTCCCTTAGGAAAAGGGACAAGATCCCAAGTGTGGTTCCTCATCAAGGAACTATACTCTTTCTGAATAGCTGTATCCCACTCAAAAATACCAGAAGCCTCATGAAAGGACTGTGGATTTGAGGTAGTAGCAATGAAGATATGTAGAGCATCCTAGAATTGTGAACGAGTCTGCTTGGTGTCTGATTGATCCCCAACCCAATCACCTGCAAACTACAAGGTCTGTCTAGCCCAAAGTGGACTAGAAGATGGAGAATCTAGAGGAGAATCATCAACCTATAAATGATGACTAGGAGAGGAAGGAGGTGAGTCCTCTGAATCACTCTCTGCATCAAAAGTGGAGGTAGAAGACTGCTCAAGTGAATCTGAACCATTAGAAGATCTATCATGTATTCCAAGTGACTCCAATGTCAAAGTAGAAGGCAACCCTATGACCATGCTCTGCTGGTTAAGCTGATGCAAGTGGTGGAAGTTAAGATGGCCAAACCGCTCATGCCATAATTTGCTCACATCATTAGAGTGAATGAGTGAAACAGTCAAAGGAGGATCAGGAACAAAGTGAGAAAACCTATAGAGTCGTGACTGATGATCTGCTCTCCCAACTGCAACTGTAGAATCATTGTGCAACTCACATATCTCCACTGAATTAGGAGTGAACTCAACCCACTCGCCTAAACCTATGTGAGTGATCTGGTATGCCAATAGGAGATTAGTTGACAATGAGGGTACATAAGGAACATCATGGAATGTGCCAACCCCCACATCAACAGACCCTTTCCCACACACATCAACAAGAGTGTTATCACCCATCAAAATAGAAGGCATAGTACACCGCTCCAAGGATGCAAGTTCTTCCTTAGATGACGCCATGTGGTGTGAAGCACCTGAATCAAGAACCCAAGTGGATGGTGAGGAAGTAACTGCAAAAAGGGCCTTGCCCTTTCCTTTCCCCTTGCTGTTTTCTTTTTCTTTGTTAGACCCTTCATTAGAACTTTGTTTGATAGATTCAGGAACACTGATATTATTCTTCTCAAGAATGTATGTCAAGTGATCAAGTTGTTTATGTAAACATTTATGTTCATCATGACCAGGTCTTTTACAATAGGCACATTTGACCTTTTCTTTCTTAGGCTTATCGCCCTTGGAAGATGGTGTATCAATAGTTGCTTTTGAAGAAATCGATATCTGATCCTTCTTCTCCTAGCTATTCTTTTGTTTCTTATCCTTACTATTGTTGTTACTACTTTGTCCTTGTTGTTCTTTTGTGCCTTAGTTGGTAGCCAAGGCACGTGACTTAGAGGACTTAAGAGTGCCCATCTGGATTAGCTTGTCCTGTTCTCGAGTGAGATTGACAACAAAATCATCTAAAGATGGCATGGTGAATTGAGTACCAAGTGCACCCTTAGTAGCATAGAAGGTAGAGACAAACACAGAATATTCTGAACTTAGCTTAGAGAGAATACTAAGAATTAGTTGTTCATCTTTCTTTTCAATTCCACATTGTTTTAATTGCAGCCTTAGTGATTTCAATTTGGTGAAGAAATCTTGGATTGTGTTGAAATTGCCTGGACTCAAACTAATTAATTCATTTTCCAACATATGACCCCTCATTGAATCTTGTGTGCCAAATAGTGTTTCTAGCTTTGTCCATACTTCATTTGGTGTATCCAAAGACTCAATGTGAAATAGCAAGTCAGGAGAAACAGACAAACACAATGTTCCAAATGCCTCATCACATTTGTTAAACCACTTAGGCTTATCTTCATCTTTAGCAGGTTCAGTTTCAAGTCTCATAGTTATCCTATTTAATCCAGCTTTCCTTAAGTGAATTTTCATGCGTGATTTCCACTCAAAGTAATTGTATGGAGTTAGGATGGGCATATTTGTTTGATCCATGATGAAGAAATGCAGAGAAGAAATGCTAGAAAGAAGAAAACCCAGCTACGACAATGCCCCCCCCTCTTTACTCAATCAAAGAACCCCCCCCCCCAAACAAATATGATTTAGCACTTTATTTTAGTGCGTTTACAACTACCACTAGAAAGAAATACTTAGTGGTTTTGATTTCAATGCATTACAAACCCTCATGAAGAGCATATGCTAAAAGTGAAACTTGGGCACAATAATCAAGGAAAAAAATAGCACCACTGCAATTTACTCAAAAAATCATGCACTTTCAAAAAAAGAATCGCCTCGATACGAGGTCGTATGAGAAAGTTATGATCCTCCGAAGTTTTCAAAACGAGAACTATGCACAGCCACGGCTGAGAATTTGCAATTTCTGAAGAATTCATGCATGAAAAAAAAAAAAAAAAACTCCACTAGTGGATAGAGCACAAAAAAATAGCCAAGTTCATAATAAGAATCATTAAAATCGGAGTCTGTATGAGCAAGAACGAGACATTTGAAAACTGCGTTCAAATCTGCGACTGCCAACGAAGAGGGGTATTGCTGTAGCTTTTTGTGCTAGATCCTGCAAAATATATAGATTGCATGCAAAATCTAAAAGATACCCAGATGGTTTTTCGGGGCTGCGAACAAAACCCAAAAAGAATTTTTTTGTTTGATGTACAAAAGATGCTGCTATAGTGTAAATTGGACGCCTCTAATAGTAAAAAACGGCTCCAAAAATCAAAAACTGACCCCAGCAACCAAAATATGACATGCAAATGCTGGATCAACTTCCTAAGTCCATCAATGGTATGCTGAAACCTGCAATATTGATTGAAAACTTCAAATATGCAAGTTGGTTGTCAGATTTGAGATTGAAACCCCAAAGAAAAATCATTTTTGTCAAAATTTTTCTGATTCTCAAGATCATCCAAAGATGCAAGAGAAGAGCATACTTCATTTTTCAAAAAATTACAAAAAAGTTTATTAGCGCCCCCCCCCGAATCTCTCAAATAAGAAAACTAAAATCTACTCTTGCACATAGAAAAGCTCTAATACCATGTTAGAATCTGAAAAGATTAATAACCCAGAAAACTAGTGCAAAGAGTAAATATCTAAACTATTTTATTGTTCTAGCAAAATAACCCTTGTTTGTGTTTTATTGTTCTTTATTTTCAAAGACATATGTAAATGAATGGAAGTATTGAAACCCTTATCTGGCAAGTTTTAGAGATTTGTAATCTGATTGGTCAAAATTGGGATGTGAGTTTTGAAATGAAAACCAATTTTGTTTTATAGATTTTGACTGTTTGATTTGGTTTCTATATTAGGTTTATATTAGAAAACTTATCAAAATTATATATATATAAAGATATAATTACCACAGCAAATACTATGATAATTATAAATTTATACATAATATAAAGTGAAAATCAAAATCTTTATTATTATTATTATTATTATTTTTTTTTGGGGGGGGGGGGGGGGGGTGCTTGGAATTCACATGTTTTTAATGAAATTATAGTTAAAAAATAAAAATAAAAATTTAATTTTCTGAAGGGAGGCGAGACACCACACCTCACCTCTCTTCCCTCCTTTTCTTTCTTTACTAGTGACCATTAAATGGGTTGTGCTGTGCATAGCATGTAGCCAGTTGACGAGCTATAAACATTTTTTTTTAAGGGTAAGTTTGTTGTTATGTTATTTTTATTATTTTTATTATTATTAATAAATCTTTTAATAATTATAAATTATGTTAATTGAAATTTATGTTTTTTAAATATATTAAATTTTATTAATTAAAGTAATATTTAATATTATAAGTTTATGATTGTTAATAGATTAGTAATTATTTTATTAATAATTTAAATTAAGTTATTTTATTAATAGATTATTATAATAATTAATAATATAATAACTTTTGATTGAATTTTAATAATATTTAATTAATTTATCGTTAAAATGTATCCATACAAGTGTATGGCAAATTGTGAATTGGGGAAAATTGGTAAACTCGAGTTGTGCTTGATGGTTCAATTTGGATATAAAAATAATTTCTACTATTAAAGGAAATTTATTACGTCTTTTGATAACTCAAAAAACCTTAGCTATAGTGACACTTTTTATTTGAGAAAACTTGAACCTATTTGTGTAGGTCGTGTTGGATACAATTGATTAATTGTGTGTTGTCTTTGATGTTACACAAATGTTATATTAGTTGACAGTCAGTGCATGCTAAGCTCACTCAGATAGCGAAGACAGTTTTCCATGTCTACCGAGCATTTCTATGTAGAAGATAGTGTCTATCGAGTTCACTCGGGCATTGAAGGATTTCATGCAGGAAAAGAGTGTTAACTACGCTCAGTCGGTTAAATGAAGGAAAGTTGGATGGTATGAGTGGTGATCGAGTTCACTCCATTACCAAAGGATTTTTTTAAGTTCACAATGTTAATCGAACTTTTCTTGGTTAACATAGGAAATCACTTCTGAGTTAGTTTCTACCAAGTAGGGTCGGCTAACAAAGGATTTTTTTTATTTTGGCATGTGAAGCTTAGTTGTTTTATTTATTGATTCCAACCGACTATGGTGATGAATATTAGTTATTCTAATTTGTTTTTGAGCTGACTTAATAATCTCGAAGGTATAAGTAAAAGGTCAAGTTGTGATTTCAAAGTGTCTAAGTTGTAATGAATGAATTGCAAGAGATGAAGAGAGGAAGTAAATTTGAAGAATAAGTAGAATATCCTTATGGAGCAAAAAAGCCATATTCGATCAAGAAGGATTAAGTACAAGCCATAACTAAGATCTGTAATCAGCAATTCAGTTGCATCTCAATTAGGTCATTTCATTGTTACTCTTTAACCATTGTAGCAGTGATCTAAAATCTGTTAACAGAGTTGGTTTAACAACCATTTGTAAATCCTCTTATAAGGTGGAAATTCCATTGAATTTTTTCAAGACCTCTTACAAGGCCACTCCTAATAAGGTGATTAAATCCTTTAATAGGGTCACACCTTAGGGTTGGCTCCTAATAGGGCTCAATTCAGAATAGTGAAAATATAGTAACTAGTTACAATTGGTGGTTTTTCCAAATTGGGTTTCCACGTTAAATCCTGGTGTCATATGTGTTCATTGCTTTCATTCTTGCAATTAAGATTAACTAATTATTGAAAATATCTTAAGATCTGCAAAGTTAACACATTCTACATTTATCAAGTTACAACATTTTGTATGTGTTTACCAAGCATCAACAATATTCAATTTTTAGATTATAATTTGTACTAACATCTAAGGGATCTGGGATTTATTTTAGTAGTAACTAATTCACCCCTCCCCTCCCACTTACTCCTCTTATATTTCCAATAATTGGTATTAGAGCTTTTGGTACTTGCAGAGAAGGTTTCAAGGACCTAAACTAAAGATCAGGATGTCTTATAAAAGAGAGATTCCAAAGCTAAACAGAGACAACTTAGCAGGATGGCAAAGACTTATGAGGCTTCATCTAGCTACCATCCATGACTCAGGTTGCAAATATCTTGATGAAGAATAAAAAACTCCCACTGGAACATTATTAGTTGAAGATATTACTGAGAAGAAGAATCATAACATCATGATGATTGATATTGCATCTGCCCTTAGTTATGCTAAATTTGATGAGTTCAAAGACTATAAAACTACTTATGAAATGTGGAAAAAAATGAAAGATATATATGGAGGAGATGACAATGTAAGAAGAACTAAAGCAGAAAGCCTTAGAGGAAAATTTGATCAAATGAGAATGAGAGAAGATGAAAATGTTACAAAATATGTGGAAAGAATCATAGCTAGTGTAAGTGTAATCAGAGCATCTAGAGGAGACCTCAAAGAGGAAACTATTGTAAGTAAAATACTCATAAATTTTCTTCCTATCTATGCAATCAGAGTGTCTGCTATTTAGGAAAAGAGATGTGATCCAAATAATAAGATAGGCTTGGATTCCCTAGTAGGAAGACTGACAACTTTTGAACTAGATAACTTTGACAACTATGTTCCTGCTTCAAAGAATATTGAGTCTACATTTGAAGCTACAATCTCACTCAAAGAAAAGGGCAAGAAAATAAAAGACAATCAATCAGGAAGTGAGGAAGAAACTGAAGAAAGTTTTGACAGTGATCTCGAAATTGTTGAAGCCCTACTTGCAAAGAAATATTCCAAGAGCAGAGGAAAGTACAAATGTAAAATCCATCTAATCTATGTCTTTTGTGAAGAAATTGATCATATTCCTGCCAGGTGTCCAAACAAAGAAAGCAAGGATGAGAAGAAAAGCCACAAGTACAAAGACAAGAAGGAATTCAAAAGTCACAAATCCTACAAGGAAAAAGGTAAGAAAACTTGTTTTATGGCTAAAGATTCTGATGACAGTGAAGATGAAATAGTGTATATTGCTATAAAAGATGAATATGATGGTGAAGAAGATATTATGACACTTATCTCTCATGTTAGTAAAAATGATACATGGATCATAGACAATGGATGTTCACACCATATGACTAGAGATAAAACAAAGTTTGAACATTTTGAGCACTATGATGGAGGTAGTGTAAGATTTGGTAACAATGAACCTTATTGCATAAAAGGAAAAGGTCGTATCTTATTAACCAATGAACTTGTATGTAATAATGCCTATTGGGTTGAAGGACTAAAACATAATCTACTGAGTGTGGCACAACTAAACAACATTGGATTCAAGGTAGAGTTCATGAATGGCAAGGGAAGATTACTGGATGAAAAGGGAAATCTAATTGGATTAGGCAAGCAAACAAAAGGTAACCTATTTTATCTTGATCTTGGTGATTGCTCATGTTTTATTGCTCAAGTAGAAGAAAGTTGGTTATGGAACAAAAGATTATGTCATGTAAACTTTGATAATATGGTCAAGATAAGAAAACTCAGAAGAGTAAGAGGTATCCCTAGTTTGAAGAAACTTGATGTTGGATTGTGCAAAAATTGCCAAATTGGTAAAATGGGAAATATTAGTTTTAAGAGTAAAAACTATCAGTTAGAAGAAGTCTTGGAAATTGTGCATACTGACTTATGTGGACCTATTGGAATAGAAAGTTATAGTGGAGAAAAATTCTTCATTCTTTTTGTTGATGACTATTTTAGAATGATGACTGTGATTTATCTAAAGCAAAAATTAGAAGCTTTTGAGAAATTCAAATGGTATTTGGCAAGAATAGAAAAAGAATTCTTAAGATCAAATAGAGGTGGTGAATTCATCTCCAATGAATTCAATAATTTCTACATTGAAAGAGGAATCAAAAGAAAAGTATCAACCCCTAGCACACCTAAGAAAAATGAAATAGCTGAAAGAAGAAATAGATCCATCATAGATTGTGCAAGGACACTAATGATTGAGAAGAATGTTGCTATCAAATAATGGAAGGAAGCTATCAGCACTATAGTTCATACTTTGAACTGTGTTCAGTTGAAGGACTCAAACAAAATTCCCTATGAACTATGGTATGGCTACAAACTCAATGTAAGTTACTTGAAAATATTTGGAAGCAAGTGTTATATCTTGAAAAAATCTAGAAAAGGAAAATTTGATGTAAAAGGTGATGAAGGTATATTTCTATGATACTCCTATAGAAGTAAAGCATACAAATGTTTAAATTTTTCCACTCATAAGATCATAGAAAGTGCAAATGTAAAAATTGATGCGTTTATAGAAAAGAGTGAAAAAGAAAGCAAAAAGGAGCCTAAGGATTACCGAAGATTTGTTTACTATGAACTTGATACATTGCCAAACATATTTGATAGAAAGAAGACTTCATCTCTCGAGTTTCCTAAATCTCCAATGGTTACTAAGTTGCAGGAAGTGCAAATCGAGTCATAGGGACCCAAGTAACATTTTGAGGCTACCGAGCTAGTTCAAATCAAGTTTGAAGAACCCGATCCATAGATAGAAGGACTCGAGCTTGAAGCTAAAGTTCAAAATGAAGACAATGGAATTCATTCAAAAGTCAAAGAACTTGTATTGGCCAAATATGTTAGAAGGCATCATGCAATTGATCAGATTGTTGGAGACAAATCAAATGGACCAATGACAAAAAGTAAATTAAAAGGTACATGTTTAACTACTAAATTTGAACCTATAAGTGTTAAAGATGCTCTAGAAAATGAAATTTGGATTGTGGCTATGAATGAAGAGATACAATAGATAGAAAAGAACAAAACTTGGACTCTTGTTCCTAGGCCTAAGGTTAAAAATGTGATTGGTATAAAATGGGTATTCATAAATAAGCTAAATGAAGATGGAAGAGCATCAATAAACAAAGCAAGACTTGTATGTAAAGGCTATTCTCAAAAAGAAGATATTTATTATGGTGAAACCTTTGCCCCTGTTGTAAGATTAGAAGGTGTTAGGACTCTATTTTCATATGCATCTCACAGAGGATTCAAAATATATCAGATGGATGTTGAATTTGCATTCTTGAATAAAATTCTTCATGAGGAAGTTTACATTGAAAAACCAAAAGGTTTTGTAGATCCTAACAAAAGAGACATGGTCTACAAATTGCACAAAGCACTATATGGTCTCAAACAAGCTCCTAGAGCCTGGTATGAAAGATTACATAACTATTTGATACAAATTGGGTTTTAAAGAAAAAATGATAAAAGTAGTCTGTATATCAAGGAAGAACTAGATAAGAAGATTGTGTTGCCAGAAATATTTGTTGATGATACTCTATTTACAAGAAATGATGACCTATGCAAAGCATTTTCAGAAGAAATGAGTAAAGAATTTGAAATGTCCATGTTTGGTGAGATCAAATTCTTTGTTGAATTACAAATTCAACAGGACAAAAATGGTATCTATATCACTCAATCTAAGTATATCAAGGAGATACTAAAGAAATTTGGAATAGAAGATTCAAGACTAGTTGGAACTCCCATTTGTACTAGACATAAGCTTACCAAAAATGATGACTCCAAAGAAGTAGATTAGACCTTGTATAGATCAATGATTGGGAAATTATAGTATGTAGAACATACAATGCCTAACATTGCCTTAGCAGTTGGGATAGTGGCAAGATTCTCAACAAAATCCAGAGAAAACCACATGATGGCAATCAAAAGAATCATGAGATATCTGAAAGGTACTGAAGATTATGGCTTATGGTACAAACTTGGAGGCAATTTGGACTTAAAAGTGTTTATTGATGCTAATTGGGCAGGAAGTCTTAATGATAGAAAAAACACTAGTAATGAAGCATTCTTTCTTGATAAAAGACTGGTATCTTGGACAAGCAAGAAGAAAAATTGCACATCCCAATCCACAATAGAAGCAGAGTATGTGGCAGTAGTAATAAACTATTCTAACATTGTTTGGTTCAAACAATTGCTGGAAGGAATGAAGGTTGAAATAAAAGAGCCATTAGTCATATACTGTGATAACACCAGTGCAATCAACATATCAAAGAATCCAATGATGCATTCCAAAACAAAGCACATTGCTATAAAATATCACTTTGTAAGAGAATTAGTACAGGACAAAGAAGTCATTTTGGAATATGTGAATACAAAAGAACAGATTGCAGACATATTCACCAAACCATTACTTAAGGATGCATTCTTGTATCTAAGAGGTAAGCTAGGGGTCATTTCCCTATCTAAGTGTCACTAAATAAAGTTTAGTAATGCATCAACATAAACTAAGTTGAAGATCAATCAATTGATGCAACATTGTTAAGAACATATTGCAAATGAATTGTGCTCAAGGTACATTGATACAAATTTGAACTGTGGTCTTTGGCATGTTTTGTCAAAGAAGGAGAAGTGTACTATCATATCTCTCAAAATTTTTGTCATTTCAAGAGGGAGAAGTTAAGAAGTTCTATCACAAAGGGAGAATTCTGCAAGAGGGAGCAATTCTATAAAGGAACATCAAAAGAGACTGAACTTGGTAGAATATTATTGCAAACTAAAGTTTACTGATAGAGGGAGGCTTGTTCTCAAATTTTCATTGTGCTATGACATGTTGTATTTCCATTAATGCCAAAGAGGGAGATTGTTGGATACAATTGATTAATTGTGTATTGTCTTTGATGTTACACGAATGCCATATTAGTTGATAGTCAGTGTATGCTAAGCTCACTTGGGTAGTGAAGACAGTTTTCCATGTCTACTGAGTATTCCTATGCAGAAGACAGTGTCTACCGAGTTTACTAAGGCATCAAAGGAATTCATGCAAGAAAAGAGTGTTAACTGAGTTCACTTGGTTAAATGAAGAAAAGTTGGATGGTATTAGTGGTGATCGAGTTCACTTATTTACCAAAGGAGTTTTGCAAGTTTGTAGTGTTAACCAAGCTTCTGTTGGTTAACATAGGAAATCACTTCTAAGTTAGTTTCTACTGAGCAGGGTCGGCTAATGAAGGATTTTGTTATTTTGGCATGTAAAGTTTAATTGTTTTATTTATTGATTCTAGCTGACTATGGTGATGAATATTAGTTATTCTAATTTGTATTTGAGCCAACTTGACAATCTGGAAGCTATAAGTAAAAGATCAAGTTGTGATTTCAAAGTGTGTAAATTGTAATGAATAAATTGCAAGAGATGAAGAGAGGAAGCGAATTTGAAGGATAAGTAGAATATCCTTGTAGAGTAGAAAAGCCATATTTGATCAAGAAAGATTAAGTACAAGATAAAATGAAGATCTATAATTAGCAATTCAGTTGCATCTCAATCAAGTCATTTCATTGTTACTCTATAACCATTGTAGCAGTGATATAAAATTTCTTAACAAAGTTGGTTTAACAACCATTTGTAAATCCTCTTACAAGGTGGCAATTTTATCAAATTGTTTCAATACATCTTACAAGGCCACTCCTAATAGGGTAATTAAATCCTTTAATAGGGTCACACCTAACAGTATGTTTTATAACCTTTAACAAGTTTGGCTCCTAACAGGGCTCAATTTAGAAGAGTGAAAAAATAGTAACTAGTTAAAATTGGTTGTTTTCCCCTAATTGGATTTCCACATTAAATCCTGGTGTCATATGTGTTCATTTCTTTCATGCTTGCAGTTAAGATATAGTAATTACTGACATTATCTTAAGATCTACAAAGTTAACACATTCTGCATTTAATGAGTCACAACATTTTGTATATGTTTACTGAGCATCAACAGTATTCAATTTTTAGATTATAATTTGAACTGACATCTAAGGGATCTGAGATTTATTTTAGTAGTAACTTATTCACCCCTCCCCTCTCAATTACTACTCTTATATTTCCAATAGATTGAACTTGTGTGTTTCAAACCAAACAAAATTATGAATATATATTTGTTATGATATATGATTTCTTTGGTGTTGGATTTGGGGTTGTAACTGAAACCTTATCAAAGTACAATACTTGAAAATGAAAATGAGAACTTGAAAACCTATAAGTGAAAATTAAACCTTTGTGTTTTCAAAACCTAATGAATAATGAAAGTTACTTTTGTTTGTACTTTATGTGACATGTGGTTTAGGTTTGGCTTAGTACTTTGATCAATCAGGATGTTTACTAGAGGCTTGGGTTTTTTGTTCCAAGATGCTATTATGGTTACAATCTTTTATAATTGACCATGGTGATGTGTTATGTGTGTTATGTGATGAGTTGATCAGATGTTTTGTTGTGCTATCCAATTTCTCTTGTGTAGAATTGAAGTGAATGGTGTGACTTTTCTAGTGTAACTTTTGAGTCAATTTGATTAGTTATCTTTGGATTGCTACCCAGTTTCTTGTATAGGACTAAGGTGATTATGTGATTTGTTTTTAGTAAGGTCATGTGATGTCATGATTTTGTATATGTGTACTTGATTTCAGACCAGTCCTATTAGGATGATTGTATTGGTGAAATTTGTGATTTTGATTAGTGATATTTAAGTACTTTCCAGTTACTTGTTTAAGTACTGATGTGTGGTCTATGATCATATGAGACCTTCTACTTTTGTTGAGCTTAGGGTAGGTTATCTATATGTCATGTTGGGAAGTAGTTTGCAATGGAGGTTGGAGCCCTAAAGAGGCTTCCTGGGTAACCCATTGTAGGTTGTTTTAATAAGTGATAACATTTTATTAAATGGGTTTAAAATGAATTAATAAGACATTGGTACCACATAAAGTCACTAGGGGCCCAAAGTCTTGAGAGACTACCAGGGCAACCTTAAAGTTGACTCGTTAGTATTGTTGAGAATAGATTGAAGAAGATTGTTAAATAGGGAGATTGTTGAGAATAGATTGATACAAGTATGATCAATATGCTTCAATCCTTTTTTTTTCACTAATGTCATACTTTCTATTTGCTAGTAAGACAACTACATGTATGATTTAAGTACTATCACTTATTTGATTGATGAAGAGGCTTTGATCAAAAGATGTAACAATAGCACCTAGAGGAAAGGTTGAGTTATGATTATGTAAAGGAGTACATGAATCAATTAAGACAATGATAACATGATGTATTGACAATCTACTTAAAGTACAAAGGCTGGTTACATTAAGAAAGTTTAGAAGAACAAGTTAAACAAAGTTTGTCTGCCAAGCTTGACCGAGTGGATAACAAGTGTGGAGAAAAGTCAGTGTAAGCCAAGGAAAAAATTAGTTTGAGCCAAGTAAAAATATATTCTAGTGTATGCTGAGGAAAAAAGTGGATGCCAAGTGAAGTTTAGTTGATGCCGAGCACTGATAAACTTTAGTCCACACTGGATGATTTTATAGAGGATGCTAAGAAACACAGTATGCGCAAAGCATCAAAAGGAAGTAAATTTTGAGTGGCTATATTATTTGAAAGATCGTGATTTTGATGGATCTAAGCCGACAAGTTTGTTTTCTTGGATTGTGTGAACTAGGTGGAAGATAACACTAATGAGCTGGTGGCACAAAATTCAAAGTAAACCATTTTCAAGAAAATTTAAAGAGGATTGAAAGAGAAGTCTCTAGAAGAGATATGAAATATGGGGTAGATTCATTGTATCTTACCTAATCTATCCTAACCCCAAATTGGATAATGGAGAATGAGCAACAAAAGATCTTAATTTCCTATTTATAGGAATGGATGGTCAGAAGAAAGGGTTTTCATGTGCGAGAACTTAAGGAATATAGGGATTCAATGGTTTTGCTTCCTCAAGTGACCTAAAAGAAGAGTCTACATGGCATGTTAAGCAAGAAGGTTTAAGGGTATGAATGCTTGAAGGGTGAACAAGCTATCAGAGTAGAAATGTATAAAGGCCAAGAAAAATAAAGGATTGAAACAATAATCTGTAATTTGCAAATGGAGTTGTAAGTTGTTATCAGATCAAGCCTTCCTATTACTCTCTAATAATTGTATCAGTCTAGGGTAAATCCTTTGGATTAAGGTTGACCTAACAGTCATTTTTAAATCCTTTAACTGGGTGAAATTCCAAGTGAATGGTCTAAAGTACTCTAACAAGGCTCAATTTTAACAGGGTGATTGAAATCCTTTAACAAGGTTACATTTAATAGTGTGTATTGTAAACTTTAACATGGTTGGCCTTTCATAGGGCATCACTTTAGAAGAGTGAAAAAGAGTAACATGTTACTAGTGGTTTTTCCCGAATTGGGTTTCCATGTAAATTATTGTGTCAAGTGTGTTGATGAATCTATTATATTTCGTGTTTACATTTTTACAAGTTGTTTTGACAGTAATCTACAAATTTTTAAGTGATTGCATAATCTAATGGATACATACATGATAATAAATTTATATGGGTTCACTAAGCTATGAAATTTTTTATTTATACATCTGGACCTTGGATAATTGATTCAACCCCCTCTTAGTTATTCCAAAGTATTCCGACAATTGGCATTAGATCCATCTTCTTAAGAGGACTAGTTTGAAGGTACTAGAAGCACAAAGATCAAGATGTCAAAAAGAGAAGTACCCAAGCTTAATAGAGATAACTTTCCTGTATGGAAAAGTTTGATGAAGCTACACCTTAGAGGACTTGGAGATCATGCACAATCTAGCATTACTATTGATCGTGTTGATCCTACTAGAGCCCCAACTGCCGAGGATATGAAAAAGAAGAAAGAACACAACCATGCAATGTTGGAGATTGCCACTGCCCTAAGCTATACCAAATTTGATGATATAAAAGGCCTTGAGAGTGCAAAAAAAATGTGGGATGCGTTAACCACCATCTATGGAGGAGACACCATTGTTCTGAGAGCCAAAGCTAAAAGTATCATAGGTAAGTTTGATGATATGAAAATGGAAGAAGGTGAAAATATTGCTCAATATGTCACAAGGATAAAAGTTGTCAATGCAATAAGAGGAGGAACTAGTAAAATAAATGATGATACTATACTAAGTAAAGTTGTAAGGACATAGTTGTCTATATATGTCATTAGAGTTTTTGCAATTCAAGAACTAAGATATATACCAGGGAATAATCTATCACTTGAAGGTCTGGTTGGTAGACTCACTACATTTGATTTATCTAACTTTGATAATTGAAAACTTGAGAATGTTGAATCTATTTTCAAAGCTAAAATGTCATTGAAGGAACTTGGTGAGAAGAAGAGGAAGAAAAAGATAAAGTATGTTTCCTGCGACAATGATACAAATGAGGAGGATGTAGAACAATTTGAAGCACTATTAGCAAGAAGATTACACAAAGGTAAAGAAAAGTTCAAAGAAAATTACCTATCATTTGTTTCAATTAAAATGAGGTTGGTCATATTACTACTAGATGTCCAAAAAAGAAGAACTAAAGAGGTGGTGACAAATAAAAAAGTAGGAGAGATGAGGAAAACAAGGACTACAAAGACAAAGGTAAAAAGTCATGCTACATTGCTGAAGAGGAAACAAAAGATGAATTTGATGAACATGATGATGAAGTGGTGTATGTTGCAATGAATGACAAATTTGATGAAGATGAGGCAACTACACTTGTGACTTGTGTGAACGAGAATGAAAGATGGATCATTGACAGTGGGTGTTCACATCACATGGCTAGAGACAAAAGTAAGTTCATTACCCTAAATTGTTATGATGAAAACAATGTAAGAGTTGGTAATAATGCACCATATTTAATAAAAGGAAAAAGGTTCTATCAAACTCATAGATAAGATTTTATGTGACATTTCTTACTATGTTGAAGGATTTAACTATAATCTTTTGAGTGTGTCACAGCTAAATAATTTAGGATGCAAGGTTGAGTTTGAAAACAAGGTTGCTAAGATATATGACACAAATGGAAAACTAATTAGAAAGGGTGATTAAACTAGGAGTAATCTATTCTATCTTGATATAGAGGATGCTACTTGTCTAATTGTAAAATATGATGATGTGTGGTTGTGGCACAAAAGGTTATGTCATGAAAATTTTGATAACTTGGTTAGTATCAATAACATGAGAAAAGTTAGAGGTTTGCCTAAGTTGAAGAAGCCTGATAATGTAATATGTAAAAAATTTCAGTTAGGTAAAATGATAAAGTCAAGTTTTAAGAGTAAAACTCACACCTCTAAAGGTATCCTAGACATTGTTCATACTGACTTGTGTGGACCAATTGAAGTACAAAGATACAAAGGAGATAAGTATATTATGCTGTTTGTTGATGACTACTCTAGAATGATGATAGTTATGTTTCTAAAATAGAAATTTGGTGCTTTCCAAATGTTTAAGTGGTACTTAGCAAGAGTTGAGAAGAAAACAAGTAAAAGTCTAAAGTGTTTGAGATTTGATAGAGTAGGAGAATTTACATCAAATGAGTTTGAGATGTTTTGTAATAATAGAGGAATTAAAAGATAGACATCTTCTGTCATGCCCAAAATATGAGGGCAAGAACACAACAAATTTTTTTTTTGATTTAAAATTCAACATGCTCTAAGTTTGATATGATTGAGATAGAAGCTTTAGTACAGGTTCTTTTCATTACAATCCTAAGGTTTTAAACGTGAGGATGATAACAACATTAAAATTTTAAAACTTTCGTTATTAGATTAATCTTGATAAAATTATGATATTATATTTAACTTATAATGATATGCAATAAAACTTTCATAGATAACAATGTGCATGAATTCGGATCTCAAAATGCTTGCAATATCAAATCAATCAAACCTACATTAAAACTTATTTGAATAGCCAATTAATCAATAATTTTAAACTATTTAATGGTTAAAATAGTAAGAATACATTTAAAATTAAAACTAACTAAATTAGTATTTATAAAATTAACCCATAACTAAGTAACTAAAAATTATTAACAATTACAACAAAAGTCCTTAAGCAAAACATAAAATAACCTTAAACTTTGTTAAATCAACTAACTAAGTCTATAGTAGATCTAATCATTTATAAAATGAGGGTCTAATCTTTTAAAATAGAACTTAACCTTACAGATTAAATAAAATTTTAAAAAAACTATTAATTTAAATACGAAATTTAAATTAGCATTACTAAAGCAATATCTCTGAAATTTAAAACCACATAACTATAACAGTTTTCACTTTAAACTAATTAGAGAACCTAAATACTAACACCAATTTACTAAAATATAACTTAATAATAATAAAACTTATAAACTAACTATCTAACATAAGGAAACAACTAAACTTACTAACAACTAAGATTACATATAAAACTACTATTAAGAAAATATTAATAAAGAACTAAAATTGAATAAATAAAATAACTAACTAAATCTAAAACTAACCTTGGAAATTAAAACTAACTAAATAATACTAAGACGATTCTAAATTTAACTTAATACTAATACTAAAATTTATCTTTAACTTAATAAAAAAAAATACTAACTAACTTAAAAAAAATAACCAAAAACACCTAAGCTAACCTAAGCTAACCTAAGCTAGCCTAAGCTAGCCCCCACTCCCCTAACTCCCCACTAACCTAGCCCCCCCACGGTCCCCCATGCACTCTCCACACTGCCCAAAGCAGTTCACAGGGAACGAGGGCCTGCAAATCGCAGCCCAAGGAAGACCTGGCCCAAGTACGTGGGTTAGCAGGTCCAACCAATTAAGACCTCCCCTCCATGGTGATTGGTGGAAAAGACAGGAGGGAGGCAAACAAAATAAAGAAGCCAAATCTTAAACACATCTCACTAATACCAAGGGCAACGTCCAAGAGAAGGAGAGACAGGACGGTGATGTCATCTAATATGATGACAAAAGGACTTGCAACTAAATAGACCCTCTATTTTTTTATTTACCTCTATTCAATCTCACGTCTGCCAAGGGGAACAATGAATACATAAAGTTTTATAGGTGAGAGAAAAGATATTATGGTGTTAACCTTTTTTTTAAATATACATATTTATATATTCGAAATTATGCACCCATGAGATTAACATAATATTTATTTGTTTCTTATTTCATTTAGAAAGGAATTTGAGCAAGAATATGCTCTGTGGTCTTGGAAGGAAAGACATTTCTCCTCATGTATTTTCCAGAGAGTTTTTACTCCTGGGAGTGCATTTTTTTTTTTTTGAAGCAAAATTTTAACAAAGCATGGTCATGTCATTTTATGCATTTCATTTATGTTACTAAGGATTTGAATAAATCTATTATTAACATTCTTCCTTAATACAAGTATTCCAATGCAAAGGAGTACATTAGGTATAGTCTCTCAATCTCTTATTTAAACATGTATGTTTTATATTAATTCTTCAAGGACATGGAATGAGTTCTAAATTCTGATTATTATTATTGGTTTCAAGAATACAACCTCTCAGTCCAATTGATCATATTTGAAGAACTTAGGAGGTGTATGATACTATACACATAATAAAAAACAAAGGTGGTGGATTATTCTCATTCAAATTTGATTATAACCACCATGAAATTTATCAAGAAATGAAATATCTTTGATTTCGTAATATAGGGTTTGCTCTTGATTGATCTCATCATAATACTTATACATCATAATTGAAACTCACTATATCAATTCAACTCTTCATTATCATAATTAAAACTTGAACATTCATAAATCAAGACATTATTTATGATTCTATTCTCCCATCTATATATATATGCAAATTTATTTATTCTATTTTGATGAGCACTCATACAACTGAACATTATGATCAAATATTATGAGAACCAAATACACTCAACCATTATTTTATTGGCTAACCTGATTCAAAGGCTCAGTTGGGAAAGAATTAGGAAAAAAACCCGGCTTCATTGCCATTTACAAAAGGGTTTAAAAATACAATTTACAATAGGATCTCAATCCCAACTTTCAATAATATTATCAAATTTTCTTCATGATCAAAATCAAGGAGTTTGTAATGTTTTCTGAATCTCATTTCAAGAACCATGGAGGAAACCAATAACTGATCGGGTGACAACCAAGCAGAACCAAAAGAACATCAAGCATACATAATCATACATGGTTTACGCTATAAGATTCACAATGAATCAAGACTAGGGAAAGGTGGATTCTTCCAACAGGAGAAGTCAAGCACAACACCCATTCAGATGCCCAATCGGGGCTAATAACCAAGAACTTCTGTTCTTCCATTTAAACTTGCCATACTCATACCAGGTTTGTGCTGACGGGTAAGGGCCCATAACACCCTACCCTTTATCCCTCTTCTCATCTTGAGAAGAGACTCTACACAGGTTGGAGTCCAACTAAACAGACCTTTCCAAAAATTGGTCACTTCTGCCCTCTCCAAGGGTGAGTAATACCAAAACACCCATGTAAGGAAAACTCAAAAAAAATGCAAACATAAACAAGGAAGGAAAACAACCAAAAAGACATGGTTTTCAAATCTTCCCACATACCCACAACCATACAACAGTGAAACAACAACAAGATAACATGAACATGAAACCAAACATAAAATCTGAATAAGGGAGATGAGAATTTCCTACCTTCACAAAGAGGTAATGGCAATGAACAAGTTTGAGTAGAGTATCCCTTTCCTTCCTCAAGCTTCAAGAAAATCTTCTCTAAAAATAGAGATTGGGTCACAACCCCCCCCCAGTCCAAGGAAGGCCTCCAAAATAAGCCTCCAACTCAACCACCCAAAAGGAGCAATAACTATTTCCACCCACTAGCCACTCTAGAAACTCCTAACTCAACCTACACTATGGTTAAACCCCAAGTGGAGATGAGGTGAGGTAACTCAAGATACCCATGATCAATTTTCGCACAAAGGCAAAAAGGGACTTTTTGAGTGACCTCAAAAGTCAAAGCAAGGAGCTTAGGGGTTGGAAAAGACCCCCAACCCATACCCATACCCTATGGTTAGAAAAAAAACAAGTTTTAAAGCCTTAAGAAGAGGTTTAGAGTCAAATAAAATCTAGGAATAAAATAGGTCCAACTTACTATTCTAACTTAAACCAACTTGGTCCAAAGGTTAAACAATAACCCTAACAGCACACTGACGCACATAACTTTTTACGAGTGTCAAGCGACACTAAAAGAACATAATTATGAACATTAACATCCACTGAACAAGGAAGATGCATACATACTTCTCACAATACAAAAATGTGAATTACGAACAACAAGGTTTTCAAATTTAGCACATAGAGATCAGTTTTGTTCCTCCGTAGGGTTTCTTAGCTAAAATATCTGCACACTCATTGCACACATCAGTAGTCCCGTAAAATCACATGCACATAAATGTATATGTATTTAGAAATTCACCTAAATTAAAACATACATCAATAAGGGTTACTTTATCCTACTTAATTCTTAACCATTTAAAATATCTTAAGTCAAAGTCTCGATCCTACCTTTACTGATTTCATCAACATACATATACATGAAACATTAAATGACAATCATCAAATATATCTGAAAATAACATCACACAACATGAAATAATAAAATATGTTCTAAGCATCAGATAATGTCTCAACATCTTGAGTCATGAATAACAAAATAAGGGTAATGTATCACTATGCTATGATGGGTCGGGGCGAGGCCTCACATCTTCCCCTAGAACCCCTCCACAAAATGGAACAACTACAAGGAGGAAAAAATCTATAATGGACTATGTTAGAACACTCATGATGGAGAAAAATGTTGCTTTTAAATACTAGAGAGAAGTTGTAAGTACAACTATCTATACCTTGAACCATGTACAAGTCAAGAAAGGTACTCATTCAACACCTTTTGAACTATGGTATGGATACATACCCAATGTAAGATAATTTAAGGTATTTGGAAGAAAATGTTACATTCTTAAAGACTTTAGGAATGATAAACTAGATGCAAAAAGTGAAGAAAGTATATTACTAAGATATTCCACAATAAGTAAAGCTTATAAGTGTTTAAATACTAACATTAACAAAGTTGTGGAAAGTGCAAATGTGAGTTTTGATGAATATAAAAAAGTATATGAGGCTGAAGCTATGAAAGAACTAGAAGAACATAAATTATTTGTATACTCTTATGAAGGAATTCCTACTGAAGAAGATGCTGCAAATCAAGCTACAAACCAACAACTAGTTTTAGTGACTGCCGAGTCACATATTATGAATTTTAAGTTGCATTCACCAACCGAGCTACATTCAAATGTTGAGTTACAAAATGAAGTGGAAGCACATTCTAATTTTGAGAATAATGTACACAAAAGAGATACTAAGCTACTTAACAGAGATGTATATAGTGACTCTGAAGTTAATGAAGAAATGAAGAAACTAGAGATAAACCAAGATTTTCCAAATATGTCAAGAGACATCATCCCACTATACAAATAATAGGAGAAAAAGATGCTAGACCAATGATAAGAAACAAATTGAGAAATCACACATTTTTTCTAAGCTTGAAATAACTTAAATCAATGAGAGATACCTTAGAAGATTTGGATTGGAGTAAAGCCATGGAAGAAGAGATTGAACAAATTAAGAAAAAAAAAACATGGAATCTAGTTCCTAGACCACAAGACAAAAATGTGATTGGAACCAAGTGGGTATTCAGAAACAAGCTAGATGAAAATTATGAAGTCACAAGGAACAAGGAAAGACTAGTTTGCAAAGGATATGCACAAGAAGAAGGAATTGACTATGGAGAGATATTTACTTCTGTTTCTAGATCAGAAGGAGTAAGAACTTTAATTGCTTATTCTGTATACAAAGGTTTCAAAGTTTATTAAATAGATATTAGATTTGCATTTTTGAATGACATATTAGAGGAAGAAGTTTACATAGAAAATTCAATAGGCTTAGTTGATATTAACAAAAAGAACATGATATGTAAACTACATAAAGCTCTATATGGTTTGAAACAAACTCCAAGAGCATGGTATGAGAGACTTCATAACTATCTTGTGAAGATTGGATTTAAAAGGACCTATGATAACAACAATCTATACATAAAGACAAAAAAAGGAAAAGTTATTTTGTTATATAAATTTTTTGTTGATAATATCATATTTGGATTAGAAGATTCCAAACTAGTAAGCACACCTATGGTGATAGGACACAAGTTGTCAAAGAATGATGATTTAGCTAAGGTGAATCCAAAATTATATAGGTCTATGATTGAAAAATTACAATATGTAGTACACAGTAGACCTAACATTGCATTATCTGAAGGGATAGTTGCAAGATTCTCTACTAATCCTAGGAAGAATCACTTGATGACTATAAAGAGAATAATGAGATATCTAAAAGGAATAAAGGAGTTTGGTCTATACTATAAGAAAAATAAGAAATTTGAATTAAGAGCTTATATTGATGTTGATTGGGCTAGAAACATTGATGATAAAAAGAGCTCTAGTGGAGGAGCATTTTTATTAGGCAAGAGGTTGGTTACATGGACTAACAAGAAATAAAACTGCACCTCACAATCTATTACTAAAGCTAAATATGTTGCTACTTTTGTAAATTTTACAAACATTGTATGGATCAAATAGTTACTCAAAGGTATGAAGGAAGAGATCATAGAACTAGTAACACTTTATTGTGATAATAAAAGTTCTATCAATATATCAAAGAATCCTGCAATGCACACAAAGACTAGGAAAATTGCAATCAAGTATCATTACTTGAGAGAATTAGTTCAAGATAAAGAGGTGAAGATGGAATATGTTAACACGAAAGAGAAAATTATTGATATCTTCAAAAAAGAATTACCCAAGGATGCTCATGAGTATCTAAGAGGTAAACTAGGGGTGATACCTATTGGGCGTTCATTTTGCATGAGGTCAATGGTAGGAATCCATAGTGTAATTCTTCTCTTGAAAAGTAAAGATTTTTAAGAATCCACTCCAAGGTTCAGTGTTTTTCTTACGATGTACCAAAATTCGCTCAGTAGAAGATAAATGTGAGTGTTCACGAGGAGGCCTTTGCTGGTTCTAAAAAACTCTTTTATCTTGGAATCGAAGTAAAATCTGTTCGCTGTCTTAAAATATCACACCAAAAGAACAATATTTTTATATTTTTCTATTTTTCAATGAATGCAACTCTAACAATGCAGCTACTATGAGGTCCTATTCTAACAAGGGGTTAGCAAAGAAAATAAAAAAATAGAAAAAAAATAACATGAAATCAAATGACTTTGAAATTGAAATTCCTAAATGGACATAAGCTACATAACACAACATGCTGCAAGTTAAACCTTTGAAGAAATCAGCAGGAAACCAATGAAAATAGGAGCAGGGCTTCCTAGAATCCACTCATGCAATTGTCAGTGAGAATATTTAATAAATCGAATGATGTTTCAATCTTCATCAAATTGCAAGGCCACGAAAAGTGCGCTCATGCGAGACAAAAAGCTATGTAAACACAATAGGGTGATCTATTCTCAAGCTCATTACGTCAGTGAAATTCATATATCTATAGTAAACAACAGAACTAAAAGATCGTACAACTAGAAACAATGAAATAAACCTTTGGCTCAATCAAAATCTCATGAATAAAATCCACAAAACAATGACACATTCAAGCAAGAATAACTACACTCCAAATGCTAGCACCAAAAGCATAATTTTATTGCATAATAACAACAACCCTTGTTACAATTTACAATGGGGTATTTATAAGAAATCATCTCCTCAATTTGTGTTGAGAGTGAGAGATATCTTGATGCAATAAAATGCTTTTAAAATATTAAAACAAACTAAATATATACAAACTAATAATCTAACTGGTGCTTAGAGGGACTCCATCCATATTTTATTCATTATTTGGATGCATGAGCCCTTTACATGTCAAAAAAAATGAAAGCATGAGAGAGAAAGTAGGAGGAAGCCATCAGTCAAAGTAGAAGTACATGGAGACATCAAAAATAGAAGCTGGCCCTTCACTTGATGTGTGTTGGAGTTAACTTGCTATGAAAATGTGCTCCCAATGCATGGAAAGTGCTATTTTTGGATTTGGCAATCAACTTTCAGTGCACCTCTGAATTGTGGAGCTATGGAGCTGTGGATCTACGAAGTTGCGGAGCTATGAACCTGCGGACCTTGACTAAGTCAAAAATCTCAAAATTTTACTAAGTGTCAAAAATGAAATTCTGGCATCTGGGTTTTGCTCATCTTTATCCTAAAGATATGTTTGGATGTTTGCCCTTGAATTTCTCTATAATCTCAGTAATCTTAGCAGCATCGAAAAGATCCAAAGCCTCATACTTTTCTTTGACCTTCTATCTGTAGTTGTCCACCTCAATTTGAGTTTCTGCAAAATCTTTGAGTTTGGTGTCCAACTCTAACAGTGCTTCCTCTGTCCCGTAGGCTTGTCTGATGTCTTCATCACTGGATGCTTCCTCTAAAGTCTTTTTGAAAATTTTCAACAATACCTCAACTAGTAAAAGCTTCTATCATTCTTCATCTTCAAAAATTTCCAAGCATGCATCACTGTACAACTTTTTTGCTTTCAAAATTCACTCTTGGGCTTGGTCCTTGAGCCTATGTATCTCATCATGCAATGTTTCCATCACTTTATTTCCATCTGCAATCTTTTCTATCCAATCATCTATCATGTGTAACTCTTCTCTGGTATATACATCAATCAGAATGTGGTACCTTTGCCCTTTTATGGCTTGTAGAGTTTGTAAATCCTTGCTCCATACCTGTACCTCATCCATAATACTGAAGTCGTGCCTCAAAATTGCCACAATATTGTCAACATTTTCTTATGTAGCATGCAACAACTTTAGACTTCCCATGATTATAGTAACACCCCTATCCTCAAGGCTATCTCACCAATCCTGACAAGCTCTCAAAAATGGACTAAATTGTACACCTTCCCCTTCTCTAAGAATGATATTCAAAGTCTCCTCAAGGCATTCAGAATCAAGAGGACCAATAACTTTAGCTAGATATCCCTTTAAGATCTCAACTTGCCTTCAAAGTGTTCTGATTTCAACCTCATCCTGTTCCATATGGCTGAGAACCTCGTTGACTCCCATAGTCATCATCTATTGGGAAGTATCCCATGTAGGCTTTCCTAACATGATATCTTTCACTTCATAGTCCTGAAGGCTAACAACTTCTTCATCTGTACCTTTCAGAAGGTGAACCACTTGTGCAAATAAGTCTTGGTTCCAAGTAGTAGGAATGAATGCAAATGGCATTGCATCATGTAATGGAGAGTCAGGCTTGTTCAAAATCTCTGCAATGTCACAAATATCATCCTCTGAAGCACGAAATTGATGCTTAGCATTTCTCATTATCTCTTTCCAAGACCATCTTGGGATATGTCTTTCTATAACCTTGGCTCTAGATGATGAAGGGATGTGTTCAACTACCTCCTTCCCTCTATTGCTCTTGCTTAGAGTCTCTTGTTGTGAGAGTTCTTCTTTTGTAGTCTTAGTTTCTGTAGATCTCGTAGTTTGATCCTCAACTTCCTAAGAAGGTTGTTGTATACATTCTACTACCTATGCCTCTTTTGATGGCTCATCAGTAACCCTTGGTTTTGGTTCTCCTTATAATGATGATTGATTCTAAACATGTTCTTCTAAACTCAGAGGTGGAGGTGTCACTAAAATCTTATCTACCATAATAACCTAAGGTGAAGATGGGGGAGTGAGATGAGGACCTTGTGTCTCGGGTGGCATCTATGTCCAATCTTGTTGTTGAAGTTCACCTGTAGGAGTATCACTAATCTTATCTCCAACCAATTCTGTACCCATTGGCATGAAATCAAAATCTCAAATGGAGAGAACATCATCACCTAGCTCCCTTTGCTCATTCACCCATCATTGTACTTCATCTTCTAAAGAAGAGAGTTCTACTATTTTAGATTGGGTGAGTGGTGGGGTATTTGTGGCACTCTTCCTTCTTTCCAATTCTATAGCTTTGGCTAGCTAAGTTCTTCTTTGTAGAGGCACTTGCTCCTCCTCTCCATCTGATTCCATTTCCCCCTCATTTGATTCTTCCTCAAGAATGGTTTTAGGAACAGACAAATTAGGCATTAATCTTTTACGAACTCTTTTCCTTTTGTTCATTCTAACCTTGATCCTCTTTTTCTTTTGTGGAACCATAGGAGAAATGGGCTCTTCATGCACCAGATGAATGGATGTCTTTGGAATTTCTCCCTCTTCTTGTTGAATTGAAAAAACAAGAGGTAATGGAAAATCAACCTGGATATGAGAAATTCTAGAGTCTTGGGGCTCATGGGGAGTAGATTCCTGTCACTACGAAGGGGCCTGTTCTTCAACATGTTTTTCCTGAATCATCTGAGGAGAGGCTCTCTTCCTCTTTTCCTTCTTCTTCTCTGAAGGATGGTAGTACCCCACTGGAAGATCAAGCTAGTAGACTATTTCTGGCCTGATAGGAGACTGGAGTGCAAAGATAGGAACTGTGGCTTTCTTCCCCTTTACCCTTTCTGGGCGAGCATGTGCATGGAATATCATTGTATCCAGAATTGGATCAAGTGGAAAGGGTTTCTTGATCCAACTCTTTGTCATTTTGATGACATGTCTCACTTGATGATTAATATCATCTCCTTCCTCTCTATCAATTTTTGCATTCAGGATGGGCCTCTCGCCAACTTTATCTGTATTGAATAAGGGATCTAGTAGCTCCTATGAGTCCTATAGCCTTATCTCATCTGGGATGGTCAAATGGAGAGCCTTTTCCACTAAATACAAAGTCATTCTACAATAGTCTCTGATACGCACATCATAGTCATTTTTGGCATTCATCCAATGATCTTCAATGGCATCTTCATGATAGAACTCTTTTTCTACCAGGTTTTCCACTTTACCAACATTGTCGAAGAATGGTTGGGGAGAGTTATATTCTTCAAGAGGATAATTCTCCCATTCCCACTCAAAAGTATAGATATCTTGTTTTCTCTTTACTTGGTATGCTCCTACTACAAAAGGCCATTCCCAACAAGGCCCCCATTGTCTTTTGGTCCTCTCATAAGTTGACTCAATCTGTCGAGATATTTCCATCAGAACTAACTTGTCACTTGGGTATCTTGGGAGCTTCTTTGTATGGATGGATGCACCACCAACCTGAATGTATGTGAATGTCTGGAACTGGATGAAATATGCACTGAGAGCTATGATCTGCATCTTGGCCTCATCAGACAATCTCTTCCCATAATCCCCTTCGATGAATCAAATGATGGAAAAGATGAAGGCATCATTCACAATTCTATACTCCTTGCTCTATGGTGAGAGCTTCTTCTTCACTAGTTGAGGATAGAATATATATGGCCATGCATTAGGATCCTGCATACTATCCTTCTTGTTCAACTTGGGATAGTCGGTTGCCCCTTCTGCAAGTAGATATACCACATAAGAAGTCATATAGAACTTCTTCTTGTCCTTTACTATCCGCAATTGGTCACACAAGTTCTTACTAAGTGTAGTGGCCCAATCTAGTAGCATCTTTGCATGTCTAATGGTCTCAATGAAGTTGACCATGAATGGAGCGAGATGACCTGCTGTAGGCAATCCCATAACTTTGCTAAGGAGAATGATTGAATATCCAATGTCATCCTTCATGTATCCTCGAGTTATATCCAATTTTCTGATTGTCTTCCCTCGAGGTGGTTTCTCAATGAAGTATGATGAATATATGATGTCGATGGCCTCTTGATGATGATCCTTATGCCACCTTTCAGCTGCTTCATATGGAAGCCTAGTGAACTAATCAACTTTGGGTAGATGAAAAACCCTCTTGATATTATTAGGTCATAGATCCAAGACCACTTCCCCATTGATGCTCTTTACCAACCTTTCATCAGGAACAAAATGCCGATATAGGGTCATAATCAATTCAATTGACTACACGGTCCCGGGATGTGATGTTGCATTTACTAATCTGAAATAGATTAGGGAAGATCTCAAGGATGACTTTTTGGTTGGATTGTTACAAACTCTTAAGAACTCTCCCAAGTCCGTGTGTCCAAGTTTTATGTCTTTGATCTTAGAGTACTTATCGTGCAACCATGATTTTGGGGTCACGCCTTGAAACTTGTACACAACTGGTTTTGCTGCTGATTCAGATGTGGACGCCATCTAATTATATTACCTGCACATCACAGGAAAAAAGAAAAACATGATTAATTATTGGATATAAAAAAAAAATGTAAAAAAGAAAAAAAAATGTCCACTTAGGGAACTTATTTATTTGTTATTTGTTTTTTATTTTTATTATTATTTAAAAAAAAATATATTTCTCTTTAAAAAAAAAAAGGTTTGATGGAGTGCGCACACACCACACATGGTGGTGAGGGCATCTACCCCCTAAAAGGGGCGTAGACTGCTTGCGTGGTGGTGCAGGCACCATGCGCGCACCCCACAAGGGGTTTGGGCATCGTAATGGCACCGTGCGTGCCACTAAAGGGGTGCGACCAGGCTAAGGGCACCGTGACAGCGTCGAGCGTTTACACCCCAAAAGGGGCATGGTCATGCCGTAGGCACCATGCCACTCAAGTGCGGTTGCATCAGTGTACCCAAAGGGTGCGTGGTGCAGATGTGGTCATAGTAGCGGGCACCCAAAGGGTGCACGATGTTGGCGCAACCACAACAACAGGTGCCCAAAGGGTGTGCGGCACAGGTGCTATAGTAGCATGCCACTCACGCGCCTCATGGACACACGACATTTGAAAAGGGGGGGGGAGTGTTTTACCTCTCCCTTCTTGCTCCTTGGACAAAAAAATGAGTAAGGAAGAAGGGGAGGGAGGGTTTTTATAACCCTTTCTCCCTTTTGCAAGCGTGCTGTGCTTTGATGCACCCGTGCTAGATGATGTGTGTTGTTTTTTTTTATAAAATTTTTTTTTGTGTTTTTTATTTTTTATTTTTTTATGACCGTAAAATTCCTAACTAAAATTTCTTCTCTCGACTCCTGAACTATGAGTCCGGGAGTTGAAAAAAAGTAGGGGGTCCCCATTCCTATTGAGGAATGGGGCGTGTGTTGTGGACACCACAACAATACCCCTATCAAAGGCTATTTAAGTAACAATAGGAGTGCCTTGCATCAAATCTTGATGATTTCATATGTTACACATTGATGCAGATGATCTTACTTTAGGAGCTGCCTAAAGTAATCAAAGACTTGGAACTACAAATCAATCACAAGTAAGGTGACAATGGAGAAACTGAAGAAGTTCATATTTGCATGTTAAGATGACAAGTTTTTGGCATTATTGTCAAAGAGGGAGATAATTGCTAATCAAAAGAAGAACAAAAGAAAGAGAAATAGAGGGAGATAATTGCATAAAGGGAGATAATTGCTGGTCAAGCAGTATACATAAGAAAGAGGGATGTAGTTACTAATCAAGAGAACAAAGAAAGAGAAATCCTAACATCTACCTAGTAAGAGAGAGATACAAGAAGAAATTTAGAGGGAGTTGTAAGGAAGAGTTTTGTAACCTATTCAGAAGATGGAAGTTGCTAATAAAGGGAGAGATTTCAATGCAAAGACTTATTTTCTTTTTAGTATTGTCTTACTATTATAACCTAGTCAGTTTGTTTGATCAGTTTGGATTGCCATCAATGCTAAAAGAGGAAGATTGCTAAAGAGGAAGATTGTTGAGAATATATTGATACAAATATGATCAATATTATTCAATCACTATTTTGTCACTAATATCAAACTTTCTATTTGCTGGTAAGATAACTGCTTATATGATTTAAGTATTATCACTTATTTGGTTGATGAAGAGGCTTTGATCAAAAGATGTAACAATAGCACCTAGAGGAAAGGTTGAGTTATGATTATGTAAAGGAGTACAAGAATTAGTTAAGATAGTGATAAAATGATGTATTGATAATCTACTCAAGGTTACAAAGGCTGGTTATGTTGGAAATTTGATTGAAAAGACCATTGATGAAGAAGATTGATTGAAAGAAGGAGATTGTTGTTAAAAGAATGTTTTCAATCATTATTTTGTCATTGATGTCAAACCTGCTATGTGTAGGAATGAAAATTCCTTATATGATCCAAGTACTATCACTTAGTTGATTGATGAAGAGGATTTGATCAACAAGATGTAACAAGAGCACCTAAGGGCAAGGTTGAGTTATGATGTTGTAATGGAGTGCAAGGATCAGTTAAAACAATGGTGAGATGATGTATTGATAACATACTCAAAGATATAGAGGTTGGCTACACTTAGAAACATTGGAGGAATAAGTTGTAATAAGGTTGACTGCAAAGCTTAAACTAAGTTCATTAGTGGGTGCCAAGCAAGCTAGTTTAAGCTGAGAAAATTCTCAGTTAGAGCCGAGAAAATGGAAAATCTAGTGTGTGCCGAGTGAAGTTCAAGTGCTAAGTAAAGAAATAGGTGCTCAGCATCAAAAATTTTTAGTAGGTGCCAAGTATCAGTAAAAACATAGTTGATGCCGAGTAACACAGTATGTGTCGAGCACCAATATTTCAATAGTGCCAAGCTGCTGCATTATTGGAAATGTCAAATATTCACCAAATTTGAGTTGACATAGTTGTTACCTTGAATTTTGTGAACTAGTTGGAGGATAAGGATGATGAGATGGTGGCATAGAATTTTATGCAAACTATTTTTGGGTGAATTCAAAAGGACTATTCAAGAAGTTTCTAGAGGAAACATAATATGGGTTAGATGTAATGAATCCTACCTAATCCATATGAATTGAAATCAAAGGAAGGAAGAATCAAGTGTGAAAAGAGAATTATAGACTTCTATTTAAGGAGTCATAGACCAAGAAGTAAGTGCTATTGCTGCTGAAGTGCCAAATTGCAAAGTGATTAGAAGGGTGTCAAGGAGAAGGCATCTAGGAGAAGGAAGAGCATAGAGGTTTTGCTTCGACAAGTGGTTAGAGAAAGATGATTGCACTTGTACATTGAGCATGGAGACTCAAGGAGACAAAGCTTGAAAGGAGAGCAAGCTGATAGAGTTGCAGAGATTGAAGGCCAAGCAATGTGAAGAGCTAAAGAGTGATTTGAGATCTACAAGTTAAGTTGTATGTTGTAATCAACTCAAAGTTTTTCTAATACTCTCTAGCAATCATATTAGATATGAAAATCCTATGGACTTAGGTTGGTTTAATAGCCATTTGTAAATCTTTTAACAGGGTGGCATTCCAAGGGAATGTTCTAAAGTCCTCTAAACAGGCCCACTTCTAACAGGGTGGATAAATCCTCTAACAAGGTCACATTTAATAGTGTTTTGTAAGCCTTTAATAGGGAAGGCCTTTCATAGGGCATCACTTTAGAAGACTAAGAATTGAGTAGCATGTTATTGGTGGTTTTTCCAAAATTGAGTTTTCACATAAATCATTGTGTTATGTGTTGATCTTTTATGTGTTATGCTTGCATATTGATTTATAGTAACTTGCTGAATAGGAAAGTTAAAGCTTGGATGAATGAATGGTTGAATGGGATCACTACACTGTGAAAAAGTTTGAATTGGATAGTTGCACCTTGAATAACTGATTCACCCCCCGCCCGCCTCTCAATTATTCTAAAGCATTTCTAATAGGTTACACTAAGAAAGTTTAGAAGAATAAGTTAAAAAAAGTTTGTTGTCAAGCTTGACCAAGTGGATAGTAGGTGCCAAGCAAAGTCAGTGCAAATCAAACATAAAACTAGTTTGAGCTGAGTAAAAGTATATGAATGTCACATAAAATAGTGGATGCTGGGTGAAGTTTAGTTAATGATGAGCACTAGTAAATTTTAGTTCATGTTGAGTTATTTTATAGAGGATGTCGAGCAATTGAGTATGTGTGGAGAATCAAAAACAAGTTAATGCTAAGTGGCTATATTATTTGAAAGATCATGAATTTGATGGATATGAGATAACAAGTTTGTTTTCTTGGATTGTGTGAACTAGGTGGAAGATAAGATTGATGAGTTGGTGGCATGAAATTCAAGGTAAACCATTTTTAGGTGAATTCAAAGAGGATTGAAGAGAAGTCTCTAGAAGAGATATGAAATATGGGGTAGATTCATTGTATCCTACCTAATCTATCCTAACCCTAAATTGGACAATGGAGAATGAATGAAAAAAGATCTTAATTTCCAATTTATAGGAATGACTGGTCATAAGACAAATAAGAAAGGGTTGTCATGTGTGAGAATTTAAAGAAGATAGGGAGTCAATGGTTTTGCTTCATCAAGTGACCTAAGAGAAGAGTCTGCAATGACATGTTAAAAAAGAAGGCTTAAGGGTGTGAATGGTTGAAGGATGAACAAGCTATTAGAGCTAAAATGTGTAAAGGCCAAATAGAATGAAGGACTATAATAGTGATCTATAATTTGCAAATGGAGCTGTAAGTTGTTATTAGACCAAGCCTTATCATTACTCTCTAATAATGTATTAGTCTAGGGTAAATCCTTTGGATTAAGGTTGACCTAACAGTCATTTGTAAATCCTTTAACCAGATGACATTCCAAGTGAATGGTCTAAAGTCCTCTAACTAGGCTCACTTCTAATAGGGTGATTGAAATCCTTTAACAAGATCACATTTAATAGTGTATATTATAACCTTTAACAGGGTTGGCCTTGCACAGGGCATCACTTCAAAAGAGTGAAAAAGAGTAACATGTAACTAGTAGTTTTTTCCAAATTGAGTTTCTAGGTAAATCACTGTATCAAGTGTGTTGATGAATATGTTATGTTTCATGTTTAAATTTCTGCAAGTTGATTTGATAGTAACCTACAAGTTTGAAAGTGATTACAGTCTAATGGATGCATGCATGATGATAAATGTTTATGGGTTCACTAAGCTATGAAAAGTTTTATTTATACATTTGGACCTTGGATAACTAATTCACCCTCACCCATACTCTCAGTTACTATAAAGCGTTCCAACAAGTATGTCTTGTCTGTATGAAAGGATACTGATGCCACATATAAACACTAGGGGGCAGAATCCATAGAGGCTATTAGGGTAACCTTAGAGTTGGCTTATGCGATAACACTTACCCACTTACATAGTAGATTTCATATGTGTCTTGTTGCTTTTGGGATTAATTGATACTTGTGTCTTAGTACACTTTGAGATGGTTTTCTTTTAGGTGTTTCCTTGGCGTAGATTTTGGCTATGACTTGTGGTATTATTGTCCTGTATGGGACTTGAGACTATCTCCTCAACATGGTGGGAGTGGACCTTTTTTGGGTTACCACGAGGTCGGATGGTAGTGCTTTTTACTTTTACCATTGAGATCCAATAGTTTGATGCAATGGCTGGAGTTCCTTGTTATGTATTTCCTTCCATTCTATTCTTGTGTACTATGATGGATGGTTATACCTATTGTATTGTATTTTGTTTCATAGATCTTAAGAGATGATGTAATCTATTTTATGATGTATATTCTTTTAGCCTTTCATATATTATGACTTGTATAGTGGATGAATATGCATTTTGATTATTGCCAAGTGGCATTTGAGATAATTATATATTATTTAAATAGATTTGTACTTGTAGTTATTCTTTAATGTGGATGTATTATATATTGGTTTTAGTATTAATTAAACTTAAATGTGATTCAACGTCAATGGACCCTTAAGAATTGTAATCTATTTATGTGTTGCTTATGTATGAGTGTATGTTATTGCTTCAACTATTTTTATAATTGTTGTTGTATATTATCTTAAAAAATAAATAAAAATATTTGGAAAACTTAGTAAAATTTTAGGTTTATTTCTTTTGGGTCCCTAGCAGGGCGTTACGAAACCTAAGTTATTTTTCTTACTTAAATGCCTAATGCTTCTTGTTTATAATAATATTGAATCCACTATAGTCTACTATTGTATTTTCTTTTGTATATTCTACATTAAAAGTCTTATACTATTAGTTCTTTTGTCCAACTTACCAAGAATGATCACTTCATAATTATTTCAATTTCCTCAATGATATGCTTAACTCCCTTTTTATAGCTATGCTAAACAGTGCCATGATTGTTCAATATATGGTCTTGTTACTTGTAGGTATGGCTTCCCATTGTACATATAAAGTTTAGAGGAAGTTGGACAAGGTGGAGGTGTACTAACTCTAGACTTATTTGTTGATCACTTCTTCATTAGCCTATAGTCATTGTATTCTAGGTTCTCGATTCTTTTCATTGTTTTGAAAATGAAATATTTTATTTAAGATTCCTTATAAGTTTAATATAGAGAAACATATTCTAGAAGTCAAATTCCCCCTATTTAACTTGCTTTTGAAAACTAATCTTCAAGTCCATGTATCACTTTTGGTTGGGTAGTATGTAATAATGAGTAGATATTTGATGTGTATATGAACAAGAGTAAAAAAATAGTTTCTCCACTCAAAGTTTCTTCAAATCAACCAATATTTTTCATCTTTACACAAGGTTTACCTTTCATTGGTGATATAAATACCATGCTTTGACTGTTCAACATACCAATTGCCAAAAATGATGGCTTCATCCAATTCAACAACTTTAACCTTACTATTTTTACTTCATTTTTTTGCACTTAAATTGTTTTTATTGTCCATGGATAACTCATTGCCTTTGCATTAAGAGACTCCAATTCTATAATTTATATGGTCTTTCGTTAACCCATAACCATCTTCTTGTCATCATGAACCTCTTCTGCAATTTCATTCCTCTAATTGCTTGTCAAAATAGTACTTGCTATCTACACTTTTTTTCCCACCATTTTTCCCACCACAAATTGCTTTATTGATTCAAATTTTGTACATCACAACACCAACAACATTCCTAGCTTAAAGAACATTCAATTTATAGGCCAAGCTTCTTGACCTTACATATTCATCTCTACTCGTTCGATCAAAACACATCTATGATTGTTGACCTTCCAAATTTGCAAGAAAAGTTGCATGACAACTTTTTGATAATTTTTGCAACTTTTCAATATTTCCAAAAAATGACTTCAAATGCCTACCAAAACTTGATAACTCATGCAAGAACTGTAAAAAATATAAAATTGAAGAATTTTGGTCAACTTATAGCATTGACCAATGTTGACCGACCTTCAACTTGCCCATAGGCCTTATTAAAACAAGCAATAAATTTGCCTAAAATGCATTCTAGGATGCTCGAGATTTACTTATTGTCATACTATGTCAACTTGGACACTTATTAATCACCTAATCTATCCAAAATTTGATGTTTTACCATCTTGTTTAGGACCTTGGGCCCTTACACCACTGCCTCACTTCAACTTTTTATACATCAAACATATAAGAATTTCAATTTTTTGGAAGATTTAACAATTTTGAGTTTATTGGAATCTTGTCCAACTCTTTTTCTTCTATGTCTTGCATTTCTATAAATTCTTTCTTTTTGTTTCTATGATTGGATTTTGGGAGGTGATACTTGTAATGAAATCTGTGGCTTCTTCTAACTTTTGTCTTTGCTTCCTTGCAAATTTCTTTAACAATAAATCTTTAACCACAAATAATGAAATTTAAGCAGACAAATTTTCATTGACTATAATATGGGTGAATTTGACCGAAGTGACCAATTTTGTTTTTCAAAACCATATGTGCAGATATAAACATTAAGTACAACATGTCCAATATTTTTTTAGATATACACATTAATTAGACCTTTTTTTTCAAAACCATATGTGCATATATAACCTTTAAGTAAAACATGTCTGATATTTTTGTAGATATACACAATAACCAAAATTTTCTTTCAAAATTATATCTGCAGATATAAACATTAATTACAACATGTCCAATAATTTTGTAGATATATTTTCCTGTGAAGAAAGACCATGTCTAGTAATATGAATCCAAAACAAAAAAATAAGACAATTGCTAGATTGTGGTCTTAGTTCCAAAGAAAAGATGATAAATGTAATTATCCTTGCAAAAAGTGTAAGGGCTTAAAGAATCAAAGAATTCTAATCACAACAACCCAGAGTCATTGTAGGCAACATTATCATGTTGAAGGGGGCTACAATTTTTGTCAATTAGTGAATGTGGATTTCCAACTAGAGGAACATGGAGGTATGAATATCCAAGTTAAAGATAATACTCCCATAGAAGAAGATAATAATGTGCCAAAAGACATGATTAAAGAAGATGGTATTGGCATAACTAATGAAGATGTTCTCAATGATGGTACTAGTGCATCTGATAATGATGATAAAGATGGTCTTGATATACCTATACTCTAGAAGGCACACAAGCCCCTATATGAAGTCTCCCAAATAACTCTTCTCTCTATTATAGTGTTGTTGGTGAACTTGAAGGTTATGAATTATTTATCCAATGTAGTAATGTCACATATGATAAGGTATGCCATTTTTGTCATCTTCAATGTTAGTATATCATTACTATTGATTATATTAACAATTCATATTTTTTGTTGTAAGTTGATAGGTGAGTTTTTGTTACCACCATCAAACATTCTACCTCATGCCTACGAAGAATTATCTACCATTATGAATCAAATTGGAATGAAATATCAAATAATAAATGCATGTCCCAATGATCACATTCTATATTATAAATGACATGAATTTGTAATAGAATGCCCTAATTGTCATAGTAGTAGATATTGATAATATCAAACAATGAAAAAAGTACCTCACAAGGTTTTTCAATACATTCTCATTATTCCACATCTTGAATGATTATTCAAGTGCACTAGCTTAGCACAATTTATAAATTACCATGCATGCAATAGAAGTCAAGATTACATTATGCAAATTCCTATGGATGGTTTTACATTTAAAGAGATAGAAAAAAATGGCCACACTTTAAAGAACCTCATATTATCAAGCTTTCATTGGTAGGGGATGATGTCAATCCATCTGGAGATATGAGATTTGTTTACTCAATGTGGCTTGTTTTTATTATTAACAATAATTTTTCTCCTTGAATGTCCATAAAGAGGGAGCACATAATGTTGTCAATGATTGCACTTGTTATTTTTTTATTTAATAGTTATCTAAATTAATTAATAAACAGTGCATAAAAATTGTCATAATAATTATGTAATGTTTCTCTTCATTCAATTACTAGGTAAGTACCAAGTTAAAGATATGAACATGTATATTGAGCCTCATATTGATGATTTGTTGAAGTTATGGAATGGGGTCACTATGTATGACATCTCTAGACCAATAGGACAAAGGCAATTTCAGTTCCATGCAATGCTTCTGATGCCCTTGGGCTAACTCATTTTTGCGGTATGTTATATTGTTAAGCTCACATATTTTTAGTTTTTTATAGTGCTTACACATTAATTTTTATGCTTAATTTGAGCATGATAATTCTACATGATCTTTTAGGTCTTTAGACAAATGAAAAATTGACATGTCTAGTTTGTGGTCCGAAAATGAAATCTCATCATTCAAGAAGTTTAGAAAAGAAGGTGTTCAATGAGTTTAGGAAATTTCTCCACAATAATCATAAGTATCAAATTACTGAAAACTATATTTTTAATGGGAAAGAAGAGACAACATCAAGGCCATGAAAAATAACACCTCATCTATGGAAGTTGGAATATGATCAACTAAATCACCAAGGTAATGTCTAGTTTGTGGTCTGAAGTTTGAAATTTATATTTTGATACTATCTTTTATTTAGTAATGATGTAATTAATGCTTGTGAATGTTGTTAAGACATCAATAACCAAATTTCTAGAGGAATAAAAAGTTATCCTACTCAATTTAGTAGGTTACCATACTACAAAGATCTCTCAATCATGTATTTATTTGATGCTATGCACATTGGAAAGAATGTAACAGTGACACTATAGAAAATATCTGATAGAAGGCATGATAGATAAAAAATTGCCAAAATTTGTAATAAAATTCATGAATCCAATCATGCACTAAAATATTTCATTGAATCAAATAGCAATGGAGACCGCATAAATATGAGTAGCCTTTTTTGCTTATTAACGGAGCAAAAAAGTAATGCATTAAAAAAAGTCATAAAAAAAAAGATTTTTCAGAGGATTTGCTACAAATATAAGCAGTCTTATATCAAAGAAGGGTGATTTTAGGCCAGGGTTGAAAACACATGATTAGCATACCTTTGTCAAGGTAAGTCATGTCCTCTATTTACAATATATTTGTAAAATTGCATGTACTACCTATTATATTATTTTATACTATATTAAAATGATCATTTTTTAATGATTGCAGTACATCCTACCTCTATCCCTCCCACACCAATTTGATAAAAGTATTAAACAAGTTATATATGATCTTGGAAAATACATGAGGTTAGAAGTGTTATTTCTTAGAAATTTTTGCACATATATTATATTTATGACTTGCTTTAATTTTTATGTAGTCTATTATATATTGTTGTTTAAAATCTCATTTATATGTTCATGCATGTTGAATATCTTTCAAGTGGTTATCATCTAAATAAATTGATAAAAAAGATATATAAAATATTAGAAGAGAAAAATTACACAACTTATGTGTGAAATGCAAAAGTGTCTACCTTTAACTTTTTTTAATGCTCAAGAACACTACCTCATACATGAAGTTTAGGAGATTGAATTTTGTGGACCTATACAAATTAGGTCAATATGAATGGTTGCAAGGCACTTAAAATTTATGAAGGGCTCGGTTCAATAAAGAACATATCCTGAGGGTTCTATGATAGATGGATATATGGTATACTAGACCATGGTGTACATTACTAAATATCTTCTGAAGTTTGTAATAAATATCCATGTAGATCACATTTGGAATCTCAACTCTATTAACAAATTTGAAGGAGAGTAACTGACATAGAAAGGTAGATAAAGGAGAGTGAGAGGTAATTATAAGATGTTATTGTAGTTAACTAATTCTTATCCATCATCAATATAAGTTGTTTCTAACTAGTCTAGTTATTTTATTTGTAGTTAGTTGTGAGTGAGATGCACTACATTTGTATATTGCAATCAATCAATCAAGATGATATAGATTCAACAGTCTGAAGAAAATGGTCACTCATTAACATGGGATGATGTTGCATCATTGGTTAAAGAAGCTTATCGTAATGGAGATCCCAATGTTACACCAATGGTACTTGATCTAGCATATGACTTAAGAGATAGAATGATACATAAAAGATTACTAATCATGACCCATAAGTTTAATATCAACTCATAGATCAATACAAATAATCATGACATTTTTGAATAATTGTACATCAAACACTACAAAGTTATGTACTACCATAGCCATAAATTTCACATAAAAAAAGTTAGACAAAATTAAGAAAACTTGTGATTCTGGGATAAGTGAACTCTTCAAGGTCACCAATATTTCATCTAGAACTAACATACATCCTCAACAATATGAAAATTGATACTATGGAATTTTGGATGATATACTTGAGTGGGAATTTAATTCATTCAAATTAGTTCTATTTGTTGTCAAATGGTACAAGCTATGACTAAATTGAAATGATCTTGATAGGATTGTTATTGAACATGATAGTGAATTTACAATGATTAATATAAGGTCAATTGAGCCAATTAGAGATGATCCCTATGTTCTTCCAAGCTATTTTACTTTGCAATTCCACATAAAATGGGTTGGTTATTTGTTGTTAGACATGATCCAAGAGGAAGGCCGATAAAGTATAATATGATGGAAGAAGAAGAAACTGAAGAATCAGAAGACAAAGTAAATGATGATCATGAATGAATGTTACACAATGAAGAAGAAGAAGAAGATGATGATTCAAGTGATGCTGATGATGATGGTGATGGTGATGATGATGACGACGATCATGATCATGCTAATGAAGATGGTGATGATCAAGGCAATGATGGTCATGATGATGATAGTCATGATAATGGTGATGAAGATGACAATGAAGATGGTGGTGGTGACAACGATGATCAAAGTAACAAGTATGATGATGATGATGATCATAATGACCTGGATGAAGATGATGATCAATGTCATGATCAATGAAATGTCTGTTGACGTATGATCAATGCCAAGTATGATGGGGTCATGATTTATTTATAAAAAATTGTTTGGCTTGTATGTTTTTATAATTCAGTTATTATGTGTCAAACTCTATTGTCATGGAGTATATATAATGTTATTGTATAGCTACCACACATAAAATAGAGGTAAGGAATTTATAAATATACAATGTTTTTGATGAATGCATCATGTAATTTTTGTCTTCTATGTAATTTGTAGTATATTTATGGAAAGCCAAAAGAAATAGAGAATATTGTATGATTTATAATAGTTCTTGACCTGTTTCAACTAATAAGTGGCTGAATTATATGTTCGAGGCACGTGAGGGAAATCATGTTTTTGTATGTGTGATAAAATCAATAAGCGTAGGGGAAGAGCTTCTGATAGATTAGAATTTGGATCATGTAGATACAAATTTTTTCACCTATCATGAGACTGGTAAGTATAACATTTAAACCAATTGCCTCCAATTAATATCGATTACAATATACAATCTACTATTTTATTAATAATTTTTTTGGTAAGTCTATTACTTTCATTTTGCTACTGATTACTAAGAATTACTAACCTTTTTCATAGGGAAACATGATTACACCACAACACATAGGTGGGGATGTACCAACTCACACACCTTCTTCAGTGAAGGTAAACCTTAATTATTGTAATTGTACAAATTATATAGAAACAAATGTAATATTATTATAATCTTTTCTTTATGGCTTTGCAGTTATTTTGATGGAATTTTACTAATATTGATGTCACGACTTGATACTTATTGGTAGGGAAAAGAAAAAATGAAAGTAGATCAAATACTATTTGAAACATAGGTGTCATTTCTAGATGACATTGCCCATAGTGCTGACCCCATATTCATGGCCCATTGACTCATACAAAAATATAGTGATAGAATTCTTAACATTATCCTCAAGAGAAACATAACTGAGGAGATAGATGCACTGAAAGAAGAATTGATACTTAGAGTCATACTCTATTGATAATATAAGTTCAATAGATGGTTATATTTTATAGTATCTTATGGATCACGATCTAAAATATTATGTGTTCTTCTACAAGATTTTGTGACACTTGGGAAACCAAGTGGTCAACATGGTGAGGGTTGTAGTGCACAACCTTCATGTAAGTAACACTTTCTCTTTACAAAAATAATGAAAATTATTGTATTATTACACTCCTAAGTTTACTTAAGATGGATTTAGTTATGATTGAATGCTATTCCATACTTTGGTTGAACTAGTCAAATATATGTCAACTCGATATATATATTTAATCCATATATTTGACATTACTAAAAATTATAGTATTATTACACTTTCTCTTTAATTAATCTCATATTACTATGAGAAGAAAGAATGCAATAGTTGTACACATTATGAAAAAATATAAGCAATAATAGAAGATTGTGGCCCTACTAGTGCAAGATTGTTTGTTTTCATCAACATATAACACTTAACTTTTATTTTTGGATGCTTCTAGCTAGTATCCCATTTGATCTTTATCTGTTATAAATGTCTTTGCTAGCAATGTATTCTTCAACTCATGATGAAGTGCAGATGCCTCCTTTAGTCATCACTCTAATATTGTTGAGTGCATTGTCAGAAATAAGGAGCTTGCAAACATCTTTGACTATGCCAAGTACAACTGGTAAAACCTTATTTTGCTTTATTTTGTAATGTGCTAATCATGCATTTTTTTTTGTTGGGTGGTGTTGGTGGCCAAATTGGTGGTGACAGTGTTGCTAATCATGAATATATATATGTGTTTTGTCTATCTCTGTCAAATGAATACATATGACCAATGCCTTAACCAATGGATTTTTTATCAGATTCCTATCAATCCTTCATAATGCTTATGTAACCCTCCAAGAAAAAATAATAAATCCCTTTAATAAAAATTGTTGTCACTTTAATGAAGTATGAATTGCTTGAAATACTCAAGAAAACTTCAATATCGGATCTTATTGATTTTAACTCTCAAGAGAGCAATAAGACAATGATGCATATTAACCAATTAACAGAATACCATTTTTCTTTGAATGCTAAAGTTCTTTATTGCATAAATTCAATATGACTATCAATTAAAGAAAACTTTTAAGATTCGATTAGAGGAAACAAAATGAAAGAGATAGAATCGATATCACCAAAAGATCGAATGAGCATATAAGCCTTTATATTAAATTTAAAATGCTTCACCACATTGTTACATTTGTTGCTGGTGCATACAGTTGACAAAATCTAGAGCGAACAAAAAAAATTGACTTCCTTTGATATATAATGTAAAATTTTCTATTCTATGATATCCTATTCTAAATCCAACCCTTATAACTATAGGCATTGGATTGGTTACGTTGTGAAAGGGCATGTCCCTTTGTTTACAAAATTTATAACTAATTGACATATCAACAATAAATTGAATGCACTTTTAAGCATAATTATAAAACAAAAGACTATATATTGCTAATTTTGATGATAATGATTTGATAAAATCATTGCATAGCCTAATGTGTTTGGCATACTTGTCATCCTCTACCAAATCTACATAATCGATAATCTCGTGGGCTTTGACTTTGATCTCAAACATACAGTCTATTTGCATGCTAGCCTTGTTAATTTCTAGATCATCATTCTATGATGCTTCTAGGGCTTCTCTCTACATCACATGGCATGTATCCATCCATCTATCTTGGCTAATGATGTCACCATTTTCATCTTTCCAAGATACAACTCCATGCTCTATCACTAATTCCTCCATCAGTCTGAAGGAAACCTTAAATCTCTGATAAGTTTCTTAGCCTCCTTTATATCATCATCCTATTCAAGGGTATCTCTTTATTTACCCAATTTCTTATATATCTCATTATGTCTTAGGAACAAAGGTTTATACACATTATGCGATGCTCCACCATGTGACCCAAAATAAGTTAACCTAAAGTTTTACTAAGTTTGACAAACATTTTTATTTAAAAGTTAAAGATAATAACTTAACAACACCAGATATAAATAGTGGAAGCAATAACATACACATAAGAACATACTAAAATAGATTACAGATCTTAGGGTCCCATGATGTTGAGCCACATTTAAGTTTAATTAATACTAAAACCAATATATAACACATCCATATTAAAGAATAACTACAAATACAAATTCCATTTAAATAATATACAATTATATATGAAGCCATTTGGCAATTAAGAGAATGCACAATCATCCACTATATAGGTCACATGATATGAAAGGCTGAAACAATATACATCATGAAATAGATAAGATCATCTCGTAAGATCTATGAAATCAAATATGATACACTAGGTATAACCATCCATCATAGAAATATAGGAATAGATAGAAAGGAACATCTGCACAAACACATCTAGCAACAACATCCAAAGGTTGTATCTCAATGGTATAAGAAAAAGCACTACCACCCAACCTCATGGAATCCAAAAAGGCCCACTCCCACTGCGATGAGGAGATAAACTCAAGTCCCAAATGGATAACAAACTCAAAAGTCAAAAACCAACATTTAGGTTCAAGGAACCACCCGAAAGAAATCTAACTCAAAGGGTACCGTGACACAAGTATCAACTAATCCCAAAGACAACACTAACATGTAGGAATCTATTATGCATGTGGGAAAGTGTCATCACACGAACCAACTTTAGGGTTACTTGACTAGTCTTTTAATCCTTTGCCCCCCTTGTGACTCTATGTGACACTAGTATCCTTTCATATTGACAAGACATACTAACAAAGCATGGTCGAAACCAAGCATCCTCTCTACTCCCATCCTATCCTATACTACCACTCGAGGCATGTGTTGGTCTGATTTCTCACAATACAAAAATTTTGGAAAAATTTAAGTGAAAAATCATTTGAGTCTTTGTATCCTACAAATTAGGGTTTTGTTCCTTGCATTTTTAAAATCCTTAGATTTCCCTAGTTCATAGACTATTTTCTATGTTATTGAAATTTTATCAGTATCTCAAAGTTGGTCATCAAAGCAAACCCTAAAGGTGAAAACCCTAAACACCTTATTAAATTTTACCTTAGCCTTGAAAATCCTTGAAAGATTTTTTTTTTTACTCCAAGGAAGGGCTTGCACAAGCATGAATTCATTATAATTTTGTCTAAACCTTATGTGGCCGTGCTTAGCCTACAAATTGCTTGATCATTCTATTAAGGAAATACCTTTGATGATACAAAGTCTTTATAATTGTTGATCTTGTTCAAATCAACGGGTATCACATTCTCACAATTTTGAGATGTAAGGTTTTTAAATAATGCAGGCCTGCTACTTGGTGACACGTAGCCCTTGCCTTTTTTAAGTTTCAGTGAACCGTAAAGATTGTGGGGAGTTATAAGTTGTTAGAAACTTTTGTAGGTTTTTTAGTACTTTTCATGCACATTCCAGATTTCCTATGATGTCATTGGTTGAGTTACTAATAGAGATATGCCTTTATCACCAAGAAGCATCAACCATCAATTTTATTTGAATCAAGGGCTAGTGCTTTCCCACAAGAAGGAAGTGCTCGAGAATTAAATAATGTAGGGAAGCATAAATAGGACACATGGCATAGATTGACAACATGGGCCCACCATTTCTAAGAATGATGTTGATATATCTTTTGTGGCAAGTGTCAAATGAGTTGGAATAGATAGAAGTTTTTATTTGTCACTTTAGCTAACGTGGTATTCAAGACACTTGATTCTATGACCATTGATTTGTCAAAAGATCTAAGGCTAGTGCATGCCCGCATTTTCAAGTTGCATGAGAGATAAATAATCTGGGCAAGCAATTTTTTGACAAATAGAAAGGTGGGGTTGAGAATCTCTAAATGTATGCTATGGTGTGCCACACTGTAAAATGATCACTAATATGTACTACCAAAAGAAGTTTGTTTTCCAGATGGAAGTGAAGCCTTGTTAGGCATAGATCTTTCAAAGATCGAGGGTTAGTGAAATCTTGCATTATGAAACTACACGTTCAATAAGGAATGCAGGTATGCACCTTTGCGACACTTGTCACAGTGGAGCCAAATTATGGAAGAACGCTAAGTCATGCCATGTGGTTTGCCACTTGTGCTTAGCTAGAAGTATTTGTGCTACAGGCATGGAAACCTCAAAACTAAATGTAGTAGTCAGGTGGGTCAGAGCACAAGGGTTGAGAAGAGTCATTTTATTGGTCCAAGTGGATGATGCAAGCATAAAATGTAGAATTTTTTCACACTGTTGATCTTGTCCTGATCAACGAAGGGTGCTTTCCTGCATAAAGAACTTGAGTGAAGTTTAAACAAAGTGGGTATGCGCCATGTAGACATGTTTCCATGGTAACATCACATTTCCCATCTTGCAAGGTTTAAAGAATTCCAGCATTACCACCATTGATCTTTCAAAGATCAACAACTAGCACAATCTTGCACTATGGAGATGCTCATTCAATAAGGAAAGCGAGAATGTGCCATCTTGACATGTGGAAAGAATGATGTCAAGTACTCATTCACTTAGAAGGTGATATGGGACCCACTTGTGTGGAGGTTGTCAGGAGACACAGACTCACACAGAGACCTCCAATTGGTTAAAATGGTTGACTGGGCCTTAGTCAACTGTAAATCAGTGTCACTGTTGATCTTTCAAAGATCAATGATTAGTGCTTACCTGCTATTTTAAGATGCAAGAAATTTAAGCAATGTAGGTAAGCGGTAATGTGACATATGGCCCCGCTCCTAAGGACATAAAGTTTATTACTTTTTTGAATTAAAGTTGTCTGATTCGGTGAAATCAATGGATGAGATTTGAAATTTTGATGCAACTTGAGAAAAAATGGCTAATGGAAGTTAATTTGGTTCAGAGCTCATTCGTGTGATTCCAATGCTCAAATATAATTCATGATCTCACCATTTATTAAACCACTAAATTGAAAAAGGCTATCAGAATACATAAAATTTCTAGAGCTAGGGCACATAATTTCATAGGGAAATCTAGCAAATTGTATCAAATAATTTCACAGAGAAAAGAAGAATTTTGTGGGTAAGTGTTTTTAAAGATTCTAAGTAGTAAGATTTTGGTGAGATAGAAATTTTAAGATTTCAAAATGCCTCCATGTAAAGAGTTTACTGGACAGACTGATTATCTGAAGTGCTCTGTGCGTGATGACTTTTTAGAACAATTTCCTTTAGCTGTACATGAAATAACTAAGGGGAGAGAGTTGATTCCTAAACACCCTAGGGTAGCTGTAGAAGAGGGATTTTATGACATGGCTAACTAGGTATGAGATGCCCAGGTCTCCATGAGAGGTCTAGAGTTGTTTAGAAAATGGTTTTCAGAGTGAAAACTAGACACTCCTATCAACAATGTATGAGAGTTTGACATTAGTAAATTAACAGTCCCCATAGTTTTCTTTGATAGTGATTTGTTGATGGATTTGGCCAAGAAATATGATCCAATTATGGGGTGGGTAAAGAATCATGCTAGAGTAAACCTTTTTAGGGTTTTCCCTGAATTAATTAGAGAAGTTTTCAATCTCAACACTAACCATGCTATGCATGAAACTATTGAGATGGATGACTTCAAGTGAGGTACGATGCACAAAGGGTTTACATAAGAACAAGGCCACTGCAGGAGCATGCTACTAAAATTGATACTTTGCCTGTGATTTAGCCAACACCCCTAAACCATTACTAAGAAGGAATTTTAACATTAGGGCTTAGGCATTGTATTTTTCACTTTGCAAGATTTTTGGAATGGATGAAGTTGAGAAAATCCTAGGCTCAATTGTCCTCATAATGGCTGAAACTCTTCAATTTGGGATGAGCAATATTCTAGATTTTGCTAATTTCCTTGCAAAGGAGATTCACAATGGTTTGGTGGGGATAGCACGGGGAAAAGTGGATAAACCTTTCTGTTGGTATTCCCTACTCATGTATGTATGTTTGTATAAGGGATTTACCTTTTTCTCCAAGGAAATGGAATTGGAAATGACTAAGGATTGAGAAAGGAATCTAGTTCAGTTGTGGAGAGTGGATATGACCTCAGAAGCTACAGATGCTAGCTATGTGAGGTTTGACAGATGCTTTGCATCAAATCTTAGGTTACTCTTGAGAGGGGACAACCCTAGGATTCCACAAGAACTACTAGAATTGGTCCATCTTAATTGGGGGGATATAATCCCTTACAATGTTTCAACAGTAATAAGAGTATATGGCTTTTTGGGAAATCCTCATGTTCTACCTTTCCATGTGCCTTTGAAAATAGGGATAGTAGAATTGTTATGGCAGTTAGACACTATGGATGAAAGAGATCATCCAAAGATGGGTACATTCTTTCCAATTGTTACTGTAGTGCATGATTTTGTTTTTGTGAAGAAAGGATGGAAACATCTCAGCTTGTTCCTGGATAAATACAACAGGGCAGAGTCTCATGCTAGATTATTGATCCTGAAGGTTTATATGATCTTTTAAGAGAGAGGAAAAAGGCTGCTCGTATGGTACACCAGGTATACTATCCTGAGGATGTTATTAGGAATGTTTTTTCTTTACAAGAGTAGGAATTAGGGAAAGAAAAATGGATAGTATTCAGTAAGACTAGAATTCATTAATGCTTTTGACTCCAGTTATGACCCCTTGAAAGATAAGAAATATTGGGGAGCCAAGATGCAAGCATTAATGAAATTTTTTTCTATAATAATCCAAACCATGAATGAGAAGAAAGCTAGATATGTTGAAGCATATCCAGACAAGGCAATAGAGGTGCAAAGAAGGATAAGTAGTAGAAATGTGGTGGCTCTTGGCTAGTATACCTTGCAGAAAAGGGTAGGTTATGTGATGATTCAAAGTGTGCAATAGGCTCCCCTTCATCAAAGGCCAAGACCAAAAAGTCCATCAGCAACTAGTGCTCCAAAAAGGAGAAAATTAGAGCAGGGGTCTTCTTCTTCTTAAATAGAACAATACTCCCCAAGCCAATCCCTAATCTAGATAGATGATGAAGTGTTTTTGAGGGAGCAGCTTAGAAAAATTTGTGGGAAGGGGATGTAATTGTTACCTCCACAGATTTGGAGATTGGAGAACCACAAGAACCTCCTACACCTTCCTTGGATTTAACTGTTGCTGATTACCAAGGTAAGGAAATTGACCCTATAGTTGCCCAAGCCTCTGAGAGGTTTATTAATGATGATAATTTTGTGAAGTCTAGAGCATTTGCACAATTTTTGTGGAGGCTAAACATAGGCAATTTTGAGAAAACTTGTGAAAAAATAAAGGTAGAACAACTTGGTAAATTGGATTCTGCTATTAAGGAGGAGGCAAAGTCTAAATTTTTGAATGATTTTTCTCAATTTACACCTAAGGCTAGAAGGCAAATAGTTAAGCATTTAGGAGTCCTTATCTTACCAGAATGGAATATAGTGAGTGCCATAGTCTTTGATTCGATAAGAAAAAAAAAGGATGTCCAATTTAAAATCGAGGAAGAGGTACTACAAGCTCATAGAGGAGTCAAGTTTAGAAATGACCACCAAGCTCTTGTAATTTGGTCTATTGAGAAAAGGGATAAGACCAGGATGTAGGAAATTTCTACTGCAAAGTGTACTGGTGCACTTACAATATTCAGGGTTGGTGAGGTTGGTAGTAAACATATAATTGGAATGGCTTCAAAAATGTTGAAATTTGGTACTGTTGTATCTGGTGAGGAAGATGAAATATTTTCCCAACTCAATGCTAGGTTTGAAGAAGTTTTGAAAGCATATGAGGAGAGGGGTATGCAGATATAGTCATTGGAAAACAAAGTATCTCAAATGGAAAAGGTACTTGGGAAGAGAAAAGTACAAGAATCTAGTAGATCTAGAATTGCATATCCCCCAAGGCCACCTGTTGAACCTTTTAAATCAACTCCAATTATTGAGATATCTAATACCCTAGAAAGGCCTCAGTTCTATACCACAGAGGACTTTGAGGAAGAGAAGAATAAATTATATGCACTGCATGTGGAACTAAATGATCAGCATGAAGAAAAATTGAGACAGGGTGTCATGTATTTGGTAGATAGAATTGAATGGCCATCATTTTTTGATTTGTTATTAGGGATTGCAACCATCAGGGACGAGTTGAAGAAAAATGAGGCTACATTCAAACCCCTTATGTAGAAATGGACAGAAAGAAATAAAGATATCACTATCATGTGTATATTTGTCATTCAACTACCGTGTCATCAAATAAAACAGATGTTTGATTTGCTAAATAAATTGCAAGGTTTTGATGACAAACAATATTCTTTTCAAAAAAGATTAATTATTTTATTTTCCAAATATGTTGTAGAGAAATTTGATTTATTTCCCTGTGCTCTAAAAGGTGTTGATAAAGTGAAAGAAAAAGAGGATTGGAAAAGAGAATTAGATGAAATTCTTTTTGAAAAGATGAATAAAATTACTAATGAAACTGGTCATTTGTTATGGGCAAGGACATGAGGAGCTGGTAAAAGTATAGTTATTTTATAATGATGTTAGGAAAAACCTTGTTGATATAGAGGTAGTTGCAAACTCTTTAATAACTATACAAAGAGAGGTTCTGAATTTTGATTGGCCGGAGGACACTACCTACAATGAGTGGAAAGATAAATTTATGTCTATGGAGAAAATGGAAGAGGATGATGAAGCAGAAGATGATGAGGAGAAAGAAGGTGCAAAAGTAAAAGTTACCCTTATAGTTAATGATGAAGATAAGGAAAATCCTTTGATTAAAGTGAGTGTGCAGGTAATCAGAAATGACTCATCACTTTCAAACTTGATGTCCACTTACTCCGAGGAATCAGAGGAATCAAAGAATTAGATGGTAACACTTTTGTCTATTCAGGTGGAATAATAGAAAGAGGCCCACAAAGGAATGTTCAATGTATTAACCTTTTTTAAATTTACATTTTGTCTTTTTGTGACAGGTGTGTGTAAATGTCTTTTGAGGGATACCTGTCAATCACATTTTCCCTTTGCTTGTTGCAACTCATGTCTATATAAATGAGTTTTCAAGGCAATGTGATGGTTTGAAACTTGTAGAATTTTCATTTTCTTTCAAGAAAAGTACATTCAATAAGTCCAATAGTATGTAGTTGTTTTGAGTTTTCATCCAATTGTACTCTTTGATAACATATTGAAATGATAGAAAAAACAATTTGTCTTGGGCTTTCAATTGATTTCTATTGGTCATTGTATTAGTCATTTGAAAGGATAATACAAAGGGTTATTTACACTATATTTGTGTCATCAATTTCTACCTCCATTTTATGGATTTGTCAACTTTGAAGTCTTTTAAATAAGGTTTAACTTGGCTAAATGCAATCTGGATGGGTTGTACACTGATTTCATTGTTGCTTTTAATTCAAGGAATTATGGAAATGCTTCAATGAATCAGTAGGGTTTATGAGTTTATAAAAGGATACTTCGTAAGAATGGAAATGGATGATTACATTTGATTAATTCATTTACAAGTTATTTGAATTAGATCTCCCACCAATAGTTAAGACTCTGCCCAATGGATAAAGCACTGGTCACATAAGTCAGAAGTGAACAAGCGTGAATTCTGCTATTGCATATCAAATCAATTTTAAAATCAAAATCATTTCATTCCAATTTTTTTACAAGTTATAAAATGATGGTCACTACTCATTTATATCTAATTCTTTAGTCTTAGGTAGCTGCTATTTCCAGGAATATTTATAAATTCTAGGAGAATTATAACCATATCTGCTTATAGGGGATGCATATAGATATGAGAAGATTTAAGAGAAAATTGATAAACGATGTATGTGCCTAAGGGTAAAAGATGAGAGTCAAAATGAAACTAAGATAATTTCACACCACAGTTTGCATTAGAATTATCCCTAGGTATACCCACCTTGGTTTAGCAGAGCCTAAATAGTAGAAAACCATTCTTGGTTTTGTTGAAGTTGGGTCAAAGTGGTTTATTCATGTAATTCTTACTAGGAATTGGCTAATCCTTATATTGTGTGAGTAATTTCACTGTGATATTGAGCATTTTGTTGCTCAGTAGTTTCAAACACCAACAACACGGGCAAGGACAATAATGACTATTATTATTTCATTTTAAACCCATTTAATGAAATGTTATCACTTATTAAATAACCTACAATGGGTTACCTATTAGCCTCTTTAGGGCTTCATCCTCCATTACAAGCCACTTCCTAATATGACATATAGATAACCTACGCTAAGCTCAGTAAAATCATAAGATCAGAAAAGATCACATACTATACATCATTTCTTAAACAAGCAACTAACAAGTACCAAAAATCATTGATCATAATCATAGATTCCACCAAAATGATCATCCTAACATGACTGATCCAAGAAAGTACACATAAACCAATCCATGTCATAACATAACACCACCAAGTAAAATCATACCAACACCTTAGTCCTATACAAGCGACTAGAAAACAATCCAAATATAATTGATCAAAGACTCAAAGGTTATATTAGGAAAGACATATCATCCACCTTAGTTCTACTAAAGAACTAGAGAGCACATCAAAACATCTAATCAACTCAACATAGCACACACATTACACATTACATGGTTGGGTATCAAAGATCATATAAAAAGCATCATCATGACATCACTGACAAAATTCCCAAGCCTCTGGTAATACAACCTAATTGGTCAAAGTTAAGTCAAACTAACACCCAACAATAAAATCACACATCATAAAAGGAGTACATACAAAAGTCATTTTCTCAATACATTAGGTTTTGAAAACACAAGTTTAATTTTTAGTATAGGTTTTCAAGTTTTCAGTTTCATTATCAAGTGTATAAGATTCATAATTTTTTTTGATCTCAATCTAGATTTCAATTTTCATTTCTCTAATTTCCCAATTCACTAAGGTTTTTTGAGTTCATTAGAATTCTAGATGATTCAAAAAATCATATAAATTTGTTTAAATATTGTTTTATAGTTCTATTCGTTATAAAAACATAAGAGTTTAGTGAACAAACACATTAAAGTTTTTGTCTTTTTAAAGTATGTTAATGTTGTTCTTAGATTGGTTTTGACAATTGAGTGTCAACACACTTAACAAATCTCTTAGTTGATGCCGAGTATAATACAAGTGCTGAGCTATAGCATGTGCTGAGTTAAAAATCTAATAGGTGCCAAGCTATTCAAATGCCAAGCAGATAGATAGTGTTGAGCAAGATACATGTGCCGAGTTATAATAGATGCTGAGTGACTATAGGTGCTGAGCAAACAATATTTGCCAAGTCACAATTGATTTTGAGTGAAGCATAGGTGCCAAGCAAGATAGAAATATAGTATGTGCCAAGAATTAGTAAAAAATATGTGTCGAGCATCAGGAAACAGTGAATGCCGAGTGACACTATTTTAAAATATGAGTTTGTGCCTTCACAAACTCAGTTGCAGATCATGTTGCATGCTAGCTAAGAGATAGATTTTGACTACTAGAAGATAAGATCAAGTCTATTACATTCCATATGTAATTTGTATGTAGCCAATAAGAAAAATGTAAAGAATTGAGCGAGAAAGATGGATGAATCTCAATCGTAGATTCATACCTAACCATAAGTCTTTGTCATCTTCATAAGGATGTTGAAACCCCATAATCCATGAGAGAGAGAGAGAGAGTTGTATGGAATGCATGAGAGAATACTAGCAAATTTCAAAGGGGTGTAAAGACTTAGAGGTTGAACAACATTGTAGAATTTAGTTGTTTAGAATAAAGCATCAACATTTCGAAAAGAGATTAATCAGATCAAGAAGGGTTAGAATAGTTTGAGTAGAACAAGGATCTAGAATCAACAATTGAAGATTGTAAGTCATCAGATCGATACATTCTACTATTTACATTCTAGCCATTGTATTAGGAGAATGAAAATCCTATAAAGATAGGTTGGCTTAACAACTATTTTGTAGAACCTTTAACAAGGTAACATTCCAAGTGAGTGTTTGTAAATCCTTTAGACAAGGTCACTTTTAACAAGGTGTAAAGCCTTTAATAGGGTAGGCCTCTCATAGGGTAGACCATTTATGGTGGTCAAAATTTTTAACCTTAACCAGTTATATATTGCTACAATGATAAGTTTTGGGTGTCATCCCCACCCCAATTTTACCTTCTCATTCTGGAGGGTTTCTGGGCGACCAAAATATTGTGTTATGTGTTTTCATGCATGTATTTACTTTATGTTTCTTTAATATATTTACATGCATGCAATTAATTTCAGCTATAAATGTTTTAGAGCTTTAAGTGTACTACTTTTGATTCACCCCCCCTCTCAGAAGTAATATTCCTACTTGTAAATTCCAACAATTGGTATTAGAGCATAGGTTCTCACAATGAGAAGCCTTATAGCTTGGAGAAAAAGATCTAGGGATGGAAGTCTAAAAACTTGAGAAGATCATAGAGAACTAGGAGATTGAGATAAATCTCATTCTGCATTCTCTTGAAGAGGGTAGGGAAGAGTTGAGGAAATGCCTAAAGAGAAGAAGAGAGATTGCCATAGCTAAGAATGACACATAGTATAAGGAGATTGACACCTCAAAAGTGTTTTCCAATGGAGACACCAAAGAGTTTGATGCAAAAATAGCAGATTTGATGGAGAAGAATAGAGCACAACTAGAAGAGATTAGATATCTCAAAATTGAACAAGAATCACAAGCCATGATGCTTTGTGAGGTGACTAAATAGAAAAAGAGAGCCATTGAAGATAAGGCTATGATAGAAGATGACAAGAGAAACATTGTCAATAGATTGGAAGAGAAGTCAATAGAGCTTGCAAGAGTTTCCAACATGCAACTAGACACCCTAAACCAAACGATGAATGCATATCGCAAGCTAAATGTTAAGGACATTGAGATCTCCACACTAAAAATGTAAAATGAATAGTTGCAGAATGACTTGAGAAGAGAGAATGAGATTGTAGAGAGCTTCAAAAAATTTGGTGAAGCTATCAAGCACTTTGAACAACTATTGAAATCACCAAGATCTAGTAATGACACTTTAGGACTAGGTTACACTAGCACTAAAGAAGGAGAGTCATCAAAGACTGCAAAAGAAAGAAGTGACAAAGGTAAGAACACTAAAAGGGACATAAATCTAATGTAAAAAGGGACATACCTCTAATGTATGAAGGATCAAGAAAGCCAATCAGCATGACAAACCTAAGAACATGGGTCACTATCACAAATGCAATAAGCAAGGACACCGGGCACAAGATTGCAAGACTAGAACCATAAAGACAACAAGATTTGAAGGTCACTACTACAATTGCAAGAAGTATGGTCATAGAGTCATTTCTATGATAAAAATGGACATATCTCTAATGTATGTAGGATCAAGAAAGCCAATCAACATGACAAACCTAAGAACATGGGTCACTATCACAAATGCAATAAGCAAGGACACCAGGCACAAGACTACAAGACTAGAACCATAAAGACAACAAGATTTGAAGGTCATTGCTACAATTGCAAGAAGTATGGTCATAGAGCCTTTGAATGTAGATCAAAGCCTATGTGGTCACCAAATTAATCAACAAAAGCCATAGACATCACTACAATTGGGACTACAATACAAGGCATAGCTATCACTACTATCAAGAATATGGGCACATTCTTGAGAACTACATAATAACACATTTCAGTGGCAATTACAATAGGTGGTTGAGTCAAACCACATACTTTAGTTGTCTAAAGATAGGACATATCAGCAAGTATTGTCCAACCAAGTCAAAGGTACCCAATTCTAAGTTCAACAAAGGAAAAGAAAAAGTTGATGTTGAACACATCAGAGGAGAGATGCATAGGACATGGAAGAGAAGAGATGGAGGTAGCTCATCCAATGGAGGGATCACTTCACCTAAAAGGTCAAGTGGTCACACTTCATCCAACTAAGCCAAAAAAAGGTGTATGGGACTAATATTTAAAGCCTTGTCATACATCAATTCCCAAAAATATGTAAGTACTGCAAAGGATAGATCAACATGAATGAAGATACAAAGTTGATGTTTAAATAGTGTTGCTGAGTTACCTTTGGATGCCAAGTAAACTTCCTTCATATGTTGAGTTGATTGCCAAAGATAGTATGAGCCGAGTTGGTAGTATAAGCTAAGTAACACAAAATTTTCTTTGGAATCCAAGTGGACAACTGTAAACACATTAAGCATTAAATGCTATGAAATCAAGGTATATGATCACATTTTGAATCATTATTATGATCAAAGAGTAAGAAAGAAGAAGAGCATAGAACAACTTCAAAGTAGAGATTCGAGCATTTCATGCAGATTTCAACACAAATTTGGCACCCTATCATTGATTTAAGGTATTTAACTTGTGTCGAGCTATGCAATTTTCAAAATTTTGGGTGTTGAAACCCTAGTTTGCACAAATGGCCTTGAATTCTAGGAAAACCCAAGAGAAAGAGCCCTTTGAAGTTTAGTTGGTATCAAATGAGGTTAAACAACCTGATTTTAGGCCAATCCCAGAAGTTGTGTATAAGAACAACCCTGCCGGAGCCCTATCTATTATTCCTCCTAAGGTAGTCATGGTGCAAGATGTTAGGAGGTGTTATAACTGCAAGGTAGGAGCTATAGAAGACATGGAAATAAGGGAAGCTTATGATAGATCATGTGAAAATGGGGTTTTGAAGGATGAATACAAAATAGTTGAAACAAAGGCTTAACTTATGCGCCCTAGATTTCCCTACCATGTTCAAGACTAAGTGGATTAGGATTGTCTTGAGTAGAATACATGATGGTAGTTATGGTTAGAGGATGGGCTAGTAAAGATTTCAAAAAGGATCATTCATAGGGTAACAGGGTATCCAACCCTAGAATGGCCTAAGACACTCAAAAGTGATTCTAAGGAGTCAATTGAGAAGAACACATGTGCAAAATGGAATAAATGGGGAATGACAATTGATACCATCAGAGACCCTCTTGTTGACTTTGTTGTTAGGGTCATTTCACACAAGTTATACTAGTCCAGTAGACTCAACAGTGTGCCATGCATAGTAGTAGATGTTGGTTATAAGATTGTGAAAAAGGATCACACTTATGACCTAGCAGAATTGTAGTTACAACAGATAATGGAGAACCTTGGAGCAATAAGGAGATCCAAGAGTGCATAGTGCAAGTTTGGATCCATTTGATTTGCTTGTTCTTTTATGTGCAAAATGAGTTTTCTTCTTTTGGGAAGGTAAGTTGGAATACTAACAGGTCAGTGGCTGTCCAAGTTAATGAGTATATAGAAATTTGAGACAATAATGACCAATTATTTTGAGGATTTTAAGAAATCCATGAAGCAAAGATTGAGGATACCAATATCACTTGCAAAGCAGCATGTAAATGACATCTATTTCTTGGTTGACATAGAGTACACTTATATTCAAGTTTCCATACCAAGAGTTAGATGGCTCAGACCTCTTGGCTATGAAATTAATATAGATGAAGCATCCATATCTATAACAACACTATTGGTAGAGGAAATTGATAAAAATATTAAACCATTTGGAACATGTGATGTTGTTAATTCAAAGGTTGAGATGGAGCTAAAAACAACCTCTATAATTAAGAAGAAAGATGGGCTAGTTAAGAAACTCAAGGCTAGATTTGGAGAAGTGACATTAGAGGCAGAAGAAGAAGAGGACGAAGAAGAAGAAGAAGAATAGGGGCAAGGACCTTTAACACTTACAAAAGGCATGGGTGAGGATGGCAAGGAAATAGAAGAAGTTCAGGAAAAAGAAACTAAAGAAGCACCAAGGGAAAAACCCAAGAAAAGAAAGGCACAAAAACCAGCTGTTGCACAACCCAAGGAAAAGAAAAAAGGCAAAGCTAAGCCCTGCTAAGCCAACAACAAGAGAAGACACCAGAGCCACAACAAAAGTAGTCAAAGAGTAGGAGAAGAAGAAAGCAACACAAGAAGTAGGTCCAACATAGAAAAAATAAAGGAGGAATTATGTGGCACCTCTTGAATTTGATGATGAGAAGACAAAATTTGATGACAACAGTCAATTTAGAGTGGTAAGCCACCCACCTAAGTCTGACTTAGAAAATATTTCTGATAATGTAAAAGATAATGCAGATCTATTAGATTTAAAAAGCATTGAATTCAATAAGTTTTCCAGGGAACAAAAAAACATGGTAGAAGAATCCATCTATACCATGATGGCTAAGTTCAAGAACATACCTCTTGAACTTGACAATACAATGCCAAAAGAGTTGTACTCCATTGTTGAAAATAAGTGGCACTATTACCTAAACATGGAGAAGGAGATTAGGGAGTCAACTCTAACTCGTGTAATGCCTAATCTAACAAAAGGCCAAGTCAGTAAGGCAAATAAGAAATATGGGAACAAATTTTCACCAAAATACAGAGCCTTCAACATACTTCAAAATAATATTGAAGATGTTGTGCAAAAGTCCACTCTTATGTGGAAAGTGATATATGGCTTCCAAACTATTAAAGAAGGGTAGGAAGATCCCTTTGAAGGGAGAAATGATGGAAATGATGAAAATGAAGAGGAGGATGAAAAAGAAGAAGAAGAATGAGAGAAAGAGAAAGATAAGGAAGAGGTTACTGTGGAGAAGGATACACAAAAGGATAAAATGGAAATAACTGATCAACAGTAATAGGATCAAAGTGTGCAAGACACACAAATGCCACCTCCTAGCCCTCCACATGTAACATCCACATATGTAGATTCAGTGACTATTCAAGATGTTCCTGACACTTCTAGTTAGAATATTAACCCACTGACTATAGAAGATCTTAAGAAGATCCTTCACCAAACCTCACTTCAAGCACAATTATGTGAAAATCCAATTTTGGTGAGTTTGGAGGAACTCCAAAAAGTTGTAGCTAAGATTACCAAGGAGAAGGTGAATCCACAAGAAGCACCTTCTCATACTCAAATAGCTACAAGTGGAAAATCACAAGAGCAAGAAGTACATGTCACAATTGCTAAGGTTGTTTCCACAAAGTCAGACACTTTAGCTACTAAGGAGCAAGAAAAGGAGCAAAGGGGACACCAGAATACCTCTATCACTACAACAAAAAGTCAAGGTGCACCTCCTCTGATCACAATCTTAGATCAAGGTAAAACTAAAGAAAATTAGGAGAAGAGCCCAAAAGAAAAAGAGGAAGAGGTAATTCAGACATTAATTAATTTGCCTACAATAGGGACCCCCACAACAACACAACAACAACTGAGCACTGAGGCAGTACCATTGTAGATATCAGCACCAGGCTCAAGCTCCACCAAGGTAGCAAGGGTACTTCACTATGGAGACCCTGCACTTGAGGAAGACATAATTATACCAAGTTTTGACTAGAAAACAATAAGCATCGATTAGACAAATGAAGTGAAATAGAAACTTGAGAGGAAGAAGCAACAAGAAATACTCAGAAATGAGTATAAACAAAAGCAAGCTTTGATTGAGATTTTAGACATCTTTTTAGATGCATTTAGTTTGCAAGTGCTTGAAGAAACAAAGCCCATCATGGAGCAACTACCCAACATAGTGGACTAGGTACAAAGAGAAGACCTATATACTAATGTTAAATTATTAGAATGGTTTGAAAGAAAATTTCAAATGAAGATAAATGAGAAGATATCAGGTGAGATAACACTTACACAAGTAGAATTGGCTAAGAAAATTGAGAAGGTCAAAACAATACTTGAGAACATTTTCTCACTATACTCCAAACTGTGTGATTCATCACCATTCACACAAGAGACTAGCTAAAGAATAATGTGCTTGGAGAGGAACTTGAAGATATCAAGTATGCAATTGCCTAGGGATCCAACTCAAAGTGAGAAGCATTTTTCCACAATGCTTCACACATAGAGGGAGATAGCTGTACTAATAGTAGATGAGGCCTATATCAAGGCCAAAGTAATAAAATTCAGTCATCTATAACCCCCATATGGAGGTACTTCACAAGGAACTAGCCTACGCTAAACATGTTTTAAAGAAAGATCCCAATCTTTCAACATTAGAAGGCCTATTACACCTTGCGACAGAGACAACCATCCAACTCAAAGCATTGGAGATTTCTCTAGATAATTGGGATGCTGCTCTTAAAATCATTATGGAACTAAATAAAACCTTTTTGGTAAAGTATTCTATTACCCCATAGGAACCCTTTGACATAAGTATCAAAAAAGGGGGAGAATAAACTAAGGAGACAATATATTTTTACATTCTTTTTGGGGGAGAATAAATCTAAGGGGGAGATAGTATACATTTTTGGAGGAGAATAAAACCAAAGGGGGAGACATAATAAAAGGGGGAGACTGAATAAATTGGGAGTTAGTACAAAATAGGTAAAAATAGAGAAAAAATAGAGCAGGCCAGATAATGCACACTAGACAAGGCAAAGATAAAGAATATCAGTATGACACAGATCCAACATAAAGTGTATAAGTTTTTGGATATAGCAAGGCACATTAGCTTAGGGGGAGTTTAAAATTTTGAAGGTATAAAGTTCTTTTACAAAATTTTGAACAATTTTTGAAATTTTGTACATATGCCGAATAGAGTGTGTATTATACTCATAGAGATCAGATTTACAATGCATAGTTAAGTGTTTTTGACACTCATGTCAAAGGGGAAAATTGTTGGTCTCAGATTGGTTTTGACAATTATGTGTCAATACACTTAATAAATCTCTATGTTGATGCCAAGTATGATATAAGTTCTAAGCTATAGTATGTGCTAAGTCAGAAATCCAACAGGTGCCAAGCTATTCAGATGCCAAGTAGATAGATAGTGCTGAGAAAGATACATGTGCCAAGTGATAATAGATGTCGAGTGACTATAGGTGCTCAGTGAACAATATGTGCCAAGTCATAATTGATGCTGAGTGAAGTATAGGTGTCGAGTGAGACAGAAATATAGTATGTGCTGAGCACCAGTAAATAGTATGTGCTAAGCATCAGGAAACAATGAGTGCCGAGTGACACTATTTTAACATATGAGTTTGTGCCTTCACAAACCTAGTTGTAGATCATGTTGCATGCCAGCTAAGAGATATATTTTGAGTGCTAGAATATAAGATCAAATCTATTACATTCCCTATGTACTCTACATGCAACCAATAAGAAAAATGTAAAGAATTGAGTAGGAAAGATGGATGAATCTCAATCGTAGATTCATACCTAACCCTAACTCTTTGTAATCTTCATAAGGAGTTTGAAACCCCATAATCTATGAGAGAGAGAGAGAGAGAGTTGTATGGAATGCATGAGAGAATACTAGTGAAGTTCAAAGGGGTGTAAAGACTTAGAGGTTGAACAACTTTGCATAATTCAGTTGTTTAGAATAGAGCATCAACACTTTGAACAAAGATTAATCAGATGAGGAAGGGTTAGAATAGTTTGAGCAAAAAAAGGATCTAGAATCAACAATTAAAGATTGTAAGTCATCAGATTGATACATTCTACTATATACATTCTAACTATTGTATTAGGAGAATGAAAATCCTATGAAGATAGGTTAGCTTAATAGCTATTTTGTAGAACCTTTAACAAGGTGTTAAATCCTTTAATAGGGTAACATTCCAAGTGAGTGTTTGTAAATCCTTTAGATAAGGTCATTTTTAACACGGTGTAAAGCCTTTAATAGGGCATGCCTCTCATAGGGTAGACCATTGATGGTGGTCAAACTTTGTAACCTTAACCAATTACATATTGCTGCAGTGATAAGTTGTGGGTGTCATCCCTACCCCAGTTTTACCTTCTCATTGTGGAGGGTTTCTGGGTGACCAAAATCTTATGTTATGTGTTTTCATGCATGTGTTTACTTTATGTTTCTTTGATATGTTTACATGCATGCAATTAATTTAAGCTATAAATTTTTTAGAGGTTTAAGTGTACTACTTCTGATTCACCCCCCCTCTCAGAAGTAATCTTCCTACTTGTAAATTCCAACAATTAATTACTAAGGTTTTCAAATAAGAAACTTTCTCTAGCAATATAAATTATTTTCATATAAAATTGAATCATCAAGCACCACCCAAGTTTACTAAAGATAACCATTAATTCTCCCAATTAATTTCTTTGATTTTGAACTCTAGGTTTCAGATCCTTATAAAACCTGGATTTGTTTTCTGGTCCTATTTTGTGGTTTCAGGTCACTATAAAACTTAGATTTGCTACTTTCAATACTATAGGTTTCAGGTCCTTGTAAAACCTGGAGGTGCTTAATTGTCTATCTTTAGCTTTTTTGTTAAAGGGTTTGGGGTCCCTTTAAAACCTGTTTTTACCATAATCTAAAATAAAGTAATAAATCAAATTTTCAAATAATTAAATTTAAAATTTTAATAATACTTATTAAAATTAATAATAAGAATAATTATCAATTATTACCATAATAATTTTAAATTAATTAAACTTTGGAAAAACTTTTCCAAAAAGGAAACCTGCTAAAAATAGAAATTTTCCTAAAATAGAAACTTTTCAAAAATAGAAACTTGCTAAAATAGATATTTTCCTAAAATAGAAAGCTACTGAAAACAAAAACTTTGCAAAAATGGAAACTTACTAAAAAATGGAAACTTTCCAAAATTATAAACCTGCTAAAAATAGAAACTTTCCCAAAATAGAAACTTGCTAAAAATAGAGACCTTCTTGAAATGGAAACTTGCTAAAAATGAAAACTTTCCTGAAATGGAAACTTATTAAAAATATAAAATTTCTATAAATGGAAACTTACTAAAAAATGGAAACTTACTAAAAATGGAAACTTCCAAAAAATAGAGACTTACTAAAAATGGAAACTTCCAAAAAAGAAACTTTCTAAACCCTATCCCTAAAACAATAGATTTCTTAATTGATTCAAACTACGAATTATCAAATTAATCAAACAAGGCTTTCTAGATTCACTGTACTCATATACAGATATTTCTCAATCGAAGAACTATAGTTTGCATACAATGCTTTTCAATTAAATTGTAGACAACATAAAACAAAAATCAATTTCCTTTCATAGAAGGGTTTCAGAACTTAAATTCATTCATAGATATTTTCAGGAATAAAGAGCGATAATTTCTGTATGAGAGATTTCAAATTCTCAAAGCATAAACAAATATTTCTCAATCAAAGAACAATGAACTTGCATACAAGTGTTGCAACCTAATAACATTCTGAAACTAGAACATGCAATAGACACAAAGAATACGAAAGTTCAAAAAATGAAAACCACTGTACAAAAAAACCATGAGATCTTACCTAGATCTAATGCTAAAACAGCGAGTGCACAGAACATGCAATAATTTTTTTTTTCCCCTAAAAACCTTCCTCTCTTAAAATTGCTTTTCCCAAACTAGGTTAATGAAAAATGAACTCTAAATCTCTGATAAAGAGTTCTCCCTTAATTTGGGGCTCTGATTTTGTAATTACGCTTTCTCTAATAAAGAGTTCTCCCTTAATTTGCGGTTTTGATTGTGCAATGATGAGAGGGAACTCATTGATCAATTTCTTTTAATATTCTATTATCTTTTACATCTTCATGTACAAAATTTTAGATATTTAATTAAAATATTTTTATTAAATTAATTAGCTTTCCCCTTTAATTTAATTTATTATATTTTAATTTCATGCATATGCTTTATGCAATTTAATTCAAATAAAATATATTAAATAATTTCTTACTCTCTCTTATTAATTATATTTATATATTTGATTGGTAAATGACCGAAGCCTTTGATTATATTTAAACAAAAATGATGCATCATAAATTTTTTTGTTCAAATGGGCACTGGTAGGAAAGAATGGAGAAGAAAACCTCCAGTCTTGCTTGGGAACTTAGTCCTTTATTATTATATTATAAAAGGGGCATGCCCTAGTTTCACAATTGAATATTTATTACAAACTGAGCAGAAAAGAGTCCTAATCTAAATTTTGACAGTGCTAAAGAAGCCTAAATCAGTGAAATATAGTGTTTCTCCAAAAGAACCACTCTAACCAGAGCTTTAGATTCTTAGTAGGCATCCCTTCTTCATTGTTTTGTCTAAAGCTCACATACTTTACAATACTATTGAATAGTAGTCCACTTTAGAAGAAATTGTTAGTATTGTTAGTTAAGAGTAAAAAATTGCTTTCCTGATTGGATATTAACATGCTTCGCCAACCCATACTAGTTTACAAAATGCTAATTTTTAATTTTTTTTATTAAAAGATCTTCTTGGTCCTACCTTTCCTTAGAATATAGATACTATTATAATGAAACAAAATCCAATGAAAAAAATAGGTTTTAATATAACATTTTAAGTTCAGCGTAGTTACTAGTTATTGATTCTAATCATAAAAAAGAGAGGATACAATCTAACCCAATCACCATAAAATACAACCATATTATTTAGCTAGTTTCTTTGAATTGTGATAGGATTATAATGGAGAAAAACTTAATTGCTTGTTTTAAAACTATTTAATTTAATTAACTTAATTAACTCTATTATCTAAATGTGGACTAGAGATACGACATAGGGCAATGCAAGAATATGTAACTTACCAAAAGGAATTTTAATTGTATTAATAGGATTCATCATAATATATCTAAACTTATGCAAAAAGTTAAATAGTACCAAACTTCATCATAGGAAGGAAATTGAACTAGTTAAGACTAACTCTGTAGAATGCTTTAATGTATTAACCTAATTATTTTCCTATAATAATCTATTTCTTATAGTATACTATACTTGAAATATACTAGAAATACATTGAGAATGAGTGTTGCCTTATAAGGAAAAAACTTAGCAATGATAATAAAAATGGATTAGGATATTATTATTTATCAATACCCTACTAAATGTAGTGCCTTTAACCTCAGAGGATTTATTAATAAAGGATAGAAATATGAATTACATATTAATCCACTTGATCTTCCCATTTAAAGCTTTGAAAGCTGCTACCTTATCTACCAATTACTATAAGAAATAATCTAAAAACCTACATCCTTCAAATCTACTATCACAACCAAATAGAGTCCCTTTTGATAACCTATGAAAATGTACCTTAAGAAGGCCCTAAGAACTAGAGTAGCCATAATGCAAAGACAGAGAACAAAACAAACTTTTTATTAATATAAACTTTATATATATTGATATCATGCGATTACAAATATACAAAAGGAGGACTCAAAGCATGAAGCAACCAAACTAACCAACCTCAGAATAAATTGCCATACTAGGGTTACTACCATATAAACCTTATACAAAAATCCCCTTTAAGAAAAAATGAAAGCCTAATACATACTATAGAAAACCATGAACATGACAATAGCCCTTAGAGCCTACCAACCAGAGAGAGATAGAAAAAACATGAACTAGGACACCAAACAAGGGACAACATAGGGGAAGACACCAACTCAAAACCATATAGAACAATCTAAGATCCTAGCACACCCTACTATTTCCAAAAGACCGTAATGACCTTGACAATGTCATTAGGGTGTTCCAACTAGAAATGAGGGGGAAATTCAAAGGAGAACTTTTCCCTACTAGACTTTTTGATATTAGGGGTATAAAACTCTAGGGTATCCAAATTTCCCAGTTCCACCTCTGGATGATGTAGGAATTAAATAGGCCAAGATAACTTTTGAGCCATTGCTTTCCAATATCTACCACTACCCCTCTCCATCTAAGGAGGAATTTTATGCTAGATTCCATCTTTGGCTACACCCGGTTAAAGGCTATAAGATCACAAATTATGAACATAGGCCACCTTGGTACAATAGACAAATCAAAGCTCCCTGAGGGATGATCCATATACATTTCAGGGAGGGGGACTCTGAACTTCTCATCTAATCTCATGATTGCTTCTTCTAGACCTCCACACTAGATAGGATCAAATATGTTCTGACAAAGTCTCACCCTGTCCCATTTGTCAATTCTTTCCCTAGCCATGCACCTAGCCATGCACCCAATAAAGGTTCCTATAATATCAGTGTTAGTCCTCCATGAGAAATAATATTTTAAAAACCTTCACCTAGGCCCTACTCACCATAATTCTTGTCATCCCATGTATTGGTTTGAGCACCTAATTCCACCTTTCTGGCTTCACATTGCCATGGAACGCCATAGTATGAACCTCCAAAGAATGAAAAACACAAATAAAAGTATCTATAGCTAAAAGAAGGGCACAAAATGACAACAATAGTTCCTAGAATGAATATGAAAGGGAAATGAACACCCTACAAAAGGTCTAGAAGATCCGAGACACATGACTACATCATCTAAATCATTATCTTGATGACACCTTGACACTACCATGATGCGAAAGAGAGAGATTCCATAATTGGAAGACAAGGGTGCAAGATACTAGAAGACATGGTAAAAAGGCCAAAAAAAACTATATGAGAGATAGAAGATACCCACTTAAAGAGTCTTCTACTATAACTCTCTTTTACATAAACACATCTAAACTAAAAGACCCCTAAAATAATCTTATTCCTAATCCACTAAGGAATTATGAAAGTGCATTCCAACAATATCATAATCTATTAATGTGTGCAATGCCTATGCTCTATAATAGCTGATTACAACTTATAGGATATATTATAAATTGATCTAAAATAGCATTCTACCATATTATAGTATTACTTAAAAAGAGTTAAGACACCTACACTTCCTAGGCTATGGGTGAAAATATAATATTTATTAACTTAAGTAATAATAATATTTAGCATTTATTTAAAAAATGAACTCCTAAATATATTATTATTAAAATAAATAATTAAATAATATATATTGGAAAAAGTGGATGAACCACTGAATATATATATTAATAAAAAAATGATTCAAGTGCTCAACTGGGAAAGAACTAATAAGAAAACCCAACATCGTCGCAATATGTACAAGTATCAAACATCAATATTTACAACATATAATATTTATGATCATAATCTAAATTAAAAAATGAGGGGATATTCCCTCCAAAATTCAAAATTTCTCAAATTTTTACAATTTCATAACTATTCAACTAGCAAGCATGATAGTCCCAAACCCAACCAAAAATACAAAACATTTAGAATCATGCCAATTAACAAAAGAATTTATCACAAGAAAGAAAAAACTTAATACTATCATTCCTCCATGTCCTCACACGAGACACCATCAATAAAAGTCAAGGCCTTACTAATTTGTAGAGAATATCCTCACCCAAAATCCAAACATGGTAATGAAGTAGCCTCCCAGCCTAAGCTCAAACCAACAACAACATCATCTGTAGTCCTTTTGGCAGGAGGCTCACCCAAAATTGGTTCATTGACTTTGTTAGAATCGAAATGGCAACTTGATTCTTACACAATAAGAAGACCTGAGTCATATACAATGGAAGTTGGGATTTTAGAGTGTACACTTGGTCCATCGTTAGACCTAATTTGGGAGACTGATGTCACCATCTTTTGATCACTCATAGCCTAGACATCACTGATTGATAGCCTTAGAATATCCAGTAAATCATAACCCATTTTCTTCACACCCTCCTCCAACTGGTGCCCTAGTACTCTTGCCATGACTAGTAAGGTCTTCATCATAAAATGTGGATTTTGCTTTTCAAAAGAATTTTGGAGTGCCTCAAAGGTATCTATAGCCTTGTGTTTCTACATGCATTGTGACTATGGAAATGAGCCACCCACCAAGGCATTTCCAACCCAAAAATCATAATTATGCATTGCCCTTTTCAATTTATTTTTTACCTAGAATTTTGGATGAACCATTTTGATGGCAATGATTTCCAAATGCAAGGCTAACTAGGGTAAGTCCATAGAATTGGATAGAAAAATTGAAACCAAGTTTGATGGGAACAACACTTGCCTTGATGATGAAGATAAAAAATCCTACCCAATTACAATACGAATTGCCCGTCGAGTAGAAGAAGAATGCATAGAAAATATAGTATCCAGGACAACATCATCTAAAGGATGAGGAATAGAATCTTTGTCCAATGTTGGTTGGAGCCATATTCTAATTTTTTTTGGGAGGATTGATTTATGATACTAATAGCAACAGTGACATTTGATGCAAACATCATATGGGATCGACATCCTAAGACCAAATGTAATGGAAAACATAGTTAGCAGAGGAAACAAAACCATAAATAAGGGTCCTTTTCATGAACACTAATTCTAAGTAGAATAAAGAAAAATCTCCCATAACATGCATGAAAGATATGAGATACTAACTACCATGTGAATAGTAATAAAGAAATTTCCACTGTAGCCAAAACACATTTGTAAATATGATGTGCAAAGTACAAAGATGATGACCTCAAGACAATAAGGATGAATAAAACATACTCATAAACTCGTGATGGTGTTGAAATGACTACTTTGATGTGATGTGTACTAGAAAGCAATTTCATTTAGCATTAACATTTATCAATGTCAACCTTGATTAATGTTTGTAGTTCCTTGTATTTCTTAATGAAAGGATTTGGCTATAATATTGAAATGGTAATTCTATCACATCCTAGGTTTGATAGACAACTTTATTCCCCTCTCTTAAAGTATGAGATATATAGACCTCGTGATATTGATCCATAAGAATCCATATCTATTGAAAAATGTAATTGAGCTTCCAATTGAAAATTTCTCTCTTAATACAAATGTTAATGATTACTTGTGAATCACCTTCAATATGAACTCTATGAAACTGCCCCTTTTTGACTAGGGCAAGACTTGGAAGAAGAGCTTGAGCTTTTGTAATGTTATTTGTTCCATCCAAAATTGGGGCCACCATGAGTTCTAAGACAAATCCATTGCAATTTCTAATACAAGCTCCTAACCCTAATTTTTTGGGATTGCCTCTAGAAGCCCCATTGAAATTGAGCTTCACATGTCTTGTGTTAGGTGAAAGCGAATGAACTAAATCTTGATCAACTTTAGGCTATGCTAAATTTGTTGATCCCCAACCTATTAGAATGAATAATGTTTTCCAGTCCCCAAGAATCTTACTATCCTACAAAGTGATAATAGGATTTACTTTACATTGGCCAAGACTCACATTCGTAATCTTTGCAATTGATCTTTCAATGCCTTCCAACAACTTATCTAAGGAGATTGATTCTTTCCTAAAAATCTTCTTATTTCTTTCCCACCAAATAGCCCATAGGACTATAGTCGAGGCACACTTCCATAATCCAAAAAATAAGGCCCTATGATGTAAACTTGGCCAGGCTTGAAAAATGTCCCATATGTTATTTGGAAGTGTGAAAAAGCTTAACTTTTTTAGCACAAACATCCAACATTGATATGCCATTTGACATCTTGAAAAAAGATGATCACCTATCTCTATTTCTTCATTTCAAAGAACACATTTGAAAGCTAGGGCAATGTTAAGTCACTCTAACCTATCACTAGTTAGAATCCTTTTCTTAATTGCAAGCCAAGGAAAACATTCAGCTTTTGGTAGTACTACATTATTCCAGCAAAATTAATATGGACATGATGGGGTCTTGTCTAAAGAAATTCTCTAAATAAGCTTATATCCCTCTTTGATTGAGTAGTTGCCATCCTTAGCTGGAGCCCACCTCAACTTGTCTTCATAATCAGAATGAAAGGCCTGCCTGTAAAAAGAATGGACCAAAAGAGAGATATGTCCTGAAAGGCTAATGTTAAGAGGTCCAAATCCTTCTGTATAATTCTTCTAGTAAATAAACAAACTATAGAGATGTAGTGAATGACTTGCTAACCCCACATGGTGTCTGTAGCTGATATAATATAATGAACATTAGGAAAGTTTATTAATGGTGGCTAGCCATTCCATGAGTCTCTCCAAAAACTAATCTTGTCCCCTTTATTGAGCTCCCATGTCACATATTTCAATACAATGTCTCTAGAAGAGACCATAAAGTCCCAAACAATGGATCCCTTCAGAGGATCAAGGATGGAGAATATCCTAGATGGCTTGCTATTATCCAGATATTTTTGCTACATAATTTAGCACCATGTAGTGTGAGGCTTATTATACATTTTCCAAACCAACTTGCCTCCAAATGCCTCATTTCTTTTTGACAAATCATGAACACCCGCACCACCTATAGTAGGGATATAAGCCATATCTTGTAGATAGATAAGTGGAATCTTCTTATCATCTACCATATTACCCGTCCATAGAAATCCTCTGATGAGTTTTTGAATCTGAAATAAGATCGAAGGTGGAGCTTTAAGGATAGCCAAATAATAATTTGGTATAGCTGAAAGTATTGATTTGATAATAAAATTTTTTCCTAATAAAGAAAGCCATTGAGCTTTCCATATAACCACTCTACTTTTGATTCTTTTAATGACTGAGGACCAGTAACTTATCTTATTATATCCCATAAAAAAGGTATGCCTAGGTATTTTGCAAGAAGAAAATCCTCTTGAAAGCCCATAATTCTAACAATTTTATCTGAAATAACTTTTCTCATGTTAAAAAGAAATATTTTTTATTTTTGAGGGTTTATTTTCTGCCTTGAAACCTCCAAATATAGCTATAATGTGTGCTTAATCTGTCTTGGCTCTAAGACCAGTGATCTACCAAAAAGCAATGTATCATCTACAAATAAGGTATGTGTAACTTATAAAGTGGTACCCTGAATCTTGACACCTTACCAATTCCCTAACATGTTATGATGCTTAATAGTCTTACCAAGAGCTTCAACCATAATCATAAAAAGGATTGGGGATAGTGGGTCACCTTGATAGACACCTTGTGTAGAGGAAAAGAAGCTTGGTGGTTTCCCATTAATGATAACTGAGAAGCAAGCTCCCGAAATGCATGCTTTAATCTATTTGCACCAATACTTTGCTAACCCCATTTTTTGAAGTACTTGAAAAATAAAGGACCAACATACCTGGTCATATGCTTTCATCATGTCAAGTTTTTCCACGAAAAAATAAATATTATCATGCCCAAAATTAGACTATAACTTTATGCTTAAATGAATTCTTTTTTTTAATAAATTCATGAGACATTTAAATAATTTATTTATTAATTCAACTAATAATATTATTCAAAATTTATTATTTAAAATAAAACTCCTAAATTATTATTATTAAATTAAATAAATATAATTACGCCTAAATTAGAACCATAACTTTATCTTTGAGTTTCATTCTTTTCTTTAAATAAATTCATGAGACATTTTAATAATATATTTATTAATTCAACTAATAATATTATTTAGAGTTTATTATTAAAATAAAACTCCTAAATAATTATCATTAAATTAAATAAATATAAATATGTCAAAAATAGAACTTAAATATAATCTTTTAAATTTAATTCTTTTATTTAATTAATTTCTTACTTAATTAAATGTAATAAATATCAAATTTCTTTATAAAATTTCCATTAAATTAAATCATTAAATTATCTTTTAATTCAATTTAATTATAATAGAAAACAACCACATGCCCACAAGACTAAATACAAAAACCCATCATACAAAATATAAAACTAAATCAACACCAAGGTCAAAATCATGAATTCATGTCACTTGACAAATTTAGAAAGGTGAAACTAACTAAGATACTTGTCCTATTTTCTAAGACAATTGGCTTTGGTTAGGATTTGGACTCAAGAGTTATCTCCCCACTTATACTATTGAAATATTGCGATAGGGTATGCTCATCTTGGCAATTTAGGGAAGTTGATACCCAGTACTTGGAATCTGCATAAAATCCATGCATGTACAAACACATATATTCTCAACTAAATAGGCAATGACATGAAGTGATTCATCATGTAGATCCTGACTAGTAGGTAACTACGACTCCCTTCCTCTACCACATTAGAAATGTCAAACATAAAGAAAACACACACACACACACACACACACACACACACACACACACACACACACACACACACACACACACACACCATACACATGCAAGTATGGGGTAAGTATTCATTGAAACCACATCAAAATCATTCATCTAACTAACATCATTAAATAACTAAAAGTCACTACATGAACATATAAATCATCATCAAACAATCATGAAATAACTAAAATAACTCTCTCTCTCTCTCTCTCTCTCTCTCTCTCTCTCTCTCTCTCTCTATATATATATATATATATATATATATATATATATATATATATATATATATATATATATATATATATATATATATATGAAGCAATATCCAACAATCTGGAAATCAATGTCACTAATCATCAAGCATAAACATTAAGTTGGCCTAAAAGAATTTGGCAATATAATACAAAAAGTCAACTAGGGGTAGGCATTACACATTATAAGCATCCTAGACTTGACCTAATTTAACTAGCAATTTCTTGAAACAATTTATAATCATGGTATTAGCAACCTTCGTTCTGATCATTGAGATATCTTTCAATTTAGCATTTTCCTCTCACAACCTCTTCAATTCAGAATTTAGGGCATCATCAGATGATTATATCCTTGGTTGCATTTGAGGCTATCCTACTTTCAAAAAAACTTCATACATAGCTTTCCAATTATCTCTTTCAAAAGTAACCCATTTAACACTTACTTGATTGAATAATGGAAGATCTACTTGTATGCCTGTAGCTTTGTTTGGGTCTGTGACACCAAATTTTAATGTCATTAAATGAACAAATGCTTGATCAACAATAATGATTTGTTTCCTCTTATGTGGTGGATATAAAGCCCAAAGAAACATAGATTTTTCATCCTCAAAAAATTGTGATCCAATAATGATATATTTGACTCCTTGCACATCCAACTTCATATCCTACTTGCTAGACTTGATCAAATAGTCAAAAATATATGATGCACTTAAGTCCCAATAAGGTAGAACCACTACCCCTACCTCATTCAGAAATTATCTCGCTCTTGCTGGAGTCATGTGTTCAACCTCTCTCTTAATACCTTCTTTTAGATTTGACATTAATTCCTGCTCATTCTCAAGAGAGATATTAAGGATACTCTGCCTCAATAGTTTACCTCTGTGTTTATGCAGTACAACAATAAATTCTTTGGATTTGATGAAAGTATCATCATTCACAAATTTTCTAGACTCTAAAAGTCTTTCATCCTTCTCAGCATCTATCCTCTCTAGGATTTGCATATCATGTTCCACAAGGTGAAGTATTGGCCTTTCTATAGTTTTGGAAACTTGAATAGGGGAATCTAGAACTCTTTGAATTTCTTCTCTAAATTTATCCTTAGCTTTCTACCTCTATTCTTCAATTTCTATTTCTCATTCCTCAATCTTTTGTTGTACTTCAATCGATTCCATGTTTTTGAAACTTTCTTCATACTCATTTCCATGGTGAATGTAATCACCCAACTTTTGTGATTTTCTACATACATGAATGTATCCTTCTAGATCATAGTGACTCTAGGAATCCATAGTATACATATGATACTCATTCTATAGTTTTTCTTCTATCTTATCATATGACTTGGTTGAAAAAATAATAAAATCTCCAAATGATAAGGTAGCAAGAAGGAAAGATCGATTTCTCTACTTACCTCCAAAATGTTGCTTGTTGGACTTTGACCTCTGCCTAACAATATCCAAATAAGAAATCTAATCAGGCACTAAGGTAGACAATCTGTATGGTCTCCCTTAAAATCCAAACACTCTTACAAAAGTGAAATCACTACTACATTTGGACCTGAATTGTGATGGCAGGACATTGCAATTGTGATGGCTTACCATCACCCAAGTGACAGTACCAATAATTGGCTCCCGTTAGATGGATGTTAGAATTTTGGCATCAAACATTGCAATGGAAACCTCATCCATTGCAATTACAATGCCAAAAGACATCACAATTTGGTAGAAAGAAAGGCCAAGAGGTCACCGTGATTTTGTCATAATTTTGACAAGCCACCTTCACAATTATGACATCTAACAATTCACTCTCTCATTTGAATAATGGTACTTGTGCTATATGGTTGACAATCAAGCATTAGAATGTCCATGACAACTGTGACAATATGTGACAATAGTGCCATTGATGTGATGGCTCTTTATCATGTTTATCCAAATCAAGTGAAACTTATATGTGACACCAGTGCTCTTGTTCCAATGACATTCTGTCAGACGGGCGCCACAATTGTGATGGCCTGCTGATATATTAAAAAAAACATTTGTTCTTCTTTGTTAGAAATACATTTTACAATGTTGATCAGATGTGTACACTATTTAGTGTAGGTCATGAAGTTTCCTCTTTGGCCTCTCTCATGGAGATTATGTGTGACTTTGTTCTAAGTTGTTTGATTGATACTACTTTTGCTCAAGTGTTTCACAGATAATGTTGCATTTCCATTTCCTTTTTATATTACTATAGATAAGAAACTTAACATCATGATTATTTCTCTATGTAGGAAGTTGTGGATTCAATATGCATTTTGTGTGCAACATTAGTTTATTGAGGACTTGACATGAAAATAGGTGGACCACCACCAAATGTTTCCAAGTGGCCTTTTGGAAATGGTCCACCTATTTTCATATCAAGTCCTCAATAAACTAATGCTGCACACAAAATGTATGTTGAATCCATGGCTTCTTGCATGGAGAAATAATCACAATGTTGGGCTTCTTATCTACAGTAATGTAAAAAGGAAATGAAAATGCAACATTATCTATGAAATGCTTGAGCAGAAGAAGTATCAATTAGATAACTTAGAAGAATGTCAAACACAAACTCCATGAGAGGGGCCAAAGAGGAAATTGCATGACTGTGCTCAACAACATACACATGTGATCAACATAGTAAAATGTATTTCTAACAAAGAAGAACAAATTTTATTTTTTTAACATGTTCTTCAAATGTTTTCCTTGTAGTATCATTCAATGTTTTTTATATCTCATGTCTTGACAAATGATGAGATATTGTGTTGTATTTACTTATCTACACATCTCCCAAGGGGATTTACCACACCTTTTTATTGCTTAACATTGCTTTTATAAGGTCCTTTCAATGTGGTGCAACTTCATTCATGTAGGACAAATTTCCTCCTTTTGGAGCACACCCCATTTTCTTTCTTGCAGGTCTACCTAATATTATAAATGTTCTCAATTGTATAAGGTCTACTTTAACTATTTTGTTCTAAATCTATTTATCTTTTATTATTTTTTTATAATAGCTGATTTCAATAGAAAATATTTAATACACAACATTATATAAGTATCCTCTAAAATCAATGAGCAATGAATGTGATTTTGTAGAGTGTTTTCCAAGAATCACTTGCCTCTAAATAATGTGTACTAACATATTGTAAGTATGATCTTAAAATAATGCTTAATAACTCACAAAATTATGTAGAAGATTGCATGATTCAAGAACTCATTGTGATGGTTCCAGTTGCTTCTGTCATAGATTGAGTTCCTCTTGTTGTTGATGGTGTCTTCAGAGATCTTTTTTTTGATCCACTCTACTTGTTGGTGTTTCATTGGAGGATGTGTATCTTCCTTTCTTGTCTCTTTTTTGGAGGTTCCTCTTTCTCATATGGTTTTAGTCACAACTTTTGTTGGTGTGGCTATCCCTATGGTTGCTAAGATTTGAACTTTGCAAGCATGTATATTCCATATCTAAATTAGTATGTTCTGACAAGGCTCATTAAACTGAACATAGATCAAACTAATATTCAACAGAGGTTAATTGAAATTAGATCACAAAAATTAATCAAAATGTAGTACTCTTATTTTACTACTTGGCCAATGGAGAAAGTGGTATCCCACGGACTGAAAATGTCTAAATTATCATACGAAAAGGGCACCAATACAATGTTGTGCATCTCTTCTTCAAGCTTATACATATATGCTGTATTGAAGTTAAATATTTGCTAGATATATTTATTGTTGATTTGTTCATTGTTAGTTGTAACTGACTAATATAGACATGCATATGGTTAAGAAGATTACTTATAACTCCACAAAAACTATTAGAAAAGGAATGACCGTTAAAAAACCTTCCTTTAAAAAGTATATCAGTGGAAATTGAGAAATTCAACAACCCTCTTCAAAAAATCTATAATCTTTTTATATGGGGTGGAAGACTAATTTCAAATGTTGCAGATTACTTTTCTTTGCTATCTATCCATTATGTGAGAAACCCACCCATGCCAAATTTGATATAATATTTCTTCCCCTCTATGAATTGTGCTTACCATATGTCTCCATTCTATTAGTTCTTCTTCACCAATATTTGTCAATCTTTCAACATGATTCTTGTTGCTTTGATAAGTTTTTGTTTCCAAATACATCAAGAACTTCTTCCCTGGATGAATTTTCACACTCTAGAGTCAAAGATTAGAAATGGTAAAATTATTGTGCACTTATGAGAAATTGGTTAAATGGAAAATATCTTGATCTTAACCTCCTCCATAGTAATTTTTTTTTGAGGACAATGCAAAGACATATACAAAAAGAAATGAATAGGTTCTTGCTTTAGTGGCAGATACAAATTGCATGTAGCATGTATCATAAGATTTGTGCAATAAACTCTTCATCATAAAAAAGGATTTTTTTCATGTAAACATGAAATAGAGTGATCAACCATATACTCCATAACTATCTAGATTAGAGGCCTCTCCATAACAATCTAAATCTTCTTTAGCTCAGGTCCCCCAAAATTATCCAATTGCATTTTTCTCTTGGAATAATTTTGCTATACTGATACCATGTGAGACTTCAAGTATAATTATGGAAGTATGCAAAGATTTTACACAAATAATACCATGCTTTGGTTCTTCATCTCTATTTAATAAGAATAAATGTGATGCTTTTCTTTTTCAAATCCTATATTATAGGAACCACCCTAAAAGGACTCCCTAATATATGAATTGTTTCAACAACTCAAAAAAGAAATCCTATTTAACCTTAAAAAAACTATGAGAATGGTGTAATATGTTGGTGTTTTGAAACAATACAATTCCAAATTACCCCAATGAGAACAAGATACATCTAGGGGTAGCTACTTCCCATCCTTAATATATCATTTCAGACATCAGGCAAACTATAAGGCTAGACCCTTCTTCTACTTTAGGCTCTGCAAAACCTAGGTGGGTGTACCTCAAATTCACTTATATGGTACCAGTGCAATTAAACATATAATCTAAACCTATCACCAGTAGATGAAACCCTTATTTCTCATATTGACTCATGCAATAACATAGATATGCAACAGCTAAATGTAAGACAAGACAATTCATAAGTTGAGCGAGGGCATTCTATTTTGGCACTTCAAACATAAAATATAAAGATGATTTGAATTTGATTTGATTTTATGTGGGTGGGGAAAATGGACGAAAACCAAGTATGGACAATAAACTAATAATCCTACAGCTAACTAGTGCCTCATCCATTGGATAAATTCACAAATCTCTCTCATGCATTTTGGATGTCTAAGACACATATCCTATGCCAAGACTCAGGTCTATCAATTTACCTTGTAAATTGGATATCAACGTTTAATTTAAATCTCATTCTTACCTGATATCCTCCTCAAAAAACCTATAACCTTGTTGATTTCCCAAAAGTGTTTACATAACTCATTGAATTATAGGCAACAATGAAACAACATACAACCTTAAGGGACTGCAACTACGATCTAGGTCCTTTGTTCAAAGATCATAAAACATTACAAATCACTAATGAAGGAGACAAGATTTAAAATGAAACTCAACTCTTGCTATTCTTTGTATTGATTTTATTGAAATAATACATGAAAATGCATGAAATTGACTCACAAGATACCTAATAAACTAGACTATACAATAGACATATGCTATCATACAAGAGAGATAATGGTGGGAATGAGAAATTGATGGGATGGGAAGGGGGTATCACAGCCAAAGCATAGCTTCATGGTCTGGAACCAACACATCCCAAATACTTTCCATTCAAACTTCATTAATTCCATGAAAACCATTTTTGCTTTAGTTTCCAACTCCTAACTTTTTCCAACCTCTAAAATGAAAGACAAAAATTACATATATAAGATGAAAGAATTCCACCCAAACCAAGAGATATTTTCCTTTTTCTCTTTCATTCCAAAAAGATCTAATTCTTCAATCATGACTCCAACTTCAATCCCGAAATTCATCACAGCTAGAAATAAATATTCCTCATAACTAAAAATTGGAGCCAAATTATACTAGAATGACATAATATTCTCAAAATTAACCCAACAGACCTTTTACCATGTGTTTTTACTAGGCCTATAACTATATTTTCAATTTTCACCAATTTCACTGAGAAGGCCCAAATTTTACATTTCTACCTATAACTTGAACCAATTAACTTTTGTGCAAAAAAAAACTCTAGAATTGGAAAGTTTGTCTTCTCCCAATTCTTGCAATATATAATATGCCTATATTTTCTTATCAGAAACTCCTAGAATCTTAGTTCAAAAAAATTAGCTCTTGCTAGGCTTCTTATTTGCAAATATTTGATCATTTTATAAAGTCTACACTATACGATATAACTTCAAAATTATTTAAAAATTTGACCTGCATGTTCAAGAAAGGAAATAATTAAAAAATTAATTTTTTGGACCTGAACCTTTTCCCTATTTTTATCAATCTAGGTCAAAGCTATTTGACCGCTGGTGACACATGTCAATTCTTGATTGGCCTAATTTTGCATAGTTGGTTGACACATCTACCATGTTGCCACCACGTCACTAGTCACTATGTCACATGATGAGTCAACGTCTTCCCACATCATCATAATACAATGACCACGTGACATGTAATATTTTCCATCTCAACATCTAGTCACCAATCCACCTTAGCTTGCTACGTCAGCGCCACCTTAGTGCCCAATCATCATCACATCAACTAGTCGCTATGTCACATACTTAACCTCCTTGCAACTTTCATTTGGTGACATAGCAACCACCGTCAGATTTTGATTCATCCACACCTTGCTAATAGACCCCACAACTCCTCGTTGGATTTTAAATTTTCCAAGAGGTTTCCATGTCACTTTCTAGTGGAACCTCCCATTTTTTGATAGTGACATGGCAACCACCAGAATTTGGCCCTTTTTTAGTGAATGTCTTCTTTAGATCTATTGGTCAAAATTAGTTGACTTCTTCTCCATGCCAGCTAGCCGTCCAAGGGCTCCACCACAAGCTACTACTTCCAAAAGCCCTTATCTTATAGACATTAGGCTTATTGTGTGGTTTAGTACTTAAACACATCAAAAATCTGCCACATAACTAATGTGGGATAAAAGCCTTTGAAAGTTTTTCATATAACTCTACTCTGCGCAACTTGTGCCTTTCATTGTTAATCTCCTATCGATGGTTGCTCCTTCTCAAAGCTAACTTCCTATTCCTTAGTCTCCCCCATGCTTTTTCCTCCTCACATTTTAACCTATAGACTTTGCCTTGGGCATAGAGTACTCACCTTCTTTCCCATGCCGTGGGCTCTCCATCATATTCCTCACTTGAATGAGATTTCATTTTTGGGCCCAAAACAACCTGTTCAGAAGACTGTGTTGATGGCATCTCTAATGGCATTTTGAATATGCTGGTAGCATGTGGATTGCTTCTCTTCTTCCTCCATTTGGAGGGTTGAGGAAACACATTTGTACATGTAGGACAAGATATGTTGTTGGCCCTCCTCCTTGGGATTCTTAACATAAGAGCAATCAAATCTAGTAAATGAGCACATACTAGCCATTGACTTCCCCTAGAATTCCTCAAAGATTTGATTACCATTCAATTTAGTGCTGTGAAATTCCTCGAGAAGGAAGAGGGGGAGCTGGTTATTTAACTTGAGAAATTATTTGGAGAATAACCCCACATTCCTCTTTCTTCACTCATCTAAACTTTCGTAGGAGAACTAAGCTGAGCTACCTCAATTGTAGCTTGAACCTTCTCTTCCAAAGCTCTTTTATTCTTGGCTTCCTCCACTACATGCATTGACATTCTTTTAGATCCTCTTTGTAATGGTGATGCATAATGAAGTCAGGGAAGCATCATATGTAAGATGTTGCTCTTAATGTCTACTCTCCTCCCATTACACTTTGATCTGCTCACAATGAAGATCCATCTAGTCGAACATGTTTTGTACTTCTAGTCTAACATGTTTTGTACTTCCTATAATTTATATAATCCTCAAGTATGTCGACCATCTATACAAAAAGTAGTACATGATGGTTATCAACACATAGCCTATTCAGAAAAACATCTAAAGTGTGCATCTTTCCAGAATCTATAGCCATCTTTGAAATATCAAAACTTTGGATTGGAGAAAAAGTTCCAAATGTTTTGTAGGTCAACTCAAGAAATGGATATTGGGTAGCCAATTCATAATCTATTTCTTGTATAAGATAATGAGGTTTATTTGGCTTTGTAGGATCATTGAATTTAGAAGTGTGAGTGAACCCACAAAAACCCCTTTTTATCCATGGATGATGGAGTTCTTCCATTTTCTGATATGCAAATCTTCTGTCAGAGCATTTAAAATCAATAGGAGGAAAAGTAACTATAGGAGAAAATGAATAAAATGGTCTATACTTCCTTGATTTCCTAAGAAACTAATAGGAAAGTGGAACATTAAAAGCCCTTAAGAGGTTATCAATATTTTCTCTTATGAAAGAATAATTAGCAGGCTGAGGTGGGATCATCAACATTTTTGTTGCAACTTTGACCTTGAAAAAATGGCATTGTTTACAGTGCTCAATGATAGTGCTTTTAGACTTACCAACATCCTTTGAAATATTTTTCTCCACAATTATTTGACCTTTTACCTCTTCTCCAGCCTCTTGTCCATTATCAACATTATGTCTTATCAAGACAACTTTATTCCACAAGTACTACTTCACAATCTGATGCAGATTAGTCGAGCCCCAAAGTGGGTCCGACTAAAATATTTTTTTGTTTTCAAATACCTAATGTCTCAAACTGATCCACTAATTGCCTGATACTAATTAGAATCAAGTTTGACCACTGAATTGTCAATTAAAACTCATTTTATCATTAATCTACAAACTGTCAATTTAATGCCAAGAGGTACTTTGACTGGCTTAAAAAATTGAGAAAAACACTTGATTGGGCTCTAAAATCAAACATGATTATTATTTATTCTACATAATTGCACCATGGTTAATCTCATCTCAAGAATAATTCAGGATCAAAAGATATTAACTGTTGAAGTTGTTCATTCAGAACTAACTACAAACAAACATTTCAGAAAACCACAAAACATGTTCTGTTTTAGCTCTGAAAACTGGGCAAACTGACACTTGGGGAAATAAAAATTGTGGCATTGATTAACTGTCATGGGGAGAGTATAAATCTATAATTTGGTTTCATGATGAATAACAAGATACATTTAGTGAGCGGTCAAAGTAGGCTACTCAAATTTTGCAAACTGGAAGCACTGGCAAAAATCTTTTTTTGCAAATGGAATTGAACTGGTAAAGTGTGCAGACGGATTTGTCAAGACTTGAAAATTGGTACACTTAAAGTATTTGTAGAGGATAACATAGTGGTATAATCCATTCAATCTAATCTATCATGGATCTCAAGTTATAACATCCCAAATAGGGGTATCGACAAATTTTCCTTTCTTGACACTAGTAAAACATTAGAAATTGCATTCAAAAACTAATTTGTCATAAGCTCAAAATTGAAAAATAGAAATTCTCTAACCTCTAAAATGAAATGCAAAAGGAATTTTCTCATTTTGGTCAACTGGGTCAAAGTTATGATAAGTCAAACAGGGCCTTCTAGAATTCTGAACAATTTGCATCAACATGACAACAGTAAATGACCAACTTTGAGGGATTCAAAACCTAGTCAAATGGATTCAAAACAACTTGAAATTTAAAAAATAGGCTCTCTAATATGGAAAATAAACACTTCCAAAGCAATAAGTCATGAAACATTATTGAGTGTGAGATATTCAATTGCAAACACAACCTCCTATTGCTATTTGATAGTTAGGCAAAAATGTAGAATTGGACATTGCTCAAAATGGGACTTCATGGAATGACTCGGAATGGTAGTTTATCTTCATGGAACACGTAGAAATACTAAATGTAAGCTGTTAGAAGCATTAAACACCTCTTAGGCCTTGAAAGGAAAACCGGGTATGCATGCATCAAAAAGCACTTATGTGGCTTAATTTTTCAATGGTACTCAAAATTAGGGCTTCGATTTTGAGTCCCAACATAATATTCCCAACACCTGGTGCATGCATTCAAAATTGCAAAGAAGCCAAAAACATAATATATTTCATACACCTCCCAAACAACTATTTGTCAAACACCATGACACCTATGCCATCCATTCATGCTTTCTCCACTTTAAATTCATGATACAAATTTTAGACATTGTCAATAATTGCAAATATAGGTCTGTACACTTTATATCTCTAGTGACATTGTAAATAAAACATATATAGAATCATGGTAACATTCTCTTCCACTGAATTCAAAGGGGACCACAAGTTTTGTGGAAGGTGGCTAGATGGTGTTGTGATAGGATCTTGATCAATAAAAGTGTTTGCCAAAAAAGCTGTTGGGTTTGCTTGACTTTGCCTTTTTTTCTAATCTATTTCTCTTATCATTTGCTACTTTGATGTGATCATGCCCTACAAATATCCATGACAATGACTTTTAAAGCACCTTCCAACATTTATTTTTTAGACAAGTCCCATAAATGCAGTTTGGGAGGGGATCAAGATATTACTAATTGCTATCCTTTATTTCTAATCGTATGTTCAAGGATAAATGATCAAATATTGCTAGTGTGTGTTCATTTCTATTATGACTAACATTTCTTTCTGTTTTTCATGTTTGGGCAAGTTTTCTATATCTTTACGTTAAATAGTCATGTTTTAGTGATCAATAGTACTTAGTGTGCGTTAAGCTCTATTATGAAAGTTTGATATATAATAGAATGATTATTCTAAATATATAAGTACACCAAAATATGCTATGACAATAAGAAGTTCAATTCCATTAAAAAGTTTTAAGATTCAACAACCAAGAAGAAAACTCTAGGTCCTACGGGACATTTGTAGTATTGAAGGTTTACTAGTATGCTCAATTTTGAGAGGTGCAGATAATACTCTGAATTTTCTATTGATGTCAGTTTTGTCCTCTATTTGCATCACATATTGTGTTTTTTTTCATGCATTTCTTTTCTTATACATTGTGATCAAATTACATGCATTTTGGTTATGGTGAGTTAATGGGCAACTTTCTCCAATTGCCATATGTAGCTGGAAAAATGTGAATGCCACAGATAGAGTTTCCTCATTCAAGGCTATATGGTCATCATAGTTTTAGCACAATTAGTGATCATGCCTCTTACAAATGTGATTGATCTATGTCTAGTGTACATTTTTTTAGAAAGTATGACTTTAAAACTCTTTTATTTCAAATTCTCTTCATTTTTTTGCTAGTATATGATTATACTATTGTTACATAATTTGTAGTAGGGGAAATATATTAATCACAGTGAATATTATTTAATTTTATATTTTTGAAGTATAAAATGTTGCTACTCTATTGAATATAGGTAATGATCATCCTCTATTTGAATTTTTTTCCCTTTCTTATTCTTTGAAGGATAATCACTTTATTGAGTTTGTGGACAATTTTTCTAGATAAGGATAGATAAGTATTCTCTAGAGATGCTTAAAATCATGTTCTACTCATATAGACTATATTTCATCCTCGTATTTCAAAAATTTGCATTCTTTCATGGAGGTGTCAAGATATAAAAGAGATTATGATCTTGGCACGAGCATGAGTTCTGAATAAGGAAGCACACACAAGATTAATGTAGATCTATTAGTAAAGATAAAGTGTAGATTTATGAAGGCTTCTATTGAAAAATTTATGAGTATATAGAGGACTGTGCAAATTTACAAAGCATTTTGAAGAGAGTATTGTGAGAAGTTTCTATGGAAATTTTATGAGACTTGAAATAAATTTGGTGGAAAATTTGTTGTCATCATAATAGAAATTTGAGAAAGAGAGATTGTAGAGAAAATATTATCCATCATCTATAGGAGAAGCAACATTCCAAACAATTTCTTGGCACCTCTTTAGGATTGTATCTAAATTAGCATTATAGTGACCAACTCTACATATTAGTGGATATTTAATACTAATTTCATGTGTCATCTAACAACATGTGCATTCAAGAAAGGAAAAGAACTATTAAATTTATTACCTTTTTTGCAAATTGCACTAGGAACTCTTCATTTGTAGCTTGAAAAGACTTGTTCTAGTTTTTTATGTCATCACTGACATTGGAAGCCTCATAAGTACAATGCATGCTCTTGCACAAATGCCTTGCTAGATTAGACATGGCACCAACCATTGCTACAAAAGATTGTAGTTTTGGTTGTTGTGCAAGGATAGTATAAATTTCAATGATATTAATTTGCATTTGAGAATGGCCTGCAAATTGACCAGTAGAAAAGCGTGAAATATTATAAAATATTAAAATAAAAAGGTTAACTTGGCTTTTGGAAATAGAAACTAAAATATTCATGTATAAATTATAATTTAACCATATTATTTTGAATTTAAAATTCAAAATTCAAATTAATAGATATCATATATAAACCTAGCTAGAGATGTAGCCAATGAAGTTTGACTTTTGTACATTGTAATTTGCAACAAGGATTATAAATTGTGAAATTATAAATGTTACTTGCTTTCTCCATTAAGTGTTGCATGTCATATAGACTTTACAATCCTCTGCTTCCTCCCTGTAATATTATTCAACACATCACCAAACTCAAAATAAATAATAATAATAGTTCATGAATCAATGTATACTTTAGAATGATCTAATATGATTTGTTTCCACTATTCAAATTCTTCTTCATTTCTCCCAATTTACAAAAAAGGTTATCAAATGCAGCCAAAAATGATTTTAGATAAATAGAAACAATATAATACCTTAGAGAGGAATAATTTGAGGCAATCCCATAGAAATCCATTCTTTCGAATACTTCATACACTGCAACTAAATTTTATAAATAAATGAGTTTGACTATGGCGTTGTTTAGCATTGCCTAAAACCAAGAGATCCACATAGTTAGTTGTCATGCACTCATAGGTTAATATTGAACTTCACTTGGTTTCAAGAATAGTTTAATATGTTAGAGAAAAAGGTTAATTTAATTTCATTAATTAAATTACCTTTTCTCCCTTCTTAATATTTTTCTTTATGCATTTTTTTCTTTCTCTATTTAATAATTAATTAGTAATTATTAAATATATTTTACCTTTAGGTTTCCCTTAGTAACTTATTAGGTTACCCTTTTCAAGTTTTGATCTCCTTTTATAAGGATTAATCTCTTTATAATTCTTAATCTTTTCTTCATCTGAATATACAATTTGCATGTTTTTTAGACCAAACCCTCACCTCTTCTTGTCTTTTTCTTCTCTGTGACAGGTTTTCTACATGTAGGTATTTGAGGGCTTTGTGGATTTGATTTGCATATTTTCTCAAATCCTTCATGGTATCAAAGCCAGATCTACTATAGCTTGTTCAGTATTTGGAGAAAAAGGGAAAACAAGGGTTTTATGGATCACATCTTGACTTTTTTAGGTATTTCCTAAGAAAATAGGGGGGTCACTAGTTTTTGGAGTAGTTTGAGTTCAAATGGACTTCACAAATGGATCCAGAAGGCATCTAAAGTTTGTCCATTTTGGAAAACATTGATACAGGAGGAAATTTATTTTTCCCAATAGGGCCATATAGCCTCTACACATAGTTTGAGATACCAAAAATTAAAAAAAATTGCAAAAAAAATAAATTTGGCAGTTTTTGTATTGCCGCGGTTAGCTAACTGCAGCGAACTGCAGTAGTTACCGCTGTAGTGACCATTGCGGTTACCACTGGCGATTACCATTATGGTTAACATTGGTAGTCATCACTATATATAGTGGCTCCACTATGTATCTACCCTCCCTGCTTTGGCCCATTGCCGCCACTCCACTAGGGGTGGTGGCTTTAAAAAAAAAAAAAGTTTCTCATACAAGGGCGCTGCTAGTTTTTTAGCCATAACTTGAGCATACACACATATTTTTTTGATCTGAAAGAAGCATCAAAAAGATGGTTTTGAGATGGAGATAGTGGTGTAGTTGTTTTTTGGTTTTGGTGTAGTTTGATTTCTTATTTTGGTAGTCAAAGATGGATGTTTAGTTTTTCACTCTAGAGGGCATATCTTGAGCGTCCCACCTCTATTTTTTAAAAATGTTATATTTTTGGAAAGATGGTTCTATCCTCTATTTATAAATGCTATAATTTACTTTAAATTCTTCTCCATGCTCTTTCTATCATGTTTTTTTCCCTTTATTACACTATAGTGGATATTTTGGGTGTTTTAGGTCTGGGGATCATTTTCATGGCATGAAATCTCTTCTTTTGGATTGTACTATTTTTTGTATCAGCTCTTTGCCCTTTTTGATCATTTTTGATATCATTTATAAGAATTTATTATGTAAACACTATTGGAATTAACAAGTGGGACGATTTACTTTTGAGAGAGGGGGTCTACGATCCATATTCATTCTTCATTTCCCACTCAATTCATGCACTTTTCTTATTGGTTGCATGCCTTCTCCATTTTCCTTATTGGCTACATACTGATTGCATAGGTAATGTAAAAGGTTCATTCTTATCTTTAATATCCTTCAAGATTCTTCTATGTCAGCTCAAAAATGGTTTACATAGGTGTTTGTACAATTACAAACAACTATCTCCAATCTGTGTTGCTTGGCACTTGTTACCTCTGATGCTTAGTTCATATAGAAAAATTGGCTCACTTAGCTCCTATAGACATTTTTTTCTAGTTAGCTTCTATAGTGACTCAACACCTATACTTTTCTTGACAATTAAACTTTACTCGGCACCTGAAGTTCACTTGGCACCTGTTGTAGTTTTGTTTAGCTCGGCATACATTGTAGCTCAACATCAACTATTTACTTAGCATCTATGTTGGGTGATGCGACGCGCTCCCCTGCCCACAGGTGGTTAATTATGTGGTGTTCCATGTTCACTAACAGTCATGGCTTTTGGTGCAACAGCAAATGGGCCCTACAATTGGTATCAGAGCCTGGTTTTGGCCTGGTCATGGGTTCAAATCTCCCCGGTGCCTTCCCGACCCGCGTAAGCACCTGGTATGCGCGTCGAGGGGGAGATTGTTGGGTGATGCGATGCACTCCCCTGCCCACAGGTGGTTAATTATGTGGTGTTCCATGTTCAGTAACAGTCATGGCTTTTGGTGCAATGACAAATGGGCCCTACAATCTATACATATTTTACTCGGTACATGTTACTATCTCAATATGAACTTAGTAAACATCTTAACTATGTTAACACAAAATAGTCAAAACCTAATCTTAGATTCAATATTCCCCCCCTTTGACATGAGTGTCAAAAACACTTAGCAGTATATCAAAGTATAATCTCTTCGAGTAAAATATGCATATAGTTTGGCGTATATACAAAACTTCAAAACTTCTCAAAATTCTATAAAAACTATATATATATCCCTCAAAAGTTTTGTAACTCCCCCTGAGTTGATGTGCCATTTCTATTCCTGTAACCAAAATTCTTGTGCTAAATTTCTCTCATGCTGATATATCTAATATGCTTTTCCTTATCTGTACTCTGTATCTATTTGTACCTTATTTTTGCTTCCTATACTCTATATTACTTCCTCAAAATTTGAATATCTCCCCTTTTATTATATCTCCCCCTTAAAAATGCATTGAATATTCTTATTATTGTATATGAGCAATGTTAGTATGCTAATAGAAACCAAATTTAAATAAAGCTTCTACAAAGTAAACAAAATTCATAAACTTCAAGATAGACTAAGATGAGCTCTCAATTAAGAATATGAGCCATTAATGGGCTCTCTCAATAAGACGCTCTCTTGTTGATTGGCTTTGTCTAAATAGATAGGATGTATGCTCAAGCTTATGCTTCAAAAAGGGCTTCAAATGGAGTTGGAATTTGGGTGTGAGTGTATGGTTTTGATGTAAAATGGCTTCTTAAAATGGCATTATGACTTTACTTCATGGATTGTGTTAAAATGGCTTGGGAGAGGATTCCTTAAATAGGAAAAGGGATTGAGGGATCAAGGGCTAGGATGCAAGGATGGGGAAAAGCTCATGGAGGGCTCAGATTGCATGAGAGGAGAGCACATGGATTGTGCTTCTTTACAGCCAATTAGGGAGTGACACATGTCATAGGGTGAGAGGATGGAGGAAAGGGGAAGGATGAGTCAACAAAGGAGGCTCAAGGGATAAAATCTTCATAAAGACCCTCATAATGGCTTGTAAGAGCAATAAAAGGGCTTGGAAGAGTCATTTATGGGCTAGTGGGCTTCATAAAGTTTTATGGTTGGGATATTTTGAGGGAGATGAGAAGAATTTCGACTTGGGCTTGATTAGGAAGGTTTTAAGCTTGCTTAGGATTGTGCAAATGATTAGAGGATGGATTAGGATGGTTTAGGATTAGCTTAGGGATAGGCAAGTGGATGGCATTTAATGAGGGTGGGTGAAGGAGGAGATATTTGTTAACTTTGGCTTGGGTTAGTAAGTCTTAACCCATGTTTAGAGAATGTGACAAGGTTAGGAGGGGATTAGGATTAGGTTTAAAGACATCTTCTAGAAGAGTCTAGACTTTGGATGAGGATAAAGACTTTCTAGAATAGTCTAGAACTTCCTAGGATGAGGATGAAGACTTTCTAGAAGAGTCTAGAACTTCTTAGGATGAGGATAAATTATATTTTTAGGAAATAAATAAAGTTTTATTTATTTCAAGGGTTTGGGTTGAGGAGATATTTATTAAAACTTTTTTAATAAACATGAGGATTAATATTTAATCTTAATTAAATATTTTGAGTTGGGATTAGGGGTAGGAAATGATGGGATTAGCCTTTAATCAAAATTAAAGAAGGATTGGAAGATTTTGGAAGAGGTTAGTGGTCTTAAGGAAATTGGCCAAGTTTTGGGCAAAAAATAAATTTTTAATTTATTTTGGGTTTTTTGGTCAATTTATTAATTAAATAGTTAATAAATAAGGAAATAATGTTTAAATAAGATTTAAACTTTTTGGGAGGGATTCCTTAATTAAATATTTTTAATTAAGATAAAGGGATTTAATGGCATAAAAATAAATAAATTAATTAAATAAATAATTAATTAATAAATGATGATGTCATCAAATTTTTTTCAGAAATTAAAAATACTTTATTTTCTAAAGGTTTTTAGGTGTCTACATTTTGCCCCTCTTTGATGTGATACCGCAAGTGGCATGACATCAAAGATAAGAAAATAAGATGCCCAAGGCTAGAGCAGAAGAGGAGAGAATGGACTGCAAGATGCCCCCTCAAGAAGGCAACGGGGAGAGAAAGTGAGGCTCGACGACTTCTTGAAAAGTACAAGAATCCAAGATGAGCAAGAAGACTCAGATTGGCTTAAGAGAAGAGGTTTAGTTAGCTCAAACTCTTACTATGGGAGAATGATAAAGGAAGAATTAAAGGCACAAGAGGAAGCAAGCTTAAGTTCTCAGGGATTGTAGAGGATGAAGGAGCAGAGTGCTATAAAAGGAATCCAAGATGGGGAGATGGATGAGGGGATTAAAAAGCTGATGCAACAGGATTTCAAAGAGTCAGATTGGCGAAAGATGGGTTTTGGAGATCCCTAGGACTAGGATTGTGGATCTCGAAAGATGAGGCTTGGTGGATTGATTTGGATTGGTGGATCCCTAAGACTAGGATTGTGGATCCCTAAAGCTAAAGGTGAGGAGTGATTCAAAGAGATACTAATGCATAAGCTGGGGTAGGAGAGACAGATGTTGGATATGGATGGGGGATAATGGAGATGAAGGAAAACCATTGAAGCTTTTTGAGCGGGGGGATACTTCAAAGAGAAGTACCACCATGTAGTTGAGCACTAGATTTGCTATAGGACTATTGGTTAATTGCCAAGGTTACCAAGAACATCAAGGCCTTTTCAACAACTGTCCAGAGGACTGACAGACTGACTCAAAACAAACACGCAAGGATTTCCCTAGGATCACACATGAATCTCGAAAGAATCAGAGTGGAACCGACATTGGGTAACCCACAAGTAGCAAAGAAAAACAAACAAAAGACTTGATCAAGACCTTATGCCCAGATTGCCCCATTCACAATATAGCATGATATGGAAGGTCATGGAAACTTTGAAGAGGGAACAAAAAAATTGTTTGAAAAAGATACTTCAAGACCCAAAAGGGAAGATTCCAAATCAAAAGAAAGTGAAAATCAAAAAGAGAAACATTTTCCAACAAGATGGGTAGGACGAGGTACTAACGGACCAAGATCAGACATTAGGAAAGCTATATCCTACAAGGATCTATTAGAGAGCACCTAAGCTAGTGGATCTAGATGAGTGAGGCATTTGACAAATTGAACTAAGAAGGATAACACTTTGGTGATAGGAGATCTAGCTAAAGGATGCATTGGAATAGCTAACCAAGATGTGTGATGTGTGCAAGATGCTGATCAAGGAGGATCTAACACAAAAGCTGGATAGATACAATGGTACTAAGCTAAAGAGGATGTACAAGCTGATGGACCAAGATATTTACAAGTTAAAGCTAACCAAGATAGTTACAATCAGGCAAAAGCTTAGGATGATAGGATAGCGGGATGGTTCGATGTTGTGCAAGATGCAAAAGTTAAGGGTGGGGTGATAGTGAAAGATATGGATTTTGCAGGATGCATCCAATGATGATGAGAGATTTTGTGACCAAGGATAGCTAGAGGAGCAGGATGAGATGGCTAGATAGGATGGTAGATAGCTAGGATTATGATGGATATAAAGAGATGACATTGGGTTTGCATGAGGATAGCCTAGAAATAGATACCAATTACAAGGGAGGATGGACAAGACAAGATCTCCAAGGAATATAGTGCCCCCAATCAAAAGATAACATGTGGAAGGAGGTCTTATGATGGATGTGATAGGATTGAAGCTAGGATGGAAAAAGCTGAAGGGGCTAGGGAGATGGATGATAGCTGGGATGGTTGGCTGAAGCTGTAGGAGATAAGTGGATGGTGTGAGATTGAAGATGGAGGGTGGAGGATAGGTGGATAGATTTGAAGATGGAGTTGGATATCAAGAGATGACCAAAAGCATGAGGGTGATAAGCTAAGCTAGGGATGGCGGGATTACGCATGACACTTGTTTGCCAAGTTTTCATCATGGTACTTGTCCAAGGCGCTTGAATTGCCAAGTTTTCACTAGTGGACACTTTATTTTTCTTTATTATTATTATTTTTGACTTTTTGACTTCAGACTTAGCTGGAATGATTTTGGCTTTCTTCAGCTATTTTGGCTTTTTTGGGATTTTTCACTGGCTGTTGGAATGTTCAATTTTGTTGCTAGCTGTTGGTACACCAGATGTGTGATTTATGCAGTAGATTGGATTAGATGGGATTGATGGTAGGAGATGGAGGGATGAAAAGGTTGGAAAGGAGCATGAGATGGAGATGCTTGTAGGATCAACATTGGCACATGTTGGGATGGGTGTGAAAAGAGCAGATGGGGGATAGATGGTAGATGCGGGCGTGATGGAGGATTTGTGGAAGCGTGCTTGGGGATATAGGCACCCAAGATGGAGTTAGGAGATGGGGGATATGAGTCACTATATGGAGGATTAGCAATGGTGGATGCCATTATGCATTGGGTTTCAACTTTTTTCTTTGGGATCCACATGGTTTTGGATTTTCTTTTCATAGGCTTTTGCATTATTTTGCATTCTTTGATTGGATTTTTCCTTTTTGGAGTATGTCGGTTAGAATAGACATATGATTGCCTAGGATGTGGATTTTTAGCTTTATGCATTTTGAAGTTGGCATTTACATTGCTATGGTAAGCTTTGGGAAGATGGTTAGGAGAAGCATTGTGAGATGGAGAGGATATGGGAGAGCGTGTAGGGGGATGATGATGGATGATGTGCCTCGATATGTGCCTTTTCTGATCTTGCATAGGAATGGAGGGAATAGGATTTGAATGATGGCTGATAGGAGGATGGAGGATGGTAGATTTTGGGACATAGGGACCCAAAATGGATTTAGTGGATGAAGGGGGGATATGGTAGGTTGTTTTAGGTTGAAAAGATGGTGGAGTGGGGATGACATAAGATTTATTGAAGGAGTGATGGGAGGCTGGCATGGGGGGTTTGGAGATAGGCTTGGTTTGGTGGTGTGGTGTGCCAACACCTTTAGATGGTGAGCCTTTGGATACATATCCAAGACAATGAAATCCTAGATTTTTTTGTGCAATAATAGGCTTTTTGATTCCTTGCTCTTGTGGTCCTAAAACTTGACCTTGATAATGCCATCGATTGAGCATTTGAACTAGCTGAGGATACTTTTTGCTTGCAGAAAATGGTGGAAGTGCTTTATCAGATGTACTGCAATAGGGAGATACTATTCTTAATTCTTCTGCTGAGAGGAGGCCACTATGGATGAATGTAAGTGAACCAAGAGGGTATATTATAGATGGTGAAATAGCTTGGATAGGTAGTAAGATGGAAGCATGGAGTGGAGGAGATGGTAAGATAGGATCTTGATTTAGCTGATTGGATGAAAATATATCCTGCAGTAGAGGAGGTATGGCTTGAGGTTTTGGAGATGGAGGGGATAGTGACTGCACTATGGATGGAAGACATGGTACAATGATATCTTTGTTTATGCTTTGGGGGATGTCAACATGCTTTTGGGCAAGATCTTGATAGGATTGGTTTGGAGTGGATGGTGTGATAGGAGATGAAGGGATTGACTCTTCAAAGGCAGCAGATGCATAGATGGGAGATTCAGTAGTGGAGATGGGTGAGTAGAAGATGGTTGCATAAGGGTCATTATGGGAGATTTGGGAAATGCTTGGAGGTGATGTGGATAGGATTTGGAGGGTTTTGACAGATGGTGAGATTTTGGTGCTTGCAGGAAGTGGAAGGATTTTAAGCAATTTGATGGATGGTATGGGGATGATAACTATGGGAGATGGAGGTGATATTATAGATGGGGAAGCTTCATCATTGACTACTTCACATGGTTGGATTAGATGACATGGCATATCGACTGTTGGAGGCAGCTTTTCTTGTACTTCCTTTAGGAGATTCCTTGGATACTCATGTGTCAGAGGTGGAGGTGGATTGATAGGAATAGCTAGTGTGATGGGGGTGGAAGATTGGAAGCTTAGTTGATTGGGTGATGGAGGAGAAGCTGGGATATCAGATGGCATGACTAGATAGTTTGGAAGAATGCATGGATTTTGTGGGATGCTTGGGGGAATGTTTTTAAGGATTTCAATATACCCGTCATAGTCAACAAGATTTTCATCATCATTGGAATAGGAGGTGGCGGGAGCAAGGACAATATGATTGAACACATCATGATAGGTTTGGGATTTCATGTTTTGATGATGAGTTGGATGGGGATGGGGTCTTGCATATGGATGAACATGGAAGCTCATGGTTGGATTTGGATTAAGCATAGATTTTGGATTGGCTAATGAAGGATTTCCTAGGGAGAGTCAAATCTGTATGACAGACCTAAGGAGGATTGGCTGGAGATTTTTGGCTTTCCTGTGGATGGAAGACTTCAAGGGCATGCTATCAAAAAGTGAGAGTTTTGCTTTCCTATGCACTGGATTGGTGGAGATTGTGTCAACTTAAGGATAGACTAATGATCCTATGGGCATGACACGAGATTGACCACTTGTGGATCCCAACCTTTAGCTCAAGGTGATGAGGGATAACAAGTGAAAAAGCTAGATTACCCTATACAAAGCTCTATCAAAGGGATAACCTTGGTGAGGCTAGTGGATTGGTCAGATTGATTGGATAGCATATTCTAGCAGAATGACAACAACTCTCTAAAGGCTTGGGTGTGATTTTGGATTGGGTTGCTAGCTGGCTGGGGGGGATGATTTGGAGAGACTTTGGATTTGGGATTGTTCTAAAGCAAGGAACTAGATAGATTCGATTGTAGCGGGGGAGCTTGGATGATTTTCTGATGAGGCATTGACTACACTAAGTATGCTTGAGCTAGAAGATTTCTACTTTTTTGGGATTTTGACCAAAGTTGGCAAACATTCATTCAAAAGCTATGAACAAACAAGCAGACAAAATTTTGGAGCAAGCACGTCAAACACACCAACATCCTAGGAAGCTTTCTACAAGGATGAAATTTGTTATAGCTAGGGAGTCCTCGATATATGCAAGGTACATGAGGCCCAAATCTGTAGATGAAACCAAAAATATGTCACACAGCCGAGAGGAGCGGTAACCCACTTCTCCTCTTTCACTTCTCAAGGATATAAAGTTCCTTGAGGCTTAGCCCGAGTGACAAAATCTTGATTCCAAGAGAGGCGTCTTTGTATTCACCTCCCAATTTTTATACTCCGTCGAAACGCTGGAGTTGAGGTCATCCCAAGGGGTGATGAAATCCCCAAGCAGGCCCCTCAAAAAGTGTAAAACAAGACCACATACATGATCTTGGTTTTAAAGGACACGCGTTCATTCCAATTGATGATTTAGATTTTGTAAGCTATGATTGAAGACACTTGTGATTATGGCATACAATGTTCATTCCAATTTGATAGCATCGTTAGCATAATGGAAGTCGAGAGATCGTCAACATAAGAAATGCGAGTGTCATTGAAAATGCGTCAAAACCATGCGATGTTCATTGATTGTTAGGCATTCAAGATTGAGTGTGAGTTTGTTTTAAGCCCCAAAACAAAGATATGTGAAACTTGATTTGTCAAGCGCGCCCCCGTAGGCCCTCAATGTCAAGAGTTGTTCAATTTTTATGCCCAAATGAAGTGTTAGTGAGACTAATGCGCATTCAAGGAATTTTCTAACTTAGAAAAACCACTAAAAACTCAAGTGAGTGGAGTTTAATTTTCATGGAGCACTTAAAAACCTCTTAGGTGGACCCATCCCCATAGATGGCGCTGAGATTGCAACCAATGGTTAAATTGATGGGTGATTAAAGAGGGTGAGTCCAAAAACAAACTCACTCAAAGCGTTTTTATAACTTAAAAGATTACAAAAATGTAGATTCTTTTTATGCTCCAAAAGATGATTATTTGATCTATGGCATTCAAGATTGGATTTTTTGTTTTAATCATGCATTCATAAAAAAAACAAACTTGATTTTAATCCATGACACTCAAGAGTGATTTTAGGAACATGCATTCAAAGACAAGTGATTAAACATTCAAGTTTTTTCCTTTGAGCATTCAAGATTGAGATTTTGTGTGTTGTTTTAAGAACTTTGAAGTGCTTTGTTTTAACCTTAGATCATTCAAGATTTTTTTGGACTCAAAAGTGAAATGACTCTTTGGACTTTGGTTTTCATTCAAGATTTTGTGTTCTAGTTTGCATGTTTTAAGCCCAAAAATGATATTCCTAGGTTGTTTTGATGCATGAAAAACCTAAGCAACATTCAAGATTTTGCAACAAGACATTTGTTTGGAAAAAATAACAAAGCTTTTAGGACAATTTTTGGCAACCATTTAGGACTCTTAGTTTTCATGAGATTTTTAAAAGAACTTTAAAATATTTGCAAATGAGGTTCATTTTATCCTTGATTGATGCTTTGAGTTTGATTTAGATTTTAGTGTGTACTTAATGTTGATTTTGAACCTTTTGAAATGGAAACTTGAAGTTCTTTTTAAATTCCCAAAAATGAAGTGTTCCTAACTTTGCATGAATGCATCTAAAACCTTGATGTTGCAAGGATGCAAATGATTGGATTGGTTTAGTTTCACTTGTTAAAAGATTTTTTTTTTTTTTTTTGCAAATTTTTAGTTTTTAATGGATTTAAGTATGATTTGGGGGTTCATTTTAAGCACTAAAAAGAAGTGTGTATGATTTTTCTTCCTTAAAAAAAAAAGGCCAAGATCTCCCACAAGAAGAAGAAGAAGAAGTAGATGGAATAAGAAGAATATAGATGAGAAGAGGAAGAAGAATTCCAAGTTCTTTGTCCACCTATAAGCTTGAAAAATTTGCAAACACTATGAGATAGATTATGAGTTCCTTTGTCTTTTTGATGCTCATGTGGACCTACAAAACCAATTTATACAATCCTACCAATCACAAAAACAAGAAAAATTAGCCAAAATTAGGAAATGACACACAAAACTTGACTAAAAAAGCTAATGAAGATGATCCATGCGGGGTCCCACCGGGCGTGCCAAAATGTATATGAGCAATGTTAGTATGCTAATAGAAACCAAATTTAAATAAAGCTTCTACAAAGTAAACAAAATTCATAAACTTCAAGATAGACTAAGATGAGCTCTCAATTAAGAATATGAGCCATTAATGGGCTCTCTCAATAAGACGCTCTCTTGTTGATTGGCTTTGTCTAAATAGATAGGATGTATGCTCAAGCTTATGCTTCAAAAAGGGCTTCAAATGGAGTTGGAATTTGGGTGTGAGTGTATGGTTTTGATGTAAAATGGCTTCTTAAAATGGCATTATGACTTTACTTCATGGATTGTGTTAAAATTGCTTGAGAGAGGATTCCTTAAATAGGCAAAGGGATTGAGGGATCAAGGGCTAGGATGCAAGGATGGGGAAAAGCTCATGGAGGGCTCAGATTACATGAGAGGAGAGCACATGGATTGTGCTTCTTTACAGCCAATTAGGGAGTGACACATGTCACAGGGTGAGAGGATGGAGGAAAGGGGAAGGATGAGTCAACAAAGGAGGCTCAAGGGATAAAATCTTCAAAAAGACCCTCATAATGGCTTGTAAGAGCAATAAAAGGGCTTGGAAGAGTCATTTATGGGCTAGTGGGCTTCATAAAGTTTTATGGTTGGGATATTTTGAGGGAGATGAGAGGAATTTCGACTTGGGCTTGATTAGGAAGGTTTTAAGCTTGCTTAGGATTGTGCAAATGATTAGAGGATGGATTAGGATGGTTTAGGATTAGCTTAGGGATAGGCAAGTGGATGGCATTTAATGAGGGTGGGTGAAGGAGGAGATATTTGTTAACTTTGGCTTGGGTTAGTAAGTCTTAACCCATGTTTAGAGAATGTGACAAGGTTAGGAGGGGATTAGGATTAGGTTTAAAGACATCTTCTAGAAGAGTCTAGACTTTGGATGAGGATAAAGACTTTCTAGAATAGTCTAGAACTTCCTAGGATGAGGATGAAGACTTTCTAGAAGAGTCTAGAACTTCTTAGGATGAGGATAAATTAGATTTTTAGGAAATAAATAAAGTTTTATTTATTTCAAGGGTTTGGGTTGAGGAGATATTTACTAAAACTTTTTTAATAAACATGAGGATTAATATTTAATCTTAATTAAATATTTTGAGTTGGGATTAGGGGTAGGAAATGATGAGATTAGCCTTTAATCAAAATTAAAGAAGGATTAGAAGATTTTGGAAGAGGTTAGTGGTCTTAAGGAAATTGGCCAAGTTTTGGGCAAAAAATAATTTTTTAATTTATTTTGGGTTTTTTGGTCAATTTATTAATTAAATAATTAATAAATAAGGAAATAATGTTTAAATAGGATTTAAACATTTTTGGGAGGGATTCCTTAATTAAATATTTTTAATTAAGATAAAGGGATTTAATGGCATAAAAATAAATAAATAAATTAAATAATTAATTAATTAATAAATGATGATGTCATCAAGAATTTTTTCAGAAAATAAAAATACTTTATTTTCTAAAGGTTTTTAGGTGTCTACAATTATCTCCCCCTTTTTAACACTTATGTCAAAGGGTTCTAGGGATTAAGACCATATTTTGCCAAAAATGTTTTATTTACCTCCATGATCATCTTGAGAGAAGCATCCCAATTATTCAAGACTATCTCCAATGACTTATGTTGGATTGCTATCTCTACTACAAGATGAACAAGTCCTTCCAAAGTAGAAAGATTTGGGTCTTTCTTTAGTACATTTTTTGCATAGGCTTGTTCTTTATGAAGTACTTCCAGATGTGGAGTTATGGAGGATTGAATTTGCATTAGTTTTGCCTTAATGTTGGCTTCCTCTGCTATCAACATAGGTAGTTCTTTCTATGTGTGAAGTGTTTGGGCAAAATGCTTCTCACTCTGAGCTGAATCTTTTGGTAATTGTGTGCTGGAGATCTTTAGGTTTTGCTCCAAGCTCATTATTCTTTGGCTTGTCTCTTGTGTGAAATATGAGAAATCACACAACTTTTTGTACAATGAGAATACATTCTCAAGTACCTTTTTCACATTTTTAATCTTTTTTGCCAATTCAACCTATGATAGTGCTATTTCACTTGATATATTTTCATTTACTTTCATCTGAAATTTCTTCTCTGACCATTCAAATAATTTGACATTGGTTTCAAGGTCCTCATTCTGTACCTGGTCCACAATATTGGATAGTTTCTCCATTATGGGCTAAGTTTCATCAACTACTTTCAATCTAAAGGCATCAAGAAACATGTCTTTGATCTCAACTAGTGCTTGCTTTTGCCTATACTCATTTCTGAGTATCTCTTGCCTCTTTCTCCTTTCTAGTGCCTCTTACACTTCATTTATTTGCTGCAATTTCATTGTCCTTGAGTCATAGCTTGGTATGACTATTTATTCATCAAGTACAGGGTCTCCATAGTGAAGTACCCTTGCAACCTTGGTAGTTCTTGAGCTAGGTGTAGAAATTTGCGATGGCATTGCATCAGTGCTTGACTACTTCTAAGAAGTCCTTGAGCTAGGCAAGTTTACCAATGTTTATATTGCTTCCTACTCCGTAGTGGTTTTCTCCACTTCTTTATCCTCTCCTCTACTACCTTGATCAATGATGACAATTTGAAGAGGTGCACCTTGGGTTTTTTCTATAGGAACATCTTATCTTATTGGTTCCTTTGTAGGATCCTCGACAATAGTTGTCACCTTTATTGTAGAATCAAACTTAGCAATTTTTTCTTGTACCTCTTGCTCCTTAGGTTGATTTGTGGGAGGTTGTGTTGATAGATCTTGTGTGGTTTCCTTCTCCCTTATTATTTTTGCTACAACTTTACGTAGCTCATCAACACTCACCAATATTGGATTTGTGCATAGTTGTGCTTGTAGTGTTCATTGGTGAAGGATCTTCTTGAGATCCTCTAAAGTCAAAGGATTGATGTTTTGAGTTGAAGTGTCAAGAACATTCTGTATAGTTACTATATCTGCATGTGTTGAGATGACATGTGGAGGGATAGGAGGTGGCAATTTTGTATCTTGGAAACTTTGTTCAGTTTGCTGCTCCTCTTTGCCATGTGTCTCCACTATCTCTTTTTCTATTTCTTTCTCCCCTTCATCCTTTTCTTGTTCTCTTTCTTCCTCTTTCTTACTAGCCTCATCCTTATTTACATCTTCATCCTTTTTAGTATTTTTTCCCTCAAAGGGATCTTCTTATCCATCCTTGATAGTAGTCAGGCCATATATCAACTTCCACATTTGTGTGGATTTTTAGACAACATCTTCAATTTGTTTCTGCAAGATGCTGAATGCTCTATATTTTTGTGCAAACTTGCTCCCATGTTTCTTATTCACCTTAGTTACTTGACCCTTAGTCAATTTTGGTATCACTTGTGCCAATGTGGATTCTCTTATTTCTTTTTCCATTTAAAACAATAATGCCACTTATTTTCAACAATTTCATATAACTCCTTGGGCATTGTATTCTCTAATTCAAGAGGAGTGTACTTGAATTCTGCCATCATGGCATATATCAATTCTTCAAATTTATTTTGATCTTCTCTACTCAATTTATTAAAATCAATATTTTTCAATTTAGAAAAATTTGCATTCTTCCAAACATTATCACAAATTTTATGAATATTTGACTTAGGAGCATGGCTTACCACTCTAAATTGGCTGATATCTTTAGATTTTGTCCTTTCCTCATCATCTAACTCTGGTTGTGCAACATATCTTCTCTTTGGTTTCTTCTGCATAGGACCAATTAGATTAGTAGCCTTCTTTTTCTCTTTGTCTTGCTCCTTGGCCTTTTGAGTTGAGGCTCTTGTGGTAGCTCTTGTCACTGGTATAGTTGGCTTGGCTTTGCAACCTTCTTTAATTTTTAGGCTGGGCTATAGGCTGAGCTTTGGCCTTTCTTTTCTTAGGCTCAGCTTGGGCTAGTGATTCCTCAGCTTCTTCTTCCTTGACACCTTCTTCCTTTTCTTCATCTTCACCTAAACCTTGTGTCAATGCAAGAGGTTGATTTTCCTCCTCCTCATCATCATCTTCTTCAACATCAACACCTTCTTCTTCTGTAGTGCCTTCTCCAAACTTTTCTTTCAGCTTCTTTAGAAGCTTGTCTTTCTTCTTCAAAGTGGAGGTAATCTTCAACTCCATATCTACTTTGGATCACACCAAATCATATGTTCTAAAGTGTGGTGCATCCTTGTTAATTTTATTTTCAAGAAATGCTATGATTATTGTTGATGCTTCATCAATGTTTAGCTAATATCCTAATGGTCTTATCCATCTAACCCTTGGAACTACTGCTTGGATGTAAGTATAATAAATATCAACTAAGAAACAAATATCATTGATGTGTTGTTCCACTAGGGAAACTAGTATCCTTAGTCTTTTCTTCATGGATTTCTTGAAATCTTCAAAGTAACTGGTCATTAGAGATTCAAAATTGTCTCCCATTTTCTCAATGTACTCATTGATTTGAGTAATAGTTGACTTGTCTGATTTCCAATTTACTTGGCCAAAAGAGGGATATTCTTCCATAACATAGGAAAATATATAGATCAAAATTGATCCAAACTTATACTGAGCACCTTTTGATCTTATTATTGCTCCGAGATTCTTCATGATCTATTGTAATAACAATTCTACTAGATCATATGTGTGATCCATCTTGACAATTTTGTAGGCCACGTCCACAGAAATGCACAAGACACTATTCAATCTACTTGATTGATAGAACTTGTGAGATATGATTCTTAATACAAAGTCTAGAAGGGTATTTGTGGTTGTATCAATAGTAATGCTCCTTTTGTTCCATTTTTCCCTAGTTTTCTTTTCAATAGCTTCCTTAGAATCACTTTGCAGGGTCTTGTACTGATCTAGGGTTGGAAAACCTATAACCCTATGCACGATTCTCTTTGTTATCTTGATAGGTCCTCCTTCTAGCCATAAACAACCATTATGTATCTTGCTTAGAACAATTCTTATCCATTTAGTTTTTAAAACTATGGGGAAAACTAGGGCATGGGTTAAGCCCTTTCTTTCAACTATTTGAAATTCTTCCTTTAGCACTCCATTTTCACACAGTTTATCATATGCTTGATGAATCTCCATATCTCCTACTACTCCTACCTTGTAATTGTAACATTTCCTAACATCTTGCACTATCATGACTTTGGGTGAAATAATGGATAGTGCATTGGTAGGGTTGTTCTTATATGCAACTTTTGGAATTGGCTTAAAATCTAGTTGTTTAACCTCATTGCTAACTAACTGAACCTCAAAACCTTCCTTTTCCTTAGGATTTTTAGAATTGGAAGCCATATTGAAAATCTAGGGTTTCAAAAGAAATTAAATTGAGCAAATTGGCACTTAGGAATACCTTAGATTGATGAAAATGATGCTTGATCTTTGTCAAAATCTATGCAAAAGCTTTAATTGCTATTTGTCAATCACTTCTATGCTCTTCTCATTCTTGCTCTACATTTGAATGATGAGAAATGATCAAAAAATTGACCTTATACTCTTCAAAAGATAACATTAAATTCTTAGTGCATATGCTGCTATACACTCAGCTCCTTAAGGATTTCAACATAACTTAGCTTCCATTGACCTTGCATCACTCAACTCCAGCTAGATTTCCTCTTCACTCAGCTTCCATTGCCAACTCAGCTATGATCAATCACTCAGCTCCTACTATCATCTCAGCATATACTAACATTCACTCAGCATCTAAGGATGACTCGGCAACATTGGTGAAAACTTTGAATTCCAACTTTGCATCTCTAATCATGATGATCTCTTCTTTTCAGTACTATCTTTTCTAGGATTGATGCATGATAAAACTTAGTAAATTAGTCCCTCATGCCTTCTATCTTCTTAGTTTAATGAAGTGTGATCACTTGAATTGTTAGGTGAAGTGATCCCTTCATTTGATGAGCTACACTCATCTTTCTTCTTCCATGTCTTTTTCATTTCTCCTCTGATGTGTTCAACATCTACCTTCTCTTTACCTTTCTTCACTTCTGACTTGGGTGCCTTTGACTTTGTTGGGTAGTTCTTGCTGATATGACTAGTCTTCAAGCAACTAAAACATGTGGTTTGGCTCAACCATCTATTGTAGTTTCCTCTAAAGTGTGTCCTTATGTAATTTTTAGGAATGTGTCCATACTTTTGACAATAATGACAACCATACCTAGTGTTGTAGTCCCAATTGTAGCGATGACCATGGTTACCTTCCCTTGTTTCCTAATTTGATGTCCACATAGGCTTTGATCTATACTCAAAATCTCTATGTCTACACTTCTTGCAATTGTAGCAGTGACCTTCAAATTTTGGTGTTCTTATAGTCCTAGTCCTGCATTCATGTGTTTGATGTCTTTTTTTTTGCACTTATGACAATAACTTGCATTCTTAGGCTTATCATGTTGATGGGAATTTTTGCTCCTACATACATTAGAAGTATGTCCCTTTTTACCACATAAGTGACAAGTGGGTTTAGTGTTCTTACCTTTGTTACTCCTTTCTTCTATAGTCTTGGAGGACTCTCCTTGTTCAGTGCTAGTGTAACCAAGTCCTAAAGTATCATTACTGACCTTTGGTGATTTCAGTAGGTGCTCAAAGTATTTGATGGCTTCATTGGGTTTGTTGAAGATTTCTACAATCTCCTTCTCTTTTTTTAGGTCATTTTGCAATTGTTCATTTTGCATCTTTAGTGTAGAGATCTCAATATCCTTGACATTTAGTTCATGATGTGCATTCATCATCTGGCTTAAGGTGTCTAGCTGGATGTTGGAAATTCTTTCAAACTCAATTGTCTTTTCCTCCAATCTATTGGTAAGATTTTTCTTGTCATCTTCGATCATGGCTTTTTCTTCAATGACTCTTTTCTTTTCTTTAGTAACTTCACAAAGCATTATGGCTTGTGATTCTTGTTCAAGCTTGAGTATTCTGATTTCTTTTGCTTAAGCTCTATTCTTCTCCATCAAGTTTTCTATTGATGCATCAAACTCTTTAGAATCTCCATTTGAAAAAAAATTTGAGGTGTTAATCTCCTTGTACTATGTGTTATTCTCAGTTATGGCAATTTTTTTCTTCTTTTTAAGGATTTTCTCAGTTCTCCTCTAACTTCTTCCAAAGCATGTAAAGAAAGTTGTATGTCAATTGCCTGATTCTCTATGATCTTCCCAAGTTTTTAGACTTCCATTTCTAGATCTTTTCTCCAAGCTGTAATGCTCCTTCTTGTGAGAACTTAACTCTAATACCAATTGTTAGAATTAACAAGTGGGAAGATTTACTTCAAAGGGAGGGGGGGGGTGGGTGAATTAGAAGTAACTGACTTTAATCTTTTCAAATTCTTTTAACTAAAATCATTCACATACATCCAATGTATCTAATGAACATGAAAGTAAAGACATGCATGAAAATAGACAACACACAAATTTGGTAACCAAGAAACCCTCCAAAATGAGAAGGTAAAACTTGGGTAGGGATGACACCCACAAAATATCACTGCAACAATGTGTAACTATTCAAGGTTACAATGTTTGATCACTTCCAGTGGTCTACCTTGTGAAAGGCCTATCTTGTTAAAGAATTTACAATCTGTTTAAAATGACCTGGTTAAAAGATTTCACTACCTTGCTAAAAGTAGGCTTGGTTAAAGGAATTTAGTACATTCACTTGGAATTCCACCTTGTTAAAGGATTTACAAATGGCTACTAAACCAACCTAAGTCCATAGGATTTCCATATCTAATACAATTGCTAGAGAGTATTAGAAAATATGTTAATTGATAACTTTGTAATATTCAATTGCTAATTCCAGATCCTTGTTCTACTCTATCATTTTTATCCTTGCTTGATCTCATATGTCACTCTATGATGTTCTAATACTCTATTCTTCAACAACTAGATTTTGCAATGCTGCTCTGTTCTTCACTAATTCTCTAACTCTTCTAGATTTTGTTGTAGTTCACCCACACACTTCTCTTTGGCATGCATACAATGGGGTTTCATCCTCCTTTTAAATATTTTGAATACTTAGGGTTAGGTATGAATCTACGATCCATATTCATTCTTCATTTCTCACTCAATTCATGCACTTTTCTTATTGGTTGTATGCCTTCTCAATTTTTCTTATTGGCTACAAGCTAATTGCACAGGTAATGCAAAAGATTCATTCTTATCTTTAATATCCTTCAAGATTCTTCTATGTCAGCTCAAAAATGGTTTACATAGGTGTTTGTGCAATTACAAACAACTATGTCCAATCTGTGTTACTCAACACTTGTTACCTCTGATGCTCAGCTCATATAGAAAAACTAGCTCACTTAGCTCCTATAGCAATTTTTTTCCCCTCAGCTTCTATAGTAACTCAACACCTATACTTTTCTTGACACTTAAACTTCACTCGGCACCTAAAATTCACTTGGCACCTATTGTAGTTCTATCTAGCTTGGCATACATTGTAGCTCAACATCAATTGTTTACTTGACATCTATACATATTTTACTAAGCATGTGTTACTAGCTCAGCATGAACTTAGTAAACATCTTAAGTGTGTTGACACAAAATAGTCAAAACCTAATCTTAGATTCAACAAACACATTGAGATAAAGTACCACTCCTTTCTTTTTGGGATCATTTTCATCATTGTGACTTATTGTACTCACACTATATTATAAAGTGCTATGGGGGATAGTTGGTTGCCTTTTAGTGCCCTCTTCTTTTGCCAAGTGAGTGTCCCTTCCATGATATTAGCCCCATGATGTGTCGATGACACATGCCTTTATAGGTGTCTGTACCTCTTCCTCACTCTTGATGTTCTTGGTTCTTTCTATTTTGTAGGAGATCTTTGGCCCACTTTTTTAGTTTCCTATCACCTCACCTCTATTTGCATTAGGGGGGGAGCATGTTATTGTTGTTTCTCATTCTTCCTTGGTTCATTTGATCAACTCATCAGGCTTTGGTGTTTCATGCCATCTGTATTTTTAGTTCAGTTGTTTGCCTTTGTTTGTCTCTTGATTTGATGCAAATTACAGTCTTATATACTTGGTCAAGATCTATTTCGTAGGAGGTTCTACAAATCAAAAATTTCTTTTTGACTGAGTTTGTAGCTTCTTCATGCTTCAATAGTTTTCTTCATGATCGCTCTTTGTTCCTATTTGTTGGAACATTCCTCTAGTAGGAGTGTTCTGAATCCTTCACTAGGTTTTCAACTATCTCTTTTTGGGGTAGAGTTTTTTCCATTGGGTTTTATCTATTTCTCCATTTCATAGAGTTTTTTTGTGATTGGTTACTTCATCAGGCCTTGTTGCTGGGACCCAAGTTTGCTTTAGCATTGCATTGTAGTTTCCTTGCTCTTTCTGCATTGTTTGTAACTCCATTGTTGTTCATCTTAAGGGGAGGTGTTAGAGAAAAAGGTTAATTTAATTTCATGAATTAAATTACCTCTTCTCCCTTTGTAAGATTTTTCTTTATGCATTTTTTACTTTCTCTATTTGATAATTAATTAGAAATTATTAAATAGATTTTTCCTTTAGGTTACCCTTTTTAGGTTTCGATCTCCTTTTATAAGGATTGATCTCTTTGTAATTCTTAATCTTTTCTTCATCTGAATATACAATTTACATGTTTTTCAGAGCAACCCTTGCCTCTTCTTGTCTTTTTCTTCTTTATGATAGGTTTTCTACATGCAGGTATTCGAGGGCTTCATGGATTTGATTTTCATATTTTCTCAAATCCTTCATAATATTCTCTACTAATAAGGGCTAACCACATGTTGGTGGAAGCCCATTTGGCCCCAACCCCCCAAACATCTACATTCCCCATTAACATCTAAAATGCATTCATTCTATTGCAACATTAAGGAATTATCACATGATAACATTTATTAACACATTAGTTTCCTTAGAACATTCACATTAACATTGAAACATACAATTCATTAGAACATTTACATGAACATTCAATAGAATATAAATAAAACATCTATAGATAAACATCAATCATTATCAATTAACTTAGATAAATAAGCTACATAAGTTTACGTGAATCATTTCCTTTTTCTTTTCATCTTTTTTTGTCCTTCCTTATGTTGTTGTAGAGGCATATCCATGTCATCATCGATATTACTTCTCACCCATGGATGTGCACTCATTGTCCTTTGCAAAGGTTGGTACTCTGTAATAATAAATAAAAGGGTTAAATTTTAAAAAATTGTGACTTTAAATATTTTAAAGAACATTGTAGTGCTCTTTACCTTGTCCAACCACATCATCTCGCCTACCAGCTTGGACCTCAAAATGCTCATCATTTGCATCCCCTGCAACTACAATACAAGTTGTTTTCTTAATCCCAACCCATATTATAATTAAATTTGTATTAGTACACCAAATTCAATTTAAAATGTTTACTTGTATTAATAATCTAGAAATAAAAAATTGAAAATAAAACTAAAATACCTGCTCACATTGGCCTTGAAAAACATAGGGCTTATCTCCAATTGGCTCAAACAACCTTGTATTAGTCATTGGAAATCCATTCTCATGCTCAATAATAGTTCTATCAGGACCATTTTGATTGAGTCATAGTCTATACCATTTGGTGACAAAGAGATTTAATTTGAAGGAATTAAAGTCAAAGTCAAGTATATCAACCAAAATTCCATAGTATCAATTTTGAGATTGTTGAGGATGTAAGTCATTTCTTGATGAAATATTGGTCACCTAGAAGACTACACTTATCCTAGAATCACAAGTTCTCTTCGTGTCATCTAAATCTTTGATGCAAAATTTATAACCAATGTACAACATAGTCTTGTGGTATTTCACCTACAATAATATCAAATATGTACAAATTATTCTATCACGAGTTCAAAAAATATGATTGATTAACAAACTTATAAGTACCTAGAGATCTCTTAAACCATCTACTAAATCTATTTCCTTTTGAATAACATTAAGATCTCCATTAAAATGACTTGTTTAACCATTGAATACATTAATGTGCATTTTAATCCATGACCAGAATGTTGACATCATTCAATCTATATCATCATCCAATCTTTGATTGTTTGCAATGAACAAATGTATTACGTCCCACTCTTTAGCAACTGTACAAAAGTAAATAGATGGCATAGAACATATTTATTTTGAAGATTAAGAATTAATTAAATACAATAAAATCTCATAATTTATTACCTTTGACTTTCCTAAATCTACCTCCCCATTAAGTACTCCCCTTTGAATTTTTTAATGGAATCGAGATCCCAAATGCAATCTATATGGGTCTTTGCTACAAGATTAGGAAGATATTGAGTAACATACACCATTATTTGGTATGCCATATATCCCTCAATCATACAATTTCAAGTGTCTCTTAACCATCCACATTGACCTAGGTTGTATAGGTCCACACAATTCAATTTCCTCAACTGGGTGTATGAGGTAGTGTTCTTGTGCATTGAAAAAGTTGAAGGTAAACACTTTGGCATTTCTCACATCAGTAGAGAAATTCTTTTCTTCCAATATTTTATATCTTCTTTATGGATTTCTTTAGATGAAAACCACCTACAAGGGATTCAAGACACAAAAACATATAAATACAAGACTTTATAATATATTACTTGTTTGATATATTGAAAAAATATCACTACTTGCCTCATATATTTTCCAAGATCATATATCACTTGTTTGATATTATTGTCAAAATTGTTTGGGAGAAATAGGGGTAACACATACTGGAATAATTGTCAATGATAATTTCAATCTTTTTTAATGTAATACAATGAAAATTGAATGTAGCTTCACAAATATACTATAAATACGAAATACTATGACTTACCTTGATGAAGGTATGCCAATCATGAATTTTCATCCCTGGAAAAAAATCACTTTTCTTGATATGAGATTGCTTATATTCATAGAAAATCCTATAGGAAATCTCATTTTTCATATGACTTCTTTTATGGCATTACTTTGCTACTCTAATAACCAAAGAAGGGAACTTGCACTAATCCAGTGTCTATTGCTATTTGATTCAATGATATTTTTCATTGCATGATTGGAATCGTGAATGTCACTACAATTTTTGGCAAGTTTTTATTTTTCATGCCTTCCATCCAATATTTTAAAGAGTGTCTTTGTTACATTCTTTCCAATATGCATGGTATCAAACAAATGCACAATTTGTAGCTAATCGTAGTAGGGCAACCTACTAAATTCTTTGGGATAAAATTTTAGTCCCTTTGGAATATGGTCAATACTGATGCCTTGACAACCTCAAATTCTATTATATTCCAATTGCCATAGGTGATGTGTCATTCTTCATGGATTTGATGCAGTCTCTACTTTCCCATTGAAAAGACATTTTTTGGCACTTTGAAAAATATATTTTTTTCTAGAAGAAGTGCCTATTCTCATCAAACACCAGCTTTCTTAAACTTTTGGAATGGAAAGATTTCATCTTTGGACCACACATTGGACATGAATATTTTCCCTTTTTTTGAAGAATTACAAGATAATGATACAATTAGATTAAATATGCTCATTTTTAGAATTAGTATTATTGCATACAACTAGATTTCAACATAACATACCATAGAAATGTGTCAACCCTGGGGCATGATGAATTGTCCAAACAAGCATTGCATGGAATTGAAATTATTTTTGTCTAATTGATCTAGAGATATCATACATAGTTAAATGATTCCATAACACCAAAAAATTGTCAATAAGAGGTGCAATATATACATTCATATCTTTCGCTTGGTACTTACCTAGTTGAATGAATAACATCAGATAATTATTGTGGTAATTTCACTCAAAGAATTATAATTACATGTAGGTAAAAATAAAATAATTAAATACTTGGAAGAATTATTTCCAACATAGGGTGCTCCCTCTTTATTGACATCCATGGAGGAAGGTTATTGTTGATAACAAAAATAGGCTCAACCAAGTAAACAGATCTCATCTCTCCATATGGATTGACAACATCAGTTGCTAGAGAAAGCTTGAGATTTTGAGGTTCTTCTTTAAAGTGTGGCCACTTTTCCTCTATGTCCTTAAATTTTGAACCATCCATAGGTATTCAAATAATGTCATCTCAACTTCTATTGTGTGCATAGTAATCCATAAATTTTGCCAAGCTACTACACCTAAATAATTGTTTAAGATAAAAAATAACAGGGATGTAACAAAATAATGGGGATGTAACAAAGAACCTTGTGAGGCAAATTTTTTGTCACTTGATCATCTTGATATCTACTCATATGGCAGTCGAGGCATTCTATTTCATTTTTGTGTTCTTTATGATAAATTGCATGATCTTGAGGATAAGTATTTATTGATTGATACTCCATTCCAATATGTTTCATAGTGGCACATAATTCTTAGTACTAATGAGGGAGAAGATTTGACGGTGGTAACAAATAGTCACCTATCAATCTATAACAAAAACTATTGGTTGTGAGTATAAACAATATTAATGGTACATATTTCACCTTTTATAGACTATAATGATGTATATCACAAACCTTCACATAAGTGACATTGTTGTTGGATAAACCATTCACAACCTTCAAATTCACCAACAATAATACAATAGAGAGAAGAGTTGAATGGGGTCATTATAAAGGGTCATGTTTGCATTCTCAAGTAGAGGTATATCATGGAAAGCCTCAATGTAATCCTCATCATCATCCTCATCATCATCAATAGAAGCAACAGTAGCAATAGCAAGAGAAACACCAGTATCTAATGTGTCATGGATCAATGCATTCATACCATCATCTTCAAATGTGTTTTTTTGGCACATGATCATCATCTTTCATGGGATCATGGTCTTCTCCTTCAATACTCACACCTCCATGTACCTCCATATTCACACCTCCATGTTCCTTTGAGATGTGTTGGTCCATATCATGTACTACCCTACGGAGATCGACCTATATAAAAATGATGATAATCAAACCCCCATTTTGTGGTTCATAAGTATATTAATTGTAAAAAAAATATAACAAACAACTTACCAATTGATGATAATCAACCCCCCTTTAATATGACCATTCTCTCAACAATGTATCTTAGCTATTTTGATTTTCATTCTTCCTGTCTTTAAGCTATTACAATGCTTGTAAGGACAATAACATTTGTCATCACCTAGTCTTTGAAAGTTAGACAACAATCTAGAGATTGTCTCCCTATTTTGATCAAAATCCCTTGTATTATTTGACATAATCCTTCTTCATAGGAATTGTTGGAATTACAATAGGAAAGGTAAATGGTGAGGGGGGAGGGGTGGTGGTGGTGGTCAATCAATGCTTCAAACTTTAAGCCATAAAAACATTCACCACACATCCATCTCACGATTCAATAAGTAAACTCAAATACCATGTAAAACATATATATATATATATATATATATATATATATATACATATATGTATGTATACATATATACATATACATATATATATACATATATATATACATATATACACACATATATATATATATATACATATATACATATATATATACACACATATATATACATATATGTACATATATATACATCTATACATATATATATGTAGATATATATATGTATACATATGTATATATATATATATACATATATATATATATGCATATATATGTATATGTATATGTATATGTATACATATATATATACATATACATATACATATACATTTACATATATGTATATATATGTATATATATATGTATACATATATATATGTATACATATGTATATATATATATATACATATATATATATGCATATATATGTATATGTATATGTATATGTATACATATATATATACATATACATATACATATACATTTACATATACGTATATATATGTATATATATATGTATACATATATATACACATATGCATATATATATACGTATATATATATATACATATATATATATGTATATATATATATGTATATATGTATATATATATATACATATATATATATATGTATATATATATATGTATATATATATATACATATATACATATATGTATATATATATATATACATATATACATATATGTATATATATATATATACATATATACATATATGTATATATATATATCTATATACATATATATATATATGTATATATATACATATATATATATATATGTATGTATATATGTATATATATATATATATGTATATATATATATGTATATATATATATATACATATGTATGTATATATATGTATGTATATATGTATGTATATACATATGTATGTATATACATATGTATGTATATATACATATGTATATATATATATGTATGTATATATGTATGTATATACATATGTATGTATATATACATATGTATATATATATATATGTATGTATATATATATATATATATATATACATATGTATGTATATATATGTATATATACATATATATATATGTATGTATATATATATATACACACACACACACACACACACACATATATATATAATGAGCATTCATAAATATATACGACACAATATATGATTACCCAGAAACCCTCCATGAGAAGGTAAAATTGGGGTGGGGATAACACCCAAAAATCTTCACTACTATAGTAATAAAGTGTATCTAATGAAGGTTACAATGTTTCATCATGAAACATGATCTACCCTGTTACAAGCTTACAAAGATTGTTAGGTCTTACCCTATTAAAGGATTTCAATACCTATTAGAAGTGTTCTTAGTTAAAGGAATTCAACATACAATTAAGTAAGCACCTTGTTAGAGGATTTCAATATAGCTTGTTAAGACTACTCTTTTAAGAGATTTAACTGATTCACCTATTAGAATGTCTCAACAATGATGCTGCAATTAGCACTCTGTTCTTGATGTTAGACCATCTCTATCCTATTATGTACTTGATCCTTCTTGATCAAATGTCTCTTTTCTATTCACTATTTCCTTCCTTTATTCTCCTTTAATTGATTTTACAATGTAATTTAGATCATAATACCTTGGTCACCATGAATGTCTTATTTGCACATGCAAACTCTCCTTCTCTCTCTTTGATCATTCATTAATAAGTTAGGGTTTGTCCTCCTTAAGAAGACCTAGATGACTTAGGGTTAGGTATGAATCAATGATTGTGATTCATCCATATTGTTGCTTAAAAATTCCCTTTACCTGATTGGATGCATGTAATACATAGGGATTCCCACTTAAGATTCATCCTTATCAACAAAATATCGTAATTCAATCCTTAAGTTGACCCAAAAATGCTTTATATAGTAGTTTGTGCCAATACAAATAACTATTTAAAAACTGTGTTACTCGACATCTAAAGTCCTTGGCACTTGGCACTAACTATGACTTCAATGTTATCACCTAGCAACTGAATGACTCAGCATGCATTACTTTCTTGAATCTTGAATCACTCAACACATACTATCTGCTCGGCACTTGAGTGATTGGCCACATGAGTGACTTGACACTCACTGTTTACTTGACATGCTCTAACTTACATGTTGTGCTCAACATATGTTACTTGTTTGGCATGAACTATGTAAATGATTGAAGAGTATAAACACTCACTAGTCAAAATCAATATGAGATTAACAATCTCTCACACTTGGTCATACATTAATAATCTTATTCCTTCAAGCATAAAATAGATATATGTTTGGCTTCTATACATAATTTCAAAATATCAAAATTTTGCAACATGACTTATACCTCAAAATTTCATAACTCCCCCTGAGTTGTTGATTTGGTTCTATACTATACTCTATATCAAAATCTTTCTCCTATTGAGTAGATTTACATTATTTGATACTTTTTCTCTATTTCCTACTCTGGGTACTTTTTCTCTTACTCATTTGTTTCTTACTCCCCCTTTGGATAGATATCTCTTTGTTCTACTTGCTTAATCCCCTATTTGCTCTCCACCATTTCTCTTACTCCCCATTTTTGACATTGATTCCAATGGGTTATACACTTATGGTGTATTTGTCCAAAAAAGATTTATGGACCTCAAGTATAATCTTAAGAGTTGCATCCCAATTGTGACAAGATACCGCCATAGATTTAATTTGGATGGCCAACTCGGTAGTAAGGTGTACTAAGCCATCTAATGTAGAAAGATTAGGGTCTGTCTTCATAAGTGTTTCTACATAGCCTTCTTCCTTGTGTAAAATATCCATGTGAGGAGTCAATGTGGATAGGATGTTGATTAGTTTAGCCTTGATGTTGGCTTTATTTTCTTGTAATGATGCTACTAACTCTAGGATTGCAAGAGGGTCCTAAAATGTTTCCCACTTTGAGTTGGAGACTTGGGAAATTTTGCATCAGATGATTGCATTTGGCTCTCCAAACTCAGGATGTGATTCCTTATCCCTTGTGTGAAGAGTGTAGGATTACATAGTTTGATGTACAAAGAAAAAATGTTCTCTAGTACCTTCTTCACACTATCTATGTTAGTTTCCAACACAACTTGTGTCAATGCAATGTCATTGGATATCTTCTCATTTAAATTATTTTGAAACTTCTTTTTGGACCGGTCTAATAGTTTGACATTAGTGTTCAAGTACCTTCTTCACACTATCTATGTTAGTTGCCAATGCAACTTGTGTTAGTGTAATTTCATTGGATATCTTCTCATTTACCTTGTTTTGAAACTTCTTTTCAGACTAATCTAATAGTTTGACATTAGTGTCCAAGTCTGTGTCACTAACTCTTTGAACTATATTGGTCAATTGTTCAACGATTGGCTTGGTATCTAGAGTAGGAAGACTAAATGCATCCAAGAAATTCTTTTTTATATCAATCAAAGCTTTTTTCTACTTATGCTCCCTTCTAAGCAGTTCTTGATGTTTCTTCTTTGCTAGGGCCTCTTGTAGTATACCCATATGCTCAATTGTGATTAATGCATAATCAAATATTGGCAATACAATCTCTTCATCTAGGTTAACATCTCCATAAGTAATTACCTCTTCTACCTTAGATGAGCCAAGACATAGCACTAAATATTGTAATGGTGTAGCATCTATGCTCAATCTCTAAAGAGCTTGACTGGAAGGAGTACTATATTTTGGTAATGTCACTAGTGCTTGGATTGCCACTAGCTCCTTCGGCTTGGCTATCAAAATTTTCTCTTTAGATTTTTCCTTTTCTACCTTTGTGGTTTTAGTTACACCTTGATTTTTTGTTGGAGATGTAGGTGCATCTACTTGACCTATTTAACCTTGAGTCCCATCATTAACTGGTGTTTCAACCTTGTCTACTCCAATTGTCTCAACCTTGTCTTTTTCAGCTTCTTTTACATTTATTGAGATTAGTGTGTCTTGCATTAGTGTAATGACAGTGAAACTTGTTGTATCCTTCCTTTGATAAACAAGTATGGGTTGTGAAGGTTGTAAACTTGTGACCTAAGGAGTCACTATAGGTGGTTCTTATATTTTTACCTCCTCCCTTGTAGTTACTATCTTTTGAATTTCATCTACACTCACCAATATAGGGTTGTCACATAATTTATCCTAGAGAGTGGTCTAGAAAAGTATTCTTTTCAAATATTCCTCTGTAAGGGGATTGATGTTTTGATCAGTAGTACCAGAAACATCCTTCACTTTGATAGTTTTAGTATTTATACTTGTCACCTATGGAGGGCTAGCACTCGACATTTGTGTATCTTGTACACTTTGTTCTATTTGCTGCTCTTCATTAATTAATGCTTGATTGTCAATAATCATTTCAGTGCCTCCCTCAATTGTGCCTTGTTCATTATCATCTTCTTCATCTTCTCCTACCTCAATAGGTTCTTGTTTAGCTTCTTTGGCTATTGATAGTCCATATGTAATTTTCCACAATTGTTTAGACTTATGTAAAACATCCTCTATGTTGTTTTGCAATATGCTAAATTCCCTATACTTTGGCACAAATATTACAACATATTTCTTTATGGCTTTAGACATTTCTACCTTGCTAAGTTCTAGCATAACTTGAGTGAGGGATGCCTCTCTAATTTTTCTTTCAATGTCTAAACAATAGTGCCATTTCTACTCAACTCTATCATATAAACTTTTAGATATGGAGTTGGTAAGTTCTAGAGAAGTTTTTTAAAATATAGCTATCATTGCATATACTACCTCTTCTACTTTGTTCTTCTCAATCTTTCCAAGATTATCAAACTCAATGTGAGAGAAAGTGATAAATAAGAATTGTTTCTAACATTCTCACATAAATTACCTAAGTTTGAGGAGGGACTGTGACTCACAACTTGGAATTGGCTGTTGTCATCAGATTCAATTTTTTACTCATTAGATTTATCCTAATCAACATACTTCCTTCTCAGTCTCTTCTACACTCCACCTTCCTATTCTTTAGGCTTGGCTACTTCTTTAGCCTTCTATGTAATGACTCTTGTACTAGCCCTTATGGTAGGTACTATAGGTTTGGGCTGATTTGGTTTTGCAACCTTCTTTAATTTTCCCACTGCTAGAGTCTTTTCCTTTCTTTTCTTCTTATCAGTAGTTAAAGATGCTTCATTGACTTCTTCTTCCTTGGCACCTTCTATAGTTTCTACTTCATCCTCATGTTGATCTTTACCTTGACCTTGTGTTAGCACTAGTGGTTCTTGAGCATGTGTCTCCTCTTCTTCTTCCTCAGCTCCACCACCAAATTTTTCTTTCAATTTCTTCACCAATTTTTTCTTCTTTCTCATTACCAAAGTAGTCTTCAATTCGATTGTGATTTTTGATTTAGCCAAGTCATAATTACCAAATACTTTGGCTTTCTTATCCACTTCTTTTGCAAGGAATGTTTTGATTGCTGTAGAGGCCTCATCAAAATTGATCTCATATCCTAATGGCCTTATCCATTTCACCTTAGGAATTGCTTCTTGTACATAAGAAAAATTAGTATCAACTAGGAAGAAAACATCATTAAAATTATTCCTCCACTAGTGAGACTAGTATCCTTAATCTCTTCATCATAGATTGCTTAAAATCTTCAAAATAATTAGTCATTACTGAATCAAAGTTATCACCTAATTCCTCAATATATTATCTTATCTATAATGCAATTGATCTATTCACCTTCCATGCAACCTTACCAAATGTAGGAAATGTGTTATGCACATAGAAGGAAATAGATGCTAGAATAGATCCAAATTTACACTAAGCACTCTTGGTTTTCCTTATGGCTCCCAAATTCTCAATCAATTATTGTAACTACAACTTGGCAAGATCATAAGTATGATCCTTCTTTAAAACTTTATAGCTCATATCCACTATAATTCAAGGTACACTATTTAATCTACTAGACTGATAAAACTTATGTGCTATTACCCTCATTACAAAAGCTATCAAGGGATCTGTGATAGTATCAATGGTCATTACCCTTTTATTCCATATAGCCCCTGTGTTCTTTCAACAACTTCCTTTGATTCACTTCTCATAGTCTTTGGCCAATCTAAGGTTGGATACCTTGTTACGCTATGAAAATATTCTTTGTGATTTTAACTAGCCAATTCTCTAACCATACTAATTTATCATGAATTTTTCTTAAAGCAATCTTAATCCACTTTTCTTTCAAGACATTAGGGAAATATAGGGCACAAGTTAACCATTTATTCTCTACAATCTTAAATTCTTCTCTACAAGTTAACCCTAAAATTTGTTGCAACTCAAAAATCTCAATTTTTGCCACTTAAAATGCTTAGTACGGGCTCATCTGGACACATAATTAGGTTCCATTTTTTTTGAAAGTGCATTTTGTTTTGTCTACTTTCTAGATATAAAATCAGATTATAGGTTCTATGGATAGAAATGCTACTTTTAGAAATAGACCCTAAATTGGCAAGTGGCTATAAAGTGCCCAAATCATACATTTGAGGGGGGGGGGGGTTGATTGATTATTTCTACATTTTGGGGGGTACATTCATTGATCTCATGGAGTCTTGTCACATATGCCAATCTAGTTTAAAACCAAAGTTGACACCAAGAAACTATTAGAAATGGAGTTCTTTGATGCTTGATCATCTAAGAGAACATCAGGAAGTGATTCCTTCTCTATATTCAAAGATACCACCTTCTTTCGAATATATTCATTTTCTTCTTTGCTTTATGTATAAATAGTATGAGTAAGGAATCTTTTGCTCCTCTTCTCATGGCAAGTTTTCCTCATGATGTTTGGATGGATCTTTGGGAAGCATATGGAGATCCAAATATTCCTCCCTTTCTAGATGACATTCTATCTTTAGTAGCTTTAGTATTGGTTCCTTAAATTCTTGTTGAGATCAAACCTCTTGATGCTCCTATTGCTACTACTGATCCAGTTCTAGCCTTAGATGCTTATGATTTAGTGCAGCAGGAAACATTATGTCTTCCTACTTAAGCTTCATGGGATGACTTCCTTTCAGATATTGTAGGTCTATTCATGGAGTCTCATATTGAAGATGTGGGAGACATCATCTATGATATTCATCTTCTCTTTGTTGAGGCAAATGCTTCATCCATTGCCATAGTGATAGGTCCAACACAACAGGGTACACCTAGTCTTCCAACTCTAGGATTAGTGGATGACTTCTTGATAGATCTTCAAGTTTGTTTGTGGAGTCTCACATAGTAGATTTGGGAGACAACATGATGATTTACATATTCTCTTTGATGAATCAGATCTTTCTTTAGTTGTCACAAGGGCTCACTTTGATCCTCTTGTCCATTCTCTACATGATCAATCTTCACAAGTTGATGTGATTGTGGATTCTTATGAACAACAACTTTAGAGGGTCTCTTTATCATTTGAGGAGATAGATTATTCTTTGAAATAGGTTCTACATCAATCCTTGCTAGATCTACACTTCTTCTTAGTAGTTTTGGAAGGAGCCACCATCAGTATCCACACAAGGATAATTGAGAAAGTTTGAGAGACATCATTCATCATTGAGATTCTTTCTACACATAAAGGAATCATCTTACCTATACCTCTACCATTGTTTCTTCGAAAGGGGAGGAACATTATTCAGTGGTCATGAATCAACTTCTACATTGGAGCATTTGTCACTGATCAACACTCTACATTTAGGGGGGGGACTACCTTGTCTCCTTCTTCTTCTCTTTTATGGGGGGGACTTTTTCCTCTTAAGAGGTTTTTTCCTTCTCCTAATTATCCATTGTATATACTTGATGTATGTCATAATGGGGGGGTCTTGATTACTCCATCCATCCATGCATCTTTTTTTTTTATCTCTCTTTTTGGGTGAAGATTTTTCCCACGAGGTTTTCCCTCTTTCTCTACTTTATGAGAGATTGCATTTAATTATATACATGGTTACCTAACATGGCCTAGTAGCTAGGACCCATTATGCATTTCATCCTAGCTTTCGTAAGCTTAAGTGCATTCCCCTAAGTTGCACTTAAGGGGGGTGTTGGTGCAAATAAGTATTTACTACTTACACTTTACTTAAGTTTTCTTAGGTTAATGCATTATTTTATTATTTATTAGTTAGTCACTTAGGAGTATGTGTACTCTTGTGAGTTGTCATGTTGCCAACATAAGAGTTAGCACTCTAATTATGGACATGGTGTCTACAACATAGGAGTAAGAACTTTATTTGAGCACATGGTGTCTACAACATCTACATGCATGAGACACCTCATCATGCTTATCCTTTCATTGTGGAGGATATGTGCTTAGTTATCATGCTTGTCTCCTAGTTCTTTCTAGATGCATTCTAGATGCATCTTGGAGGCCTTTATATATAGACACTCCTAGTGTGTATGTACATGCTTTTGACATAATAGAGAGAATTCTCATATTGATCATACTCTTCTTGGTCTAATGTTGTGCTTGTGCTTGATTTCTTTGATCTTGGGTGATTTTGCCTTAAGAAAAATTCTTACATGGTATAAGAGCTATACCAAATTCTTACACTTTTAAATATCAGTCCCACATACCTTTTTATTGCTTAATTTGATAAGGTGTGATCACCTAACCCATTGGGTGAAGTGATCCCATCTACACTTGATGTGTTGCAATCCTCCTTTCTCTTCTATGTTTTGTTCATCTTATCTCTAACATTTCCAATATCTACCTTGCCTTTCCTTTGTTGAACTCACAACTTGGTGCCTTTGACCTTGTTGGACAATATCTACTAATGTGACTAGTCTTTAAACAAATAAAATATGTAGTTTGACTCAACCAAATTTTGTAATTACTTCTAAAATATGTTCTAATACAATTCTTAGGAACATGTCCATACTCTTAACAATAGTGACAACTATACCTTGTCTTATAATCTCAATTATAAGAGTTTTCATTGTTCTTTACCTTTGTTTACTTGTTTGATGACCAATTGGGTTTAGATCTGCATTCAAAAAATCAATGTCTATACTATTGATAGTTATAATAGTATCCTTTAATTTTTTTAGAGTTCATGACCTTGGTTCTACATTCATGTGCATGATGACCTTTTTTATTGCACATGTAGCAGTGATCCATGATCTTCTGCTTAACATTTTGATTTACAATCTTGCTCCTACAAATATTAGTAATATGTCCTATCTTACCACAATTATATCAAGTAAATTTGGAGTTTTTACCTTTGTTACTTCTTTATTTATCACTTTTGGATGATTCTCCTTGTTCAATACTAGTGTATCCCAGTCTAGATGTATTATTGTTAGATCTAGAGGATCTCATCAATTGTTCAAAGTACATGATGAATTCACTAGGTTTATTGAAACTTTCAAAAAAATCCTTTTCACTTTTTAGATCATTGCTCAACGGCTCAGTCTACAACTTTAGTGTTGTGATTTCAATGTCTTTACTATTTATTTCATGATTAGCAATCGTGACTTGATTCATTGTTTCCAACTGCATGTGAGCAATCTTAGTTACCTCTGATGATCTCTATTCTAGTCTACTAGTTAAAACTCTTTTGTCATATTTAATCATGATTTTTTCTTCCATAGCTTTCTTTTTCTATTTGATCACCTTACAAAGTAATATGGCTTGTGATTCTTGCTCTATCTTAAGGTTTCTAATTTCTTCAGTTAGGTTTCTATTCTTTTTCATTAGATTTGCAATTGATGCATCAAATTTATTGGATTTTTAATTTGTAAATAGCTTAGTAGTGTCCATATCTTGGTATTGTTTGTCATTCTCCTTGATAGAAATTTCCTTCCTTCTTCTCAATGATTTCTTTATATCTTCTCTTACTTCATTCAATTGATGTAGAATGAGTTGTATTTCAATCTCCTAGTTTTCAATAATCTTACCCAACTTGTAGACTTCCATTTCCAAGATCTTTCCTCAAAGATACAAAGCTTTATTTTTAGAGAACAAAGCTCATTATAATAGGAAAGGTAAACTCTGAGAGTAGGGATGGTGGGTGAATCAATGCTTTAAACTTTAACCCATTAAAATATTCACCACACATCCATCTCACAATTCAATAAGTAAACTAAAATAGATGTAAAGCACATACATCTAAATTATGTAAGCAAGTGAGAATTCACACATATATATGACAAAAGATATGATTACCTAGAAACTCTTCAATGAGAAGGTAAAACTAAGGTGGGGATGACACCCACATATCTTCACTACTATAGTAATAAAGTGTACCCAATGAAGGTTACAATGTTTGATCATGAAACATGATCTATCCTATGAAAGGTATACCCTATCAAAAGCTTACAAAGACTATTAGGTCTTACCCTATTAAAGGGTTTCAAGACCCTGTTAGAAATGTGCCTAGTTAAAGGACTTTAATTTATAATTAAGTAAGCATCTTTTTAGAAAATTTCAATACGGACTGTTAGGACAACTATATTAAGAGATTTAATTGATTCACCTATTAGAATGTCTCAACAATGATCCTTTGATTAGCACTTTGTTTCTTGATGTTAGATCACCTCTATCCTATTGTGTACTTAATCCTTCTTGATCAGATGTCTCTTTTCTATTCACTATTTCCTTCCCCTGTGCTCCTTTAACTGATTTTGTAATGTAATTTAGATCATAATACCTTGGTCACCATGAATGTCCTATTTGCACATGCAAACTCTCCTTCTCTCTCTCTTTGATCATTTGTTAAAAATTTTAGGGTTTGGCCTCCTTAAGAAGACCTAGGTGACTTAGGGTTAGGTATGAATCAATGGCTATGATTCATCCATATTACTACTTAAACATTCCCTTTACCTAATTGTATGGCTGTAATACATAGGAATTCCCACTTAAGATTTGTCCTTATCAACAAAATATAGTAATTCAATCCTTAAGTTGGTCCAAAAATGGTTTACATAGTAGTTTGTGCCAATAAAAACAACTATGTTACTTAGCATTTGAAGTCCCTGGTGTTCAACACTAACTATGACTTTAATGCTTTTGGTCAGCAACTAAATAGCTTGGCATGCATTGCTTGCTCGGCTCTTGCATCACTCGACACATACTATCTTCTCAATACTTGAGTGACTCGACACTCACTATTTACTCAACACGCTCTAACTTACATGTTGTGCTCAAGATATGTTACTTGTTTGACATGAACTAAGCAAATGAGTTAAGTTTATAGATACTCACTAGTCAAAAGCAATAAGAGATTAATATGAATAACTTATTTCGGTACTCTTATTGAGTTGGTTATAGTTAATGCTTATATTTGCACATATGGTTTTGAAAGAAACATTTGGCATAATTAATGTGTATATTTGCAAAAATATTGGACATGCTATACTTAATGTTTATATCTGCAAAAATATTCAACATTTTGTACTTAATATTTATATCTGCACATATGGTTTTGAAGGAAAAATTTGGTGTAATTAATGTGTATATCTACAAAAATATTGGAGATGTTGTACTTAATATTTATATCTACACATATGGTTTTGAAAGAAACATTTGGTGTAATTGATGTGTATATTTGCACAAATATTGGAATGTTGTACTTAATGTTTATATTTGCACATATGGTTTTGAAAGAAACATTTGGTGTAGTTAATGTGAATATTTGTAAAAATATTGGACATGTTGTACTTGATGTTTATATTTGCACATATGGTTTTGAAAGAAACATTTCATATTGAAATAATACATTTTTTAATATAAAAATTAATGTTTTACAAGAAAATGCATCTGAATAACTATTAGCTTGGAAGCAAGAACATGATGTTGAAACAATATAGAAAGTGCTTAAAATGAGAGGTCCACAAGTGAGGGTGTTGACCAATCTTTAAAACTTGAATTTTGAAATGAAAGCTATTGAGGATCAAACACCTATGCTAGAGTTACAACACAATGTGAAGTTGAAAGCTATCGACGATAAAACACCTATGCCCCTTGTCATCTATCCCCTTCCTCTTCATTCCTCTTGTTTCTAACTCCTTGTCACTCCCTCCATTCTTCTTCTTGTTTTCTTGAACATTTAGGGAGTTGTTCACATGATTCCCCATTAGTTCATTTTTCAATCAAATTCTTTTTTCCTTCAACTTAGCCATCTATTGGTTTATCCATATGTGCTAGTGAATGGTGTTAAACATGAGTCATTATTGTGTCAAAACTTCATCTTTGTTACCTTAGAAATATCATCTTCATTTTATTAAACCAACATATCCTAATATCTTAAATGTTGGTTCCTCATATTTGTTTGTTTGAAACTTTTTTTTTTCATTTTTGTGTACGTTCTTTATTTGATTCCTCCTTTCAAAGTTTGTGTACATGGGATCTTTAAAGAAAACATAGTTCTCACAAGATTCTTAACCTCCAATTTATTGTATTTAAGAAATTAAGATAGTGGGATTTGTCATGATCACCTTGGAATTTGTCATGTATTGCATCTACATTTGCTTTTTCATTTCTTATAAGTGTTTCAAGGTTGGCAACCACTTCAACATCCTTTGCATGGTTTAGAGGTAATGTCATTGTGGTAAGGCTTCTACAAGGGAATGAACCTCATGATTATGGCATTTACAAAGAATTAGAACTTTCTTCTTCTTCAACTCCTTTCACTCAACTCTTCACTAAAGTTATGTGAAGCCTCGCCCTGACCCATCGTAGCATAGTGATGCATTACTCTTATTTTTGTTATCCGCGACTCGAGATGTCGAGACATTATCTGATGCTTAGAACATATTTTATTATTTCATGTTGTGTGATGTTATTTCCAGATATATTTGATGATTTTCATTTAATGTTCATGTATATGTATGTTGACGAAATCAGTAGATGTAGGATTGAGATTTGATTTACAATATTTCAAATGGTTAAGAATTATGAAGGGAGAAGAAACTTTATTAATGTATGTTTTAAATTATGAAAATTTCTAATACGTATACATATGTACATGTGATTTTATGGGACTACTGATGTGTGTAATGAGTGTGCAGATATTTAGCCGAGAAACCCTACGGAGGAACAAAACTGATCTCCATGTGCTAAAATTTGGAAACCCTGTTGTTCTTAATTATGTTCTTTCAGTGTCGCTTGACACTCGTAAAATGTTATGTGCTTCGATATGATGGTTAGGGTTAATTGTTTAACCTTTGGTTTCAAGTTAGTGTCAATTTTCTTTTAGATTCTTATGAGGGTTAGTCATCCCTAATTCGATTTTGTGCTAGATTGCAAGTTAGAGTTGTTAGATAGACCTATTTTATCTCTAGATTTTTATTTGATTCTAACCTCTTCCCTAAGGCTTTAAAACATGTTTTTATTCTAACCATAGGGTATGGGTATGGGTTAGGGGTCTTTTCGTACCCCTAAGCCCCTAGCTTTGACTTTTGAGGGCACTCAAAAAGTCCCTTTTTGCCTTTGTGCGAAAATTGCAAGTGGTTGTCATGAGTTGTCTTACCCCACCTCCTTTTAAGGTTTAACCATGGTGTAGGTTGAGTTAGGAGTTTCTAGTGTGGCTAGTGGGTGGAAATAGTTATTGTTCCTTTTTGGGTGGTTGAGTTGGAGGCTTATTTAGAGGCCTTCCTTGGTCTAGTGGTGGGGGTTAACCAATCTCTACATTTAGGGAAGATTTCTTGAAGCTTGAAGGAAGGAGGGATACTCTACTCAAATTGGTTCATTGCCATTACCTCTTTGTGAAGGTAGGAAACTCCCATCTCCCTTATTCAGTTTTTATGTTTTGTTTCATGTTCTTCTTACCTTGTTGTTGTTTTACTATTGTATGGTTGTGGGTATGTTGGGAAGATTGTAGACCTTGTTATTTTGATTGTTTTCCTTTCTTGTTTATGTTTGCAATTTTGAGTTTCCTTGCATGGGTGTTTTGGTATTACTCACCCTAGGAGAGGGCAGAAGTGACCAATTTTGGGAGAGGTCTGTTTAGTTGGACTCCAACCTGTGTAGAGTCTCTTCTCAGGATGAGAAGAGGGATAAAGGGTAGGGTGTTATGGGCCCCTACCCGTCAGCACAAACCTGGTATGAGTATGGCAAGTTCAAATGGAAGAACGAAAGTTCTTGGTTATTGGCCCCGATTGGGCATTTGAATTGGTGTTGTGCTTGACTTCTCCAGTTGGAAGAATCCACCTCTCCCTAGTCTTGATTCATTGTGAATCTTATTGTGGAAACCATGTGTGACTATGCATGCTTGATGTTCTTTTGGTTTTGCTTGGTTGTCACCCGATCAGTTATTGGTGTCCTCCATGGTTCTTAAAATGAGATTCAGAAAATATTACAAACTCCTTGATTTGATCATGAAGAAAATTTGATAAAATTGTTGAAAATGAGGATTGAGATCCTATTGTAAATTGTATTTTTGAACCTTATTGTATATGGCAACGAAGCCAAGTTTTCTTCTTGATTCTTTCCCGGCTGAGCCTTTGAATAAGGTTAACCAATAAAATAATGGTTGAGTGTATTTGGTTCTCATAATATTTGATCATAATGTTTAGTTGTAAGAGTGCTCATCAAAATAGAATAAATCAATTTGCATATATATAAATGGGAGAATAGAATCATAGATAATGTCTTGATTTATGAATGTTCAAGTTTTAATTACGATAATGAAGAGTTGAATTGATATAGTGAGTTTCAATTTTGATATATAATTATTATGATGAGATCAATCAAGAGCAAACCATATATTACAAAATCAAAGATAGTTCATTTCTTGATAAATTTCATGGTGGTTACAATCAAATTTGAATGAGAATAATCCACCACCTTTTTCTTTTACTATGTGTATAGTATCATTCATCTTCTAAGTTCTTCAAATATGATCAATTGGACTGAGAGGTTGTATGCTTGAAATCAATAATAATAATAATCAGAACATGGAACTCATACCATGTCCTTGAAGAATTAATATTAAACATACATGTTTAACTAGAGATTGAGAGACTTTACCTAATGTACTCCTTTGCATTGGAATACTTGTATTAAGGAGAAATGTTAATAATAGATTTATTCAAATCCTTAGCAACATGAATGAAATGCATAAAATAGCATGACCATGCCTTGTCAAAATTTTTGCTTTTAAAAAAAAATATGCACTCCCAGGAGTAAAAACTCTCTGGAAAATACATGGAGAGAAAATTCATTGCTTCCAAACTACAGAGCATATTCTTGCTCAGATTCCTTCCTAAATGAATAAAGAAACAAATAAATATTAAGTTATTCTCTTGAGTATATAATTATATATATATATAAATTTGTACATTTTTAAATTAGTCTATATCTTCCTTCTCACCTAATCAACTTTATAACTTATTGCAATAACCCTAAGTTTTAATCTACCCCTGCATACTCCCTAGGCGTTGCCTTGCAAGTGCCATCTTGTCGTTGGGGTCATCACCCACTTGTCCCATCATCTTGGGCACAGTATGCATGTGGAGGAAAAAAAAAAAGTTTTTAAGTTTTCTATTGTTTTGAAGTTGTTTTTTCTTTCTTTTTACCGCCCCATTTGCTTTGACTTTTACATCAACCCCAACCCTATTTGCATTAACTGTTTTCTCCTAGGCGCCAGCTATTAGTAGGGGGCTTGGACGAGTTGATTGCTTGGACTTTATCCCCTGACATAGAGTGACATCACCGGTACCTTCCCCTCTTCTTTTATTGAGCGCTCACCTTAAATTTTTTTTGCATGGAGGCTAATGTTTTAGGGGGGACATCTCTTGTTGATAAGACCCCTTGTTGACGCCTTATCCTATGCCTTCCCTTTTAATCTAGCCCTGCCACCTTTCTTGCATTTGGAAAAGACGTGCATATCTCTTGTGCAGCGCACCCAACCTTGGAGAGCACCCAACTTGGGGTTAGGTCACTTGCCTAGTGGCCAAGTGGAGAGGGTTAGGTGGAGGGGAACTTAGAGATGGGAGTAGGATAGTTTTAGAGTTGGCATATATTAGTTAGTTTTAGAATTTAAGATTTGTTTTAGATTTAGTTAGTTATTTATTTAATTTTAGTTTTCTTATTAGTTTGTTTTTATAGTTAGTTTTTAGGTAATCTTAAATTGTTAAGTAATAAGTTATGGTAGTATAGGTTAGTGTTATGTTAAGATTGGTTATTTTGATTAATTTTTGTTTTAATTATTTTCGTTAGTATTAGTAATTTTTGGTTAATGAAGTTGTTAGTGTTAGAGGTTAATGTGGGAGTTAGGAGTTGTGTTTAGTCACAATTATGTTTGTCTAAAATTTAATATCAATTTAGATTTGTGTTAGATGTTTATTTTGTTTTAGTTTGAGTAGTATTAAGATAAGTATCTAGTTTAGAAATGAGTTATAATGTAATTTACTTTAGTTGTTTTTTTTTTACTATTTAATTAAAGTTTTAAATTAATGATTGGTGAATTAATAGACCTTAATAAAATGATGATCAGAATGATTGTTTTAAAATTATAGCTAATAATGTTTCAATTTTGTACAAAAAAAATTTGCGTTTTGCCCTCGTAGTTTGGGCATGACAAGTTATTCTTCCAATAGTGAGAATAACTACTACAAATTTCTAGGAGCCAAGGGACTCTGAACTTATGCTACATTTTTTTGGAGAGATGGGAGAAGTTCCTACTAGATTCAATATTTCATAACATTTTGGATCATATAGTGATGCCCAAATTAATAATAGCAATAGATGCTTGGGATCCTTGCAGGGGGATTGTGCCAATATATGCATGGTTACATCCTTGGCTTCCATTTTTAGGCCAACATATAGAGTATTTATATCCAACCATTCGTTGTAAGTTGGGGACTGCACTTTATGCCTGACATGCAATTGATGCATTTGCGTATGCAATTTTATCACCTTGAAAAACTGTATTTGATCCTGCTATCTGGGAACAACTAATTGTTTAAATTATTTTCAATTGAAAAATTATTTCTCTATCTTCAAGTAACCTTAACCATTGCTTCTCCCAGCCATATTGTTTCTCTATTTCTATATATTCTATAATAGATTTTCAATTTCTTTCTCCATGCTTTAATGATGCATAGAAAATCCCATATCATCTTAGAATAACACTAAGGAAAGTGGTTGCAAATATATGAATAAAGAAATAAAGAAGGAGTTCAATTAAATTAATAATTTGTGTGTCCGATGTTACTTAATGAAAATACTAAACCAACTAATCATCATATACTTATAACGATCAAAGTATGCACAAAGTAAGATCTTGGTACATAAAATTTCTGCAAAAAATAGAGGGAACAAAATTCAAATAGGGAGTCATATAGTATCTAACTATAATTATGAATTAAACATAATATCAAATACAACTTTGTTTACAATGTAATATCATTCTATGTATTTTATTAGTCCACAGCAAAATCAATAACCTTGTTTTTACTATACAATTTTTTTGTTAGTTAATAACCTTTTTTAGAGGTCCCCTTAAATTGGGCATACGTCATGTTTTCTATCCAAGTAGTATCGGGACAAGCACAAATAGCTCATAGAATTTTTGTTCATAGACCTAGTGGATATTCATGCACACCAAATTCAAAAGCTACTACCATTAGATCTCTATGTTTCAAATAATCATATAAGGATTTGGGTTATGGTGCTCAATCACTGAGCACTCTAAGCCTTATCTTATCCTGGTGTCAGCTAGGTACATTCTATTTCTCCTTTGATTAAATTAGAAAAAAGACTTAATCCCCACATGCCTTTCAAGAATCAATTACATTCATCATTGAGATCATTGCAATTTTTTTATTATTGGTGGAATTTAGATTTTATGATTGCGAAGGAAACTATTGGAGTGAATGTGTTTCTTGATCAGCATCAATAAGCTAGAGAGTAAAAACTCATCCATACCCTAAAATGACCAAGGAAATCAAAGGCTTAAGAAAACAAAAAATGGAGTATATCTTAGAAATAGAAGACCACCTAGCATTTGGTGGAGCTAAGAAAAGAGTATAGGGTTGATAAAATTGAACTACTATTGCATAGCTCATGCTTTCAACTCTATTTATTTTTCTATTCAACAAAATAGGTAGAGTTGTATAGTAAAAAAATTATTCTATCTATTTTATAATATCTATAATGATATATTTTTGTAAAATTTCTTGCAAACTCTGCCCATTTTTTGTGGCTTGCATTATTTTTATGTAGGATCTTGAGGTAAGTCACTTAGCATGGATTAAGTAAATTTATTTGGATTTTGGAATATGTATGCACCTTAATCATTTTTTCTATTGTGTAGATAATATGTAGTAAGCACATTAAAAAAGATCTCTTTGAATATATATAGAGATACATGTTTAGAAGGAAATATAAAGACATATATTTTTAGAAGGAAAGGAAAAAAACATTTACATACATACCTCTTCTCACCCTAGAAGAAAATCATAGAGCAAGGGAACGTAGATCACAAGGGCATAGCATGAAAATGAAATCATAGAGCAAGGGCATGACATGATAGTGAAATCACAGAGCAAAGGCACGTAGTGATAATGAAATTGTACAATAAGAGCATGATACGATAATGAAATTGTAGAGCAAGGGCATGACAATGAAATGAAGAGATCATGAGGGCATAATAACCAAATACATTGATCATAAGGGCCATGATAATTTTCACATCACTACACCTCTTTTTCATGCAATTCACTTCACCTCTTTTGTGCACAACTCTCCACAATCAAAATCAAATGGAAAATCATTGTTGTTTTTTCTTTTTCCTTTTTGTTTCTACTTGTGAAGGCATTGCAATTACGATGCCAACATCGGTATTATGATGAAATTGGGGATAGTTACAAAAAAAAACATGAAAATACCACAAATTACACCACCATTTCTAATTGCCATCACAATTTGACCCCAAATATTATATTGAATAGTCATAAGCATACCAGTCTCCCCAATTATGCTTAATCTTCTCACCTAGCCCACTATCCTTAGGTCTTAAGAATCTTTTGATGCCAGGGAAAGAGTGGTGTCCAAATAGTGTATACAAAGGTTACATAAAGTGATCTTCAAATGTTAGATAACAAGAAACACTGAACCTATAATCCCATACTAATGTCCACATTTGAACTGGTTTCATATCCCCACTGGACTCTCTTAAATTCAACTTTAAACCCTCACTGTATAATCCTTTTATTTGTCCAAAATACAAAACCATGTGCATAAATAATGAATAATGCTTAAAAGTAGGGTATTATACATAATTAAAATTAAAAAAATCAATATGGATATTGTCAACAACATACTCTATGTAATCATAGGGTCTTGGTTCTAGCATCTGCACATCTGATGCTAACACCATAAGGCCAACCTCCATCAAATTAGGTGCTTCCATCCCCCCTACTTTCCCACATGATTTGAAAGTCATATCTAAATATGTCTTAAACAATTTGACATTGAAAGGAGGCCTGTCTACTAATGTCAAAGCGTTCTTTTATATCTTATGCAACATCAACTTCCACTTTATGTATGAGATATCTGACTATTCATATTCATTTTCCAATTTAGTGAAAGACAATTTCTTTGTGAAGCCATGGGTGAGTCTAAATGCTTCATTCAAGGATTCAATAGATACTTCCATGAATTTTTCCCCATCTTTATCATATATACATCCGTCCTTAGCATTTTATTTTCTCATAATGACCTTGAACAACTCCACATTCAAGAATACATTTTCCACTATCAATTTTCCCAAATTCATCTCCCAAGGATGACATATGGGTGTCTTATGGTTTCTTCTCACATAATGATATAGAAAAAAATCATAGTATCTAGTCAGAGTCTAGATATCTCCAACCTTACTATACTTGTCTTCCACCTTCTCTATAGAAGCAAAGTTGCCTCTTCTAGATTTGGGGCCTACAAATTCCATTTGTTCAGTGAGATCCTCATTCAATTTTTGTAGTGGCACCTCATCATCAACTTTCTACTTTTTTTCAACCTTCACCTTCTTAATATCCTTTTCTTTCCTTTTCTAAACAAAACTAGAGCTCTCCATGACTATTCCTAATACTTTTCTAAATACAAATCTTCTACGATGATTGAACACAAATGTTAACTTTACTAGCTCACTTATGAGAATTTGTGACCATAACAATGTAACGATTACTCTTTTATTACAAAATAGGTTGCATTTGTGCATTTACTTTCCACATGAACCGAAACATAAAGTCATTTTTATCATTGTAGTAGATGAATTGGTTGTCAGATGTCATCTTGTGCACTCATTTCTATGTCTAATAAAATATATTCAAACATTCATTGTTATAGTCATTAGCAATAACATATGAGTTTCTTGATTGCCATAATCAAATTCCTCTAGTAGTGAACTATTTTCAACTCCATGCCCATCACTATAATAACAATGATAACACCATCACTCATCGCTACAGTGCAAACCCCTCAAATGCAATTCCTGATACAATTTTTTAGTATTAGGTATGGTGATTTTAAGTCTCTATTTTTATTCTAGTAGAAAGAATACTTGTAACATATGTTGATATTCTATAGCTCATCGCTGATTATATCTCCATTACACCAAGTGTGATCAGTGATCATACTTACTTTATCGGCACAACATATAATGATAACTACTTAATAATATAGAATTTCATCACCATATCCATCAAAAATCACAAAACCATTATCACTGATCACCAAATCCTTTTTTCAATACCTTAATTAGTGATGATCACTATAATATATAGCGATGACCTTGCTTTATTGCTAGTCATTATGTCTGAATTATTATTTTCTTGATTAGCAATGATAACCACAAGCTCTAATGATGACTTCATCTCATCATTAATCACCTAGGCCACTCCTCTATAGCTTCAATTAGTGATGTTAAGGTAGGATATAGCGATATCCAAAACTTTATCGCTGATTGCCAAAAGATTTTGCACTCTCACCACTTAGCGATAGATTATAATTGCTATAACATACAACAACATCCAAAGACTTATTGCTGATCAACATATCAAAATGAAACTTTCTCCACTTAGCAATCTAATGCATCACTATAAAGTATAGTGATAACTCTATCGCTCATCGCTATATATTCTTTGAACCTTCTCCACTTGGTGATGAACCCAATTGCTATTTTCTATAGTGACACCATGTTGGACTTCAAATCGTTGAAACTTAATCACTGCAATGTATCCCAAAATCTAATTTCTTTTTGTCATAGCTAGAGCGATAACCTTGAAAATAATAATATCTCCATGAATTCAAATAGAATCACAACCTTGATTGATCAATGGATAATGCCACATGATGAGAGAACCATAAAAGAAACAAGTTCCTCTATTTTGAGCAATAAATAGCTAGTTTCTATCAAAACATAAATAGAAGTAGCAAATGATTCTTTATTTTATTCATAAAAACTTTTAGAACATAAAAAAAATAATTAATGAAAGAAAGCAAGAAGGTGAAAAAATATTTGCAAAATATTGGGTTCCACTAGGTGGATTTTATACTCATGGATAGGATTTGAGCAAATATGCCAATCAAATCCATGAAGCCCAAGAATACCTGCATGCAAAAAACCTATCATAGAGAAGAAAAAGACAAGAAGAGGCAAGGGTTTGATCTAAAAAACATGCAAATTGTATCCGGATGAAGAAAAGACTATTCAATGGATTTTTTAATTACAAAGAGATTAGTCTTTATAAAAGGAGATCGAAACCCGAAAAGGGTAACCTAAAACCTAAAAAAGCTAGGTTGCACATTATAACTAATATAAAATATTAATTATATGCACCTAAGAGATATCTTAAGAAAGATAGAGTAATAGGAAACTTATTTAATTAAATCAAAGTGATTTAATTAATAAGTGTAAACAAATAATTACTTTAACACCCCCCCTTAAGTGAAGCTCAGGAGGTAAGCTAATCTAGCACAACTATGAAAGCAAAAAAATAGGTTCTGGTAACAAGGCTTGATGAGGTAACCAATCATAAAAAAATCTCTATGAAATAGAGAAATAGAGAAAACCCAGTGGGAAAAACTCTACTCCAAAAAGAGATAGAAAAAATTCTACTGAAGGACTACAAAAGCCTCCAACTAGAGGAATGTTTTAAAAAATAGGAACAAAGAGAAGATCATGAAGAGCATCATTGAAGCATGAAGAAGTCACAAACTTTGTCAAAAAGAAATTTTTGATCTGTAGAACCTCTACAGAAATAGAAGGAATGAACTGAGACTGTCTATATGGTAGATGATCCATCTCACCAAAATGCATAGGTATCTAGCCACTGCAATTGCCTAGTTTATAGCATCAAATACTAAATGCATAGATCACACTATCAAACCATCAAACCAAGGAAGCATTAGAAACAACAGAATAACCCCCCCTTAATGCAAATGAGGTGAGGTGACAAGAAACTGAAAAGGTGGGCCAAAATCTTCTACAGAAAAAACCAAGAATAGTGAGAGAGAGTAGGAGGTACAAACACCTATAAAGGCATGTGTCATCGACACATCATGGGGCAAAAAAGGAAGAGGGCACAAAAGTGGCAAACAATTATCCCCCCATGACACTTTATAATATAGTGCGAGTACAATAAATCACAATGATGAAAAGGATCTTGAAATGCATGGAGTAACACTTTATCTTAGTGTGTTTGCATAAAAATGCTTACAAACGATATAAAAAATGATCAAAAGAGACATAAGGCTGATACAACAAAAATTAGAAGTCATGAGGAATCATTTGAAGCAACAAAATCAATCCCCGAACCTAAAATAACCAAGATATCCACCAGAATGAAAAAAAAAAAAAAAGAATAAATAGAATGTGCCTGGAGAAGAATCTAGAACAATAACCAAAATCATTCAAAAGAGTGTGAAAACAACTTCCCAATGATATAAAGAAGTCCAAAATCAAAGATCGGATGCTTAAGATATGCCTACCAAAGCACAACATAAAACATTTGGCTTTTTCTACCAAAATAGGCAGCCAAACTGTATCAAAACCCAAAAAAACCTACACGAATGTCTTCATCTCAAAACTAGATTTTTAGCACATTTTTTAGATCGAAAAAATTCATCTATATGCTAAGGTTACAAAGAAAAATCCTCTAGGGCCCTTGGAATGCACAAATTTTTTTTTTAAAAATAAAAATAATTAAAAAAATAAAAAACTTACACCACCACCTCATCGTCGATGGAGCGGTGGTTAGGCAATGGGAGGGTGGAGAATCACCATTGGGGGGGGGGGCTATAGTAGGGCCATGATGGGGCCACCGGTGGAGCTATTGTGAGCTACTGGGTGGACCGCCAACAATAACCGCTAGCGGTGGCCGCCAGTGGGGAGCATAGAGGTAACTGCCAGTAGTTCCACTGTGGTTTGTTAACTGCCAAATGGATAAAACCACCAAAACAAATTTTTTTTGCTATTTTTATTTTTTTCTCACATTAGAGTGCATGTAGAGGCCGTACGACCCTACCAGGCAAAAAAATTTGCCTCCTGGATCAACGTTGTCCAAAATGGACAAAATTTATATGGAAATGAGGGTTTTGACACCTTTTGAATCCATCCATATGTCCATTTGGTCTCAAGAAGCTCTAAAAATAATAACCCCCCTATTTTTTCAAAAAAATACTTGAAAAACACTAGATCTGATCTTCCAAACCCTTGTTCTCTCTTTTTCTCCAAATATCGAACAAGCTACAACAGATCTGACTTTGATACCATGTAGGATTTGAGAAAATATGCCAATCAAATCCACGAATCCCAAGAATACCTACATGTAGAAAACCTATCATAGAAAAGAAAAAGACAAGAAGAGGCAAGGGTTTGATCTAAAAAAACATGCAAATTGTATTCAGATGAAGAAAGGATTATTCAATGAATTTTTTTATTACAAAGAGATCAATCCTTATAAAAGGAGATCAAAACTTGAAAAGGGTAACCTAAAACCTAAAAATGCTAGGTTTCAAATTATAATTAATATAAAATATTAATTATATGTACCTAAGAGATAGCTTAAGAAAATTAGAGTAATAGGCAACTTATTTAATTAAATCAAAGTGATTGAATTAATAAGTGTAAACAAATAATTACTCTAATAGATTTTATACTCATGGACCTGTTTTGTGCACTAATAGATAAACCTTTAGTTGATAGAACAATAGAGAAAAATAGTACTAAACATCAACCATTTCCTAGAGCAACCCATGTGACTAGTACAGGTTCATTTGCAGGGACATTGTTGTTGAACAAGAAAACTATGTTTTTGTTATAATTGCAAAAACTTCTAGGTTCTTTAAAATTGTTATTATTTATACTGTAATTATAGTTTACTTATATATAACTCATTTTGGACTAATAATCCGCTGATATTTTTGTAGGAAATGATGTATTCTTTGATCATCTTTTTGAAGCTATTTGGACCCACCATATGTAAAATGTACATAGCTTCATATCATTGCTACAATATTTTTCTTTTCTTTCATTTATTGTATTGTATTAAACTTATTGATCTAACAATTTTTTATTTTTTAAAAAGTGGAATGAATAGGTCCTGAATTAAAAAATTGGCTCATTACATCTTTTGAGGACCTTTCTGGAAAGATATATCTTTGACACTACCCTACTTCTCAAAAGAGCATCCAAACATTTAAAGACTGTGAGGGACCAATATAGAAGGGGTCAAAGGATAACCCCGAGTATGACCCTCCTCCTATGATTCTGCTGATGGAGTGGAATGAAATAATAGAAGATGCAAAAGAGATAAGGCTATGTGATGAAGAAAATGAACCAGAAAAGGGAAAAATAAGGAATGTCATGATAGTATTAAGTAGAATGTAGTCATGCACTAATTAGTGATCTTTGTAAATATACAATCTAACATGTTTCAAACTTTTCATAGACTTTAGGACACATCAAAGACTACAAAAGGTTGGCCAACACAAACTTGGCTCTAGTGGCTATATGAATCTTTCGTCTTGACTTATAAGTAGCAACAATGGAATTTCATATAATTTTATTTTTTATTAATGTTACAAACAATTTTATTTGATCAAATCATACATGCAAAATTGATGATATTAAGCAAAAAATAAAGGGCACAAAATTCAATGTAGAGCCCACAAATGAAGATAAAAAAATTACCTTGAAGGAAGGCTATAAAGTCATGGTTGCATGCCTATGCCAAGAATCTAAAAGCTATACCTAAGAATCTAGTACACCAAATGAGACACAAGTAAATTGGTCAAATGAAAAGTAAATCAAATTGAATAGTTGAGAAATTTATTTTTTGGTGTAGTTTCCAACATAAATTGATTGCATAAAAATGCACATAACATTTTACTGCAGCTTTCATATCCTATCATAGAACTTGCACGTGATGAAGGCCATGATTGCATCATAGTGGTGGAGATATTAATTTTTTATTTGAAATAAATTACACAATTATAAATACAATTTAACATCTTCAATTGCAATTTGATGGGTAACCTTTTTTTTGAATATTTTAGAGCATGTTGAACATCACGGTGAAGGAGTGAAGCATGTTCCAAGTGTTCAAGAGGTTGAAGTGGCAATAGATCAAAATGTTATTGTACATGATGTGGCATTATCAGGTAAGAAAAATACATGTTATGTTTTGCTGGTTAATTAAATATTAGTAATAGTTAAAAAAAAGAAAAAGAGTATGTTAATTTAACCCATTTATTATTATTGAAATAGAGCCCCCTTTAATGTAACAACCTCATGCTCCTTGAAATAGGAGGAGACATCATAATTTGACATTACATATGCCACAAGAGGTGGAGAATGAGGAAGATATTGATGCTCCTATTAGCCTTTACCTTAATACAGCTAAGAAAATAAAAAAGAAGAAATGATTTTTAAAAAATACTCTTTGATAAACTTTATTGGATAATGAAAGAATGTTTTTTTAAGTAATTACCTATGAATGTTGAGTATTAATATTGATTTTTATGTCATGATAATGAACAGTGTTATAGTGTTAATGACGTCTTGATTAGTATCACATATTAATGAATTTTATATCATATTAATGAATGTTATGTTATTGTATTGGTTGAATGTTATAGTTCATAAATGGATGAATGAATGAATACATTATGTAATGGTGGGGTGGGTTGGTGAGTCCAAATGAGCTTCCACCTTCACATGGTTGGCCTTATTAAGTAGAGAATATTAAAGTATTCTCAAAACCAAGTGAAGCTCAAAATAACATACCAAGGATATCTTCCTAACCAATTAATAGTTTCTTTTCTTTAACATAGAGTTCTGTTTCCATTCCTTTATCAATAACTACTCTTTTAGACTTCTCAATTTTCTACTCTATCCTTTCTTTTGCTTCAAATCTATTACCAAAGTGATTCTTGTTCCAAAGTAGCAATTTATTCTTGATCATATTTAGCTAAGTTACCAAGTAATATAATATTGATCCCAATACCTCTGCTTCTTTCAACTGCTTTTCTATTGAATTCGTTAGGTTTTCATCCCTCAGCCACATTTTTTCAAACTTGAAAGGACATTATTTTGGGAGTGAAACCTCCATGATATTTAGCTGAAATGTGAAGTGGTTTGAACTAGAATGAGGGAGGATATGGGTCAAGACAGTATATTGAAATTTTTCCCACCTCCCTCTAAGGAAAAATCTATCTAACTTTTTAGCAATATGGCTGAATCGTTTCCTTCTATTGTTCACCTTGTATATCTCCTCATCAATGATTTATTGCATATTTTTTTTGTTAACATAATCATTAAAATTAATTATTATTGAGATTCTTTGGTGATTCTCCACTATTTTTCTCTAGGATTCATTATAGCATTGAATTCACCACCTATGAGACAAATCTAATCTGGTATACTTTGTAGGCATTGCTCTATTTATTTCCACATGGATCTTTTATTGGGCTAGATGATTTTAAACAAATAATCTTTGATAAACTTCATTGGATAATGAAAGAATGTTGTTTTAAGTAATTACCTATGAATATTGTGTATTAATATTGATTTTTATGTAATGTTAATGGACATTGTTATGTGTTAATGAAGTATTGATTAGTATTGCGTATTAATGAATTTTATATCATATTAATGAATGTTATGTTATTGTATTGATTGAATGTTATAGTTCATAAATGGATGGATGAATGCATGAATTATGTAATTAGATCATAATGGGGAATTTAGATTGATGTTGTCAGGGGGGGGGGGGGGGGGGAGGCAAAATGAGCTTCCACCTTCACGTGGTTGGCCTTATTAAGTAGAGAGTATTAAAGTATTCTCAATACCAAGTGAAGCTAGGACTAACATACCAAGGATATCTTCCTAACCAACTAATAGTTTCTTTTCTTTAATATAGAGTTTTTTTTCCATTCCTTTATCAATCACTACTCTTTTAGGCTCCTCAATTTTCTACTCTACTATTTCTTTTTCTTCAAAACTATTACCAAAGTGATTCTTGTTCCAAAGTAGCAATTTATTCTTGATCATCTTTAGCTTAGTTACCAAGTAATATAATCTTGATCCCAATACCTCTGCTTGCTTCAACTACTGTTCTATTGTATTTGTTAGGTTTTCATCCCTTAACCACATTTTTTCAAACTTGAAAGGAAATTATTTTGGGAGTGAATCCTCAATGATATTTAGCTAAATTGCAAAGTGGTTTTAACTACAATGTGGGGTGATATGAGCTAAGATAGTATATTGAAAGTTTTCCTAGCTTCCTCTAAGGAAAAATCTATCTAATTTCTCAGCAATATGGCTGAATCGTTGCCTTCTATTGTTCAACATGTATGTCTCCTTCTCATCATTGATTTCTTGCATTTTTTTTGTTAACTTAATCATTAAAATTAATTTTTATTGAGATTCTTTGGCGATTCTCCACTATTTTTCTCTAGGATTCATTGTAGCATTGAATTCACCATCTATAAGATAAATCTGATCTGGTATACTTTGTAGACATTTCTCTATTTATTTCCACCTGGATTTTCTTATTGGGCTATAGATATCATTTCCTATTCTTAGATGAGTATGATCACTTACAGTTCTTGATCAACATGACTCTCTAAGCCCCTACTACCCTATCCAACTATTTTTATCTTTGGCTCAAGCATATTATACTCATTAAGAGTTGTGGAATACTAATACCTTATCGAAAAAATTTGATATATTGCATATCTTTACCTTATCTATTTTTTAAAAATAGTCACATTATTGATATTATTTGTCATTGTAGGTTCAAAGGCATCAAAATAATAAGCTTATGGTGTTGTAGATTTATGCCTTGAACTAGCATCATCAAGTTTCTTAGTGTAATATCCAAATTTGTTGAAAGAAGTAGCAACTATGATTTTTCCTTATATTTTGATTCTTCCAAAGATTTTTAAGATTAACTTGTCCTAAATGCATAGCTATATTCTATCATCATGTGGCCTACATTGTGATATTTTCTTGTTGTCTGTGAACATGGTATTAGATTAATATGTCCATTTTGTCTTTTTTTAAAATCTTTTGAAGATCTCTTTACAACAACTTCTTTTAATTGATTAAATATTGTAGACATGGAAATTAACCCAAAGGACTCTACAAATTGCTACCAGGATATCATGGCCATTTTCAATCATCTTTCCAGTACCTTGGATCTAACCAGAGGTGCTCATAGTAAAGTGTGCATTATATCTTAGGTATACATCAAAATTGTCTTAATGTTTTGAGCCTTGAATTTGTACATAAAATTTGAACATGTAATTCCTGATCTATTTTGGTGTTATTACTGGCAATTATCTTAGTATCTACTTATAATTGGAAGTCTGTATATTAATAAAGACATGCAAATGAATGTGTTTTTCTTATTAGAATTAATTGAAATGAATTCCAACACTTGTATCTTTGGGCCAATGTAACATATAAAATTTTCCAAAAAATGTCATTTGACTTTGATGGCTTCATGATTTGATGGCTCATTAAGGGATTCCCTACCACCACCATTGTGAAGGAAGAGAAACTAATGCCATCCCTATCTTTGACGATCCTTACAATATTGCATGGGCATTGAAATTCTAAAAAATAGCATCCTCACACTTAAGGATGAGTGAAGATGATGATTTTGACCCTAATGACAACAACCAAGCAAGGTAGATGCAGGATTAACTAAAGTAAGCCATAGAATCTTTTTCACATTTTGCATTTCTCCTAGTAATATGGCTAAATATCCTTCTCTTTCAAAACATTGAAGTTAGGAAACAATATTCACTTTGCAACATGTAGGGCATCAAGGAAGAGCGGTATGATGGTGGAAGTATATCTTTTGCTGTTATTCTTGTAATTTTTGTCACAAGTAAGATTTCATTATGCATATTGTATATTTTTATTTTTCCAAAAAAATTCGGAATGATCTTTGTTCATCTATGTGCTTGCTACTTTTCATATGTAGAAAATCTTTCACAGAAAATCAAGATCTTGGCAATTGATTTAGAAGTCAAAATTGAGATCTTGAATTTTAATAGGGTGTAGACAAATTTTTATTACCTAAAGCTATATTTATGCTTTAATAGAGTTCTCTTTTCTAACATTATCTCCAGTTACGCTATGTTATGTGGAAAACCATTTTCAAGAACTATTATCCACATGTGAATTGCATCTTTTAAGCATTGTGTTGTATTTTACAAACTATTATGTGCCTTGTCTTTTTTGTTTACAATAATTAGTGACTACCAATAGTCTCTATAGTTTCAAAATGTAAATGAAGAAAAAATGAACATTCTATTACATGTATATCTTGTTGCTATTTTCGTCAATCTTGTATTTCACCAATAGATAAGTTTTCTCTCTCTCTTTTTCTTCCACTATTAGTTGCTTTGATTTGAAAGTATTTTGCATTACATGTTCAGGTTATCCAAGGGGGGAGAAGATTTATAGTTTCTATTTTTTATCTTCTTGTTGGTGATGTTCTACCTTTAAATATTAGTGATCAGGTATATATGTAAACCACATGACATTATTATCCTATGCATTCTTTTATTAGTCTATTTTAGAAATGAATTATTGGTTTTTTAGTCATTTATTATCTCTTTTTAGGGCCCTACAAATGACATTTTAATTGAAGGATATTCCTTGTCAATTGATGAATCCAACATAACTGGGGAAAGAAAATTCGTATGCAAATCTCTCTTATATTGTGTCAATGGCATGTTTTCAAGGTGATAGGTATCTTATAAGTTTTTGATGCTAATTGTTGGGATATTTTCATCAACTTAACTCCTTATTTTGGTTGCAAGTTCACAAAGATAAAAAAAATTATTTTTGATGTTTGGATGTAACATGGAAGATGGCTATGGAATAATATAGGTAAGTATTTATCTTAAAGAAACAATGTTATGCTTTTTTATTGTGTTTGATCAATTAACATATTTTACTGGCTTATCATAGGTTATTGGAGTAGGATTAAATACTGAGAGGGGTGTTTTAATGGTGAGTTTATTAGAGGATAATGGGGAAGAAACTCCACTAAAAGTTTTGTCCTAGACCCTTCCCAACTTATCAAATTATTCATTATGTGTATTCACTACTATTAGTTTCACTCTCAAATTTTGAACACTCAAAAATGGTTCTTGTTACAACAAGTTCTCCTAAATGGTGTTGCCACATTTATTGGCAAGGGTGGACTCACAACTGCAATTGTTGTATTAATTATCCTTTTGATAAGGTAAGTAAAAGTACCTTAACCTGTTCTATTATAAATTATTTTCTTTGTCACTTTCATGCATTTCATATATTGACCATGTTCTATTTCTTTAGGTACTTTACTAGACATACTGCAAGAACTAGCAAGTTTAAGGTAGGCAAGACCAAGTTTGGAGATGCAACAAATGGGGTTGTTGAAATATTTGAAATTGTGGTAAGGCAACATTTTATAATTTCAAAGTAACTTTGTCATTTTATATTTGAATGGATAAATCTTTCTATAGCAAGAAATATGATAGTTTACAAAATTGTGAAAAACTTAATACCTTCTTTTCCACTAATCATATTTTTTGATGCCTTTTTTTCCCCTAATCATTATTACCAATAGACATTCTACAATGGGAGAATTGGTGGAGTGAGATGGTGTGAGCATGTTAATGTTAACTTTTATTCTTCTAGGTTAAATTTGACAATCATCTACATGTCAAAAGTTTAAATCTTATTATAAACAGAATATACTTTTAAAAATAATTTAATAAATACCGTATAAATTATTTGTTTAAATTATAATATTTGGAGATATAAATCATCCAATTTTTTAGAAATTAAAATAAAAAGCTTAAATTAGTGAAAAACTAAATAAATAGAGATAAAGGAAATATAAATAATTTTAGATGTAGTAAATTAAATTTTTATTAATGCTGATAGGCATTCTACAATGGTAGAATGGGTGGAGTGAGATGGTGTGAGTGTGTTAATGTTAACTTTTATTCTTCTAGATTAAATTTTACAACCATCTACATGTCAAAAGTTTACATCTTATTATAAACATAATATACTTTTAAAAATAATTTAATAAATACCACATAAAATATTTGTTTAAATTATAATATTTGGAGATATAAATCATGTATTTTTTTTAGAAAAATAAATAAATAAATGGAGATATAGAAAATAGAAATAATTTTAGATGTAGTAAATAATTATTATGTAGTGGATATCTATTGGCATTTCTTTAGATAGACAAAAGGTTAAATTTGAAAACCATCTACATGTCAAACTTTTTAATTTAGTTATAAACACAATAATTTTTAAAAATAATTCAATAAACACCACATTAAATATTTGTTAAAATTATAATGTTTGGATAATCATCAAATGTTTTAGAAATTAAAATAAAAAGTTTAGGTTAGTGCAAAAAAGTAAATGAAAATAAAAGGGAATATAAATAGTTTTGGGTGCAGTAAAGTAAATTTTAATAATTTTGTAGTGGATATCTATTAGCATTTCTTTAGATAGATTTATTTAAGATATCTATTGGTATTTCTTTAGATAGATTTATTTAAGATATCTATACTGGTGTTTAACCCATATTCTAATCCTTTGTTAATACTATTTTGGGTTTTGGAGTTCTAGATATTAGTAGATGATAGAGTTGCTTCTTTGGGAAAGCACTAATTAGGTCTCGTTGAACGGTTAGGGGGTGAAGGAAGTATTTACAAATCAAGTCGTGAAAGTCTAAGAATGATATCAACTTAGTAACTCTAAAAAGGGTATTTGAAAGTGTAAAAAACTTGATAGGTTGTTTGGAGGGTTTTGGGAGAGAATTGTTGATTTTAGTGTTGGAAGGGCTACTAAGCAGGCCTATAAAGGCTATAGAAAAGAAAAGGTTGAAGATGAGTGTATAGGATTGAATGTGAAGTTGTAACAGGGGAAATGTACCATGTTGAGATGATCTAAGGTGTTAAGATCTGTAGACACCTAAGTTTGATTACACCACTTTAGTAATCCTATTTAGTTATCTCTAAAGGCATCATTAATTAAATTCTCATTTAATTAATCCTTTGTCATCCCCTAGCTAATTAATTTAATTAATCATCCATAGTCCTAATTGATAAATCAAATAACCTATCATTTATCAATTAAATCCTTTTCTCCTATTTAATTCCAAAAATACCCATTTATTAAATAAATCTATTTGATATATTAAATCCTCAAATCTAAAAACCCCTAACCTATCCCTAATCCTTCATTTAGCCTAATCCACCCCATCCACCCATACTAACCTAGCTTAGCCACTAACTCACCCACCCTCATTAATCTCATCCACTTGCACATCTCTAACATCCTTAATCTAATCCTAAACCCAAGACTAATCCACCCCCTAATGTTGTCACATTCCCTAAACAAGTTTAAGACTTTCTTAAACCAAATCAAAGTCCCCTCTCCAAAATATCCCAACCACCAAGCCATGAGTGCTCTTACAAACCATAAAAGACTCTTACAAGCCCACTCATGACTCTTACATCCCTCTTCCATACTCAATCTCCCTCATCATGCTTTTAACCAACCCCTTATCCTATCCTCTTACACTCATCCTCCTTGTGACAAGTGTCACCTTCCCATTTGTGCTAAACAAGCACAATCCATGTGCTCTCCTTTGAGTGCATCCTAGCCCTCCTTAAGCTTTCATCTCTCCTTGCATCTAAGCCATCCATCCCTCTATCCCTTGGCCTATAAATTGAATCCCCTCCCAAGCCATTTCATCACAATCCTTGAGCTAAAGTTACCATGCTATTTTGAGAACCAAAGTCATCAATCTTAACCTTATAATGCCAATTTGAGAGCTCACAAGACTACCAATTTTCCATTACCCATCTCCACCATTGAAGCAATTGGGCAAGCAATTGAGCATACATCCACATCAAAGGATACATTTACAAAATCAAGGAAGCATGGATTATTTTCTCTTTTGAGGTTTGAATTTCTTGTTTTATTTCTTTCTCTAAGCTTATATGTGAATTTAGTTTTAGTTTGTGAATGTTTCTCTTATTGTTAATGTTCTTTGCACACTAAATCTTGTTCTACAAGATCAAGTTGTTAAGCTCGGTTGGAGTTTTGGTATGGTGGAGGCATGAGGTGCACTAGGTGGCCTGGGAGGGTATTGGTGCTTGGAGAGATGGCAAAAAATAAAAGTGTTTGTAAACTCATGAGCATGGTTGTGGGAGTGACTTAAAAATTCAAAGAACTCTGTTTGATCTTTGAGTAGGACTAATTCCTTGAATTGATTCCAAGTTTCTTGTTGAATCCTTGAGTTGAATTAGTTTACTTACAGTGACAACTAAGGGCTCTACATTATAGATGGACCACATACCTTTGAATCAAAATTCTTGATGCCTACTTGCTCCAAAGAACCATCACTCCTCCTCAAAAAAGTTTGTACTTTCTCATTTTCTATAACAGTAGAGAACCTCATCCATCTGCAGTCACTTGTAGTGCCATCAATATAGGTCTGTGAAATCTCATTTCAAGGTGGTGGTAGACCCACCAAAGACCTAAAGATAAATATCCAAACTAATTACTAACCAAGATGTCATCGGTGATTACTTTGGATATTTATCTTCCACTATTTTTTAAAAACAAATCATCTTGGTCGACATTTCCACCAAAGTTTGGTCAACATTTCAACCAATGCATTGATCATGGGTTTGACATGTTGGTTGATCAAAGACCAACATTGGTCAAACTTTCAACCAATGTTTGGTGGACATTTATACCATGATTGGCCAAAATTTTGACCAATGGTCCTCCCAACAATAGAAGCCATTTTTGACAAAATGCTTGGTCAAACTTCTGACACATACAAGTGTTGGTGTAAATTTAGATGACAAAAATAGTGACATAGGAATTGGTAAAAAAATTGATCAACATGGGTCAAAAGTTTGACCAATTTTTGTTGAAAAATGAGTCAAAATGTACTAGTGTACCCCAAATTACCAACCAAATAATTATAATTCAAATCCACTATATCATTAATATTTACCAACATATGAAAACCATCTTCTTTTTGTAACATTCTTTATGCTCCCTTTACTTTGGAATATAAATCCAAGCTATATTCAATTGACATTTGTTAGATAACACTATGCCTTGAATTGGTAGCCCCATTCATTAATAAAATCATAAAATTTTCAACTCAAATATTCTCTAAGCCTCTTAATGCACATCGATGCCATTATATAATAAACCAAATTATATTATGGTAAGACTTTAAATCTACACTTATGTGGAATTAGAGAATATGGAATTCATTCCATGAAGCATTCCAAAGCCCAATCAAAATCTGATTTTTTAAACCAAACTCAACCCAAGAAAACCAATGGCATATAAATTTTAATGCATTTCTGATAAGATTGAATCTTTATAATCCATTTAAATATTATTTCAATAACTGATTTTAAATAATATTCATCCTTAAAACTGATACCAATATCTCAAGTTTGAAATGAGGTTGTTTTCAACTTAAATTGATTTCCTTCTAAACCTAATAAAATAATCAAAAGTAATGTCAAATATATATCAACTATGGAAGTTTGAACCAATTCAATCCAAATGAATAATTATTGAACCCAACATACATGTTTCATTTATACCAACCTAGTATTATCACAAGTTAATACAATTTAGTTAGAACCAAAAGCAATTCTTGGAACATAGAAACTCGCTGTCAACTTTTCTATATAATGCATGATAAATTTCATAGGCAGATCCATAAAGATATGAAGTTTTTTGATTCAAATGAAAAAAATCAATTTCAGAATAAAATGACAAAAGGCCCAACGATGAGTACAAACTAGTATTGTAATTTTATTGACTCATGAATTCTGAAATATCTATAAACATCACCTATGGTCTTGGCTATTAATAGCCAAAGGACTGATATGATTTCTCTATTGTTTCATCCTTTGGACTCTATTTCTTCAAACAATTAGAAGCCCTTTTATAATTTTGTCTAGGTAGTTACAATCTTATAACTTCTCTCTTCTATCAGTTACATTGAACTCCTTATGCAGATTTTAATTAAATTAATTATGCTTGTGCTTTTAAATACAAGATTAATTTATTGGCATGGATTTAATTTATCATTTACCATTTAACAACATTGGACTTTTACATAAAATGTAATTAATTGATTAAATCATTTGCGCCACTATACCAATATGTAAGAATCGATATATAGTTTGATATTAAGCCCTACATATTGTAACATTTCTCCTATCACCTTTTATATATTTTTAGCATATATATAGAAAATAATTGCTGCTAGTATATTTCTAGCTATGGCTAATCTAGAAGCAATTGTATCACATAAAATAGTTCATATTTGTATATGTACATATGTGTGTATATTAGTTTATTATATGAACTGATAGACATGAACACATAGTACATACACATTTCCTCAACACAAACAAATATATTATGTCTTTCACATTGGAATCAAATCGATGTATATAACTATAAGTATACTGAAAATTTGATTTATAGATTAATATTCTCTTGGCATAGATCAAGGAATGATCTAATATAGAACTTATCTAGTTATGATTGGACATATATGACTTGAACATGTTTGAGCCTATTTAAGGTCAAGAAAATGAGTAAAGGAGTATACATACAACATCAATGCATATTCCCAATGGTACATCACATGAGACAAATGTACAATAAGAATCATTAAGTTGTAGCGAAGATGCAAAATCCACCCAATATGTTCATGAACAACTCTTCAAACTTAAATGGAGAAGAAAAGAAAGAAAAACCATAAACAAGAATGTTTGTTATGGATAACCAACCTACAAAGAAGATCTTCCATAAGTATAAACATCAACTCCTAAATTTGATATCAATATGAGTTTTACCATCGACTCATATGTTGGATATCAAATAGGTTAAATATTTTTTACCTCATATTTGTTTCATGAGCTTCACATTCAAATATGTATAAAATTTTGATTCTATGTTTGCATATATATATATATATATATATATATATATATATATATATATATATATGTATGTATGTATGTATGTATGTATGTATGTATGTATGTATGTATGTATGTATGTATGTATGTATGTATGTATGTATGTATGTATGTATGTATGTATAAAATTTAGATGCCACCATTTCTGATTAGATAGTAATATTTTCCTATTTTATTATTTTTGATTATGTACAAGATACTACTAGTGATTCTATGTTTATATTTGATATAATTTTATAGCTTGAATAGTTGCCATAGAAGAAAGTCCACGCCTAACAATATGAACCCAGAACAAAATAAGTAGACAATTGCTAGATTGTGGTCTTAGTTCAAAAGAAAAACTGATGGAAAATTTTATTGTCCCTACAAAAAAATGTAAGGGCCTAAAGAATCGAAGAATTCTAATTGCAACAACAGAGAGACATTTTAGGCAACATGATCACATTGAAGGGGGAAAATATTTTTTTCCATTGGTTAATGTGGATTTGTAATTGTGGGAACATGGAGGTGTGAATATTGAAGTAGAAGGTAATGCTCCCATGGAAGAAGATTATCCTAATGTAGAGAACACAATTGATGATGTTGGTATCAATGTTGTTGATCATGTGCTAGAGAACATGGTTGAAGAAGATATTATTGGCATAATAAATGAAGATGATGATACTGTACATCTGATGATGATGGTGAAGAAATCCTTGATATACCTATAATTGAAAAGGAATACAAGCCCCTATACCAAGGTTCCCAAATAAATCTTCTCTCAACTATATTGTTGTTGGTGAAATTTAAGGTTATGAATGGTATATCTAATGTAGCAATCTCATGTATGCTAAGGTACTGTTCTTTATATTAACAATTTGTTTCCATAGGTTGATAGGTGAGTGTTTGTTACCTATTGCCACAAAGGTTTGCACCCTTGTCCAAAGTCTTACCTAAGGACAACCTTGTGAAACATGGAAACAACCTCCAAGTTGTGGGACTTGAACTATGAGGTTGAATCTTCAGAAAAGGACAACTTCCTCTTACTATCAGGGTGCACCTAACTACTCTTGGAGAGGAAAAGGGAGAAGGAATGCATGGAAATCAAATCTACCTATTCTAGTCTAAGGGGGTGATGCACCAAAATAGAGTGTTCAAACCAATCTCTGCTCATAGATGCACTATTGAACCATCATGACACCAAACGATATACACATTCAAACTTGTTTTAATCTAACAAACACACACAGATCAGAAAACCTAGATGAATGACACAAGGAAAGAGAAGATTCACTTATATTATCATTCATAGGCCAGAAGAGAAATAGTCATGCAGATATCCATAAAACACCAATGAGAGGCAAATAGTTCTTGCACTTTACATCAATGGTTGAAGGAGATAAGGCAAAATGCCATACAGTTCAGAGGCAAAGGGAATTTACACATGAAATTGCAGAGCAATATTAGAGAAATCAGAGAAGGGTCTAACCAAAACAAAATTTACAAAATCTTCCTTTATAGTTGAGGCATAAGTGGGATGTCCTCTTATTAAAATTACTTCGCAACTACCTACCATTAAGTCCTGTAGAGAATAATCATGGAGATCTAGATGCAATAATATCTAATCTTGGTTGGAACAAGGACCTGAGAAGATAGAAACAGTACCATTAAATCATTCTAGACAGGTAGATGGATCAACTAGAGAGAGATAGAATGCTTTCCTACACTCAACATTCATTCAAAGGTGGTTCGAAATCATCATAGGGATTAGATTGTGCAAAAAACCTCGATTTCCCCTATTTTTGGCTTGTGAATTAGCAAGGTTAGCAAGTCAATCGAATTCTAGCACTGGGATAAGCCACATGGACCAATAATTTCATTTTATTTTGCCACCCAACAGAGTCTTCCCAAGTTGACCATCCTTTTTAAACTAATTGTGCCACCTCCTTAGAACCCTGATTGTGACAGTCACACACTCGCCAACATCTAACTGTTAATGCCTAGCCGCAACATATCTCTCTCGACTTGCAAGGACACATGTCGCAAAGGGGCTTCCCCACAATGTTTAAAGCCCTCATGATTTCATAATGTGGAAATGCCCTGATTGTTGATCTCAAAAATATTGACGATTGTGAAAGATCCTCAGAAAGTTGTGCTTGCCCCTTCAAAATTTTTGGGCCCATGAGACACTCAACATTCAACTCAGCAATTATCTTGGCAACAACTGGCACCACCTAGAACAAAATTGATGCCACAAGGACACACAGTAGCAAGCTGCTTTCTCGCATTACTTAACTACCTTGCATCTTGATATTGTTGGGAAGTTTCTACCCTTGATTCATTTGCATCGAAAGGTGATCAAAACTCTGTAGAACTGCAAGCCAAGTCAGCTAGATGGGCCAATGAGATCTGCCTTCATACTCTGACTCACCTGACAACTGCCATGGAGGATGAGCTGTCCTTACCTTTTGAAAAAAGAAGGCTCATGCCATCGTCCCTCCACGTGTTGCAAGGGCTCATACCCACATTACTTAAAATCCTTGCATCTTCATATTGCAGGCGTGCACCAACCATTGATCTCTTTAAATCTGATAGTGGGAAGTACAAGTGGAAACATGGGACATCATGGGACAGATGTCACAAAGGGGCATGCCCACAATATTTAAAACCCTTGCATCTTGATATTGTGGGGAAGCCTCGGCTATGGATCTTTGAAGATCTGACGGTGATCAAAACCTATGCCTTTTGAATCTCTGCGAACACCCATCATACTATCATCAAGACACATGTCACCAAAGTGCTTCCTCGCATTGTCAAAAAGTTTGACAAAGCTCAGAATGTGCGAAAGTGGGCACCAATAGAATTGCCAGCTCAGCCAGCCACCTGTCCACCCTGTCTATGACAGCTCAGAGAAAATGACCCACTTGAAAAATGAGGACCCACCAAACCACATGTCGCTAAGGGGCTTTCCCACAATGTTTAAAGATTGTGTATTTGGGAAATGTGGGAAAGTGCCCACCGTAGATCTGGGTAAGATTTGACGGCATAGAAAGTAGTAGGCTGATAGAACAAAGTGTAAGGTTTTACCATCTTATTTTTAAATATTTCTAGGCCATTTAAAAATATTAAATTTGGGAACTAGCCGTTGGGCAGGGCAAACATTTGAAGTTCAAAATTTGGCGGGGAGGGCAAAATGGGTAACAATTCTGGCGACTCAAAGGGGATGCAAGCCAGCTATGCATATGACCAATGGCCTAAAACATCCATTGGGCTATAGAGTCATAAAATTGTAGATCAGTGCACCATAAAACTCTAACCCTTCCTCTATAGCAGTAAAACACTAAAAATATGGAAAACCTACCCTCTAAAACTGAAACCAGAGACTGAACACCTTCTGCAAAACACATGTGCTAGTGCACTTCTTGGAAAGATGGAAAACAACTGAAAGGAAACTACTCTAACATATAAAAATATTTACAAGAGAGGGGTCAAGCAAACCCAATGACTAGTTTTCTGAAATAGCTACCCCTCCTTATCAACTGGTTTCTTGTTCCATGCATAATGGCAGTGAGGTGAATCAACAGGTATGACAAGCACACTGCTGCATGGAACACCTCCTTGCCAATGTTGAAAATAGTGAAGCTTTCCAACAGCAGGGTGTTTCCTTGTGGAGCAAAACATACCTGCTCCTCTTTTTGATAATCTTCCTCATGCTCTGGAGTGACCATGATTGGGGGCAACTTGTAGATTTTTTGCAGAGCTAGATACCTTATGGGGCATCCTCTTAATGGTGTAGGGCCAGAGGAATCATCCTTGACCACTTCACTATGCTCTACAATGGTAGTCCTTAACTGGTTTGGAAGTGATTCCTCCTTTTGATTTTTTTCCACATCTTTTTCATACTGCTCATGAACCACTTCCTTTGAATCTACTGGTATGGTGTGACCTTCCATTTGTTGCTATTGTGGAACATGCTCCTCATATATAGGAGATACTGATTCAATATCCATGAAAGAGAAGAGAGCATCCAACTCATCCAAAAGATCATCCTCGTCATTGATCTCCTCTATTACAGTTTCAAAAATATGCATAGGTTGGGGGGCAACCTCATGTAGGTTAGCACATTCCTCCTCAAGGACAAAGCTACCCTTGAGGCTTTCTTGTCCATCCTCCACATCATAGAGGGCTATCTACTATAGCAAATGATCCTCTTCCTTCTCTAGTAGTAGATCCTCATTCACTGGCAAGGGCTCAAAAGCCATGACTTGTTCCTCAAGGGGATGAACAACCTTATTGTCTTCTTCCTCTTCCACAATAAAAGAGGGAATCTCTTCAGATAAGAGGGTTGGGTCCTCTTCCTTTTGCTCAGCAGTCTCCTCTTTGTTCTCCTCAACAGACTATAGCTCCTCATAAGGAATCTTTGTGAGTTTGGACTCACCCTCCTGAAACTCCATACTTGGACCATCAGGAGTCCATACAACTGGCCCACCTAGAAATATGAAAATAGTGATAGGTCTGGGGGGTTCATGACTAGTCCAACTCTCTCTTATAGGGGTGAAGGGGCTACAATAGTAGGCTCTTATGAGGGTGGGGCTTCTTAAAGCTTGGGATAACATATTTTGGAGAGTGGGGGGTATCTGCCTCCTTGACTTGAAAATGAGCTGACTGGAGCCTCATTTCCTCCTCTCTTGCTGCAGCAACTTGCCTTGCAAGGTTCTCCTCAAAATGTCTCAGTCTCTCTTTCTCTTCTTCTTCTTTTTGGAGATAGGCTTGGTAGGACATCTCCTCCTATTGTCTCTCAAGTTCTTGTTGCCTTGCAACCTCATCAAGCTGCCTATCAAGGTCTAACAACAACTCATTTTGTTCACATAGCCTTTGGTCTATTCTCATACTACTCTCCTAGAGTTTGTAGTCAGTCTACCTTTGTAACTCCAACATCATATCTTTAAGCTTCTCATATAGGGATGTTGGGACTGGTGGAGAAGATATAGGAAGAGAGTAATAGCTTTGAGTGGCTTGGCTATAAGCAACTTGGGGTTGAGATTGAAATTGAAAATATGAAGGTTGAGGAATAAAATTTTCATGATATGGGGGGGAATAATAACTATTTCTATGAATTTCATCCATGGAGAAAGATTCATAAAACGTTGCAATCTCATAGAAAACTTGAAAATCACAAAAAGATCAAAGATGATCCGTACATACTAGCACTGTTTCTGTTTGAAACTAGTAGATTTGCACTAGAGTTGCCATGGTGTTTGATTGAATTCCTCGAAAGTCTTGTAACACTAAGAATAACACCCAAATCCTTAGTTTATTAGCATCAATTGGCTAACTAGCAAACTTATATAGTTGAGACTTCTTTGTCCCACCAGGCATGCGAAAAAATGTTGTCACAGAGGTTTGCACCCTTGTCCAAAGTCTTACCTAAGGACAACCTTATGAAACATGGAAACAACCTCCAAGCTATGGGACTTGAACTATGAGGTTGAATCTTTGGAGAAGGTCAACTTCCTCTTATTATCACAGTGCACCTAACTACTCTTGGAGAGGAAAAGGGAGAAGGAATGCATGGAAATCAAATCTACCTATTTTAGTCTAAGGGGGTGATGCACCAAAATAGAGTGTTCAAACCAATCTCTGCCCATAAATACACTATTGAACCATCATGATGCCAAAAGATATACACATTTAGACTTGTTTTAATCTAACAACCACATGCAGATCAAAAAACCTAGATGAATGACAAAAGGAAAGAGAAGATTCACTTATATTATCGTTCACAGGCCAGAAGAGATACAATCATGTAGATTGTAGATATCCATAAAACATCAATGAGAGGCAAATAGTTCTTGCACTTTACATCAATGGTTGAAGGAGATAAGGTAGAATGCCATACAATTTAGAGGCAAAGGGAATTTACACATGAAATTGCAGAGCAATATCAAAGAAATCAGAGAAGGGTTTGACCAGAAATGTTTTTGCAAAATTTACCTTTATAGTTCAGGCATAACTGGGATGTCTTCTTACTGAAATTACTTCACAACTACCTACCATTAAGTCTTGCAGAGAATAATCATGGGGATCCAGATGCAATGATATTTAATCTTGGTTGGAACAAGGACCTAAGAAGACAAAAATAATGCCATTAAATCATTCTAGATAGGTAGATGGATCAACTAGAGAGAGATAGAATGCTTTCCTACATTCAACATTCATTCAAAAGTGGTTGGAAATCATCATAGGGATCAGATTGCGCAAAAAACCTAAATTTCCCCTATTTTTGGCTTGTGAATCAGCAAGGTCAGCAAGTCAACCAAATTCTAGCACTGGGATGAGCCACATGGACTAATGATTTCATTTGTTTTGCCACACAGTAGAGTCTTCCCAAGTTGACCATCCTTTTTAAACTAACTGTGTCACCTCCTTAGAAGCCTGACTATGATAGTCACATACCTGCCAACATCTAACTGTTAATGCCTAACCGTAACATATCTCTCCAGGCCTACAAGGACACATGTCACAAAGGGGCTTCCCTACAATGTTTAAAGCCCTCATGATTTCATAATGTGGGAATGCCCTGATCGTTGATCTCTACAAGATCGACGATCATGAAAGATCCTTAGAAAGTTGTGCTTGCCCCCTCAAAATTCTTGGGCCTATGAGACACTCAGCATCTGACTCAACAATTATCCTGGCAACAACTGGCACCACCTGGAACAAAATTAACCCCATGAGGACACATAGTAGCAAGGTGCTTTCTTGCATTACTTAACTAATTTGCATCTTGATATTGTGGGGAAGTGCCAACCCTTGATTCATTTGCATCAAACGGTAATCAAAACTCTATAGAATTGCAAGCAAGTCAGCTAGATGGGCCAATGAGATCCACCTTCATACTCTAACTCACCTAACAACTGCCATGGAGGATGAGCTATCCTTACCTTCTAAGAAAAGTGGGCCCATGATGTCATCCCTCCACATGTCACAAGGGCACATACCCACATTACTTAAAATCTTCACATCTTCATATTATAGGCATGCACCAGCCACTGAGCTCTTTAAAGCTGATAGTGGGAAGTGCAAGTGGGAACATGGGATGTCATGGGACATGTGCCACAAAGGGGCATGTCCACAATAATTAAAACCCTCACATCTTGATATTTTAGGGAATCCTCAACCATGTATCTGTGAAGATTTGTCGGTGATCAAAATCTATTCCTTCTAAATCTCTGCCAACACCCATCATGCTGTCATCTAGACACACATCACCAAAGCACTTCCCCACATTGTCAGAAAGTCTAACGAAGCTCAGAATGTGAGAAAGTAGACACCAATATAATTGCCAGCTCAACCAACCACCTGTCCACCTTCTCTATGATGGCTCAGAGAAAATGGACCCACCCGAACAACGAGGACCCACCAAACCACGTGTTGCTAAGGAGCTTTCTCACAATGTTTAAAGATCATGTATTTGGGAAATGTGAGAAAGTGCCCACCGTAGATTTGGGTAAGATCTGACGGCACAGAAAGTTGTAGGCTGATAGAATAAAATGTAAGGTTTTATCATCTTATTTTTTAATATTTCCAAGCCATTTAAAAATATTAAATTTGGGAACTAGCCGTTGGGTGGGGCAAGCATTTGAAGTTCAAAATTTGGCGAGGAGGGCAAAATGGGTAACAATTCTGGTGACTCAGAGGGGATGCAAGATAGCTATGCATATGACTAATGGCCTAAAACATCCATTGGGCTATAGAGTCATAAAACTATAGATCAGTGCACCATAAAACCCTAACCCTTCCTTTGTAGCAACAAAACACTAAAAATCTAGAAAACCTACCCTCTAAAACTGAAACCAGAGACTAAACACCTTCTGCAAAATACATGTGCTCATGCACTTCTTGGAAAGCTAGAAAATAATTAAAAGGAAACTACTCTAATATATCCAAATATTTACAAGAGAGGGGTCAAACAAACCCATTGACTGGTTTGTTGAAATAGCTGCCCTTCCTTATCAATTGGTTTCTTGTTCCATGCATAATGGTAGTGAGGTGAATCAATAGGTATGACAAGCACACTGCTGCATGGAACACCTCATTCCCAATGTTGAAAATAGTGAAGCTTTCCAACATTAGGGTGTTTCCTTATGGAGCAAAACATACCTGCTCCTCTTTTTGATAATCTTCCTCATGCTCTGGAGTGACCATGATTGGGGGCAACTTGTAGATTTTTTGTAGAGCTAGATACCTTATGGGGTATCCTCTTGATGGTGTAGGTCTAGAGGAATCATCCTTGACCGCTTGACTGTGCTTTGCAATGGTAGTCCTTAACTAGTTTGGAAGTGGCTCCTCCTTTATATTTTTTTCCACATCTTGTTCATACTGCTCATGAATCACTTCCTTTGAATCTACTGGTATGGTGTGACCTTCCACTTGTTGCTATTGTTGAACATGCTCCTCATATATAGGAGATACTGATTCAATATCCATGGAAGAGCAGAGAGCATCCAACTCATCCAAAAGATCATCCTCATCATTGATCTCCTCTATTACAGTTTCAAAAATATGCATAGGTTGGGGGGCAACCTCATGCAGGTTAGCACATTCCTCCTCAAGGACAAAGCTACCCTTGAGGCTTTCTTGTCCATCCTCCACATCATAGAGGGCTATCTGTTGTAGCAAATGATCCTCTTCCTTCTATAGTAGTACATCCTTATTCACTGGAAAGGGCTCAAAAGCCACGAATTGTTCCTCAAGGGGAGGAATAACCTTATTGTCTTCTTCTTCTTCTTCCTCAATAAAAGAGGGAAGATCTTTAGATAAGAGGGTTGGGTCCTCTTCCTTTGGCTCAGTAGTCTCCTCTTTGTTCTCCTCAACAGACTGCAGCTCCTCGCAGGGAATCTTTGTGAGTTTGGACTCACCCTCCGGAAACTCCATACTCAGACCATCAAGAGTCCATACAATTGGCCCACCTAGAAATAGGGAAATAGTGATAGGTCTGGGTGGTTCATGACTAGTCCAACTCTCTCTTACAGGGGGTGAAGGGGCTACAATAGTAGGCTCTTGTGAGGGAGGGGGCTTCTTAAAGCTTGGGATGACATATTTTGGAATATAATAGAATGAATGATCAAGGTATTGTCATTCTATTTGATGTAGTTTTTTGTATGAAATTCATATTTTGATACTGTCTTTTGTTTATTAATTATGTAATTAATGTTTGTGAAAGTTGTCAAGGCACTAATGAGAAACTTCCAAAAGCACTAAAAAGATAATTTAGTAGGATGTCATTCTACAAGCACCTCTTAATCATGTATTTGTTTGAGACTATGCATATTGGAAAGAATGTAATAGATACAATATGGAAAATATTAGATCAAAGGTGCAACAAAGAAAAAATGATCAAAATTTATAATGACATTCATGAATCCAATCATGCATTGAATTTTTTTATTGAATCAAATAACAATGGAAACCAAATTAATATGAGTGCCATTCCTTGGTTATTAATGCAACAACAAATTGATGCCATATTTGAAGCCATACAAAAAACTAAATTCTCCATAGAATTTGCTACAAATGTAAGCAGTCTCACATCAAAGAAAGGTGATTTTGGGTTAGGGTTAAAAATGCATGATTGGCATACCTTCATCAAGCTAAGTCATGTTCTTCTCTATTTATAATATATTTGTAAAACTTTTTGTACTTTTCATTATATTATTTTATAATATATTAAAAGATCATTTTATTATTATTGCAGTAGGTTCTACTTCTATCTCTCCCACATAACTTTGAAAAAATGAGTGTCAAACAAGTTATATATGATTTTGGAAAATACATGAGGTTAGAAGTGTTATTTTTTAGATTTGTTGTATAGATATTATTTTTGTGTCTTCCTTTCATTTTTCTGTAATTTATTATATATATATATATATATATTTGTATAGTCTCATTAATATGTTTTTGTATGATGAATATCTTCTTGGTGATTTTCATCTAAAGAATTTGATAAAAAAGACATAAAACATTGGAAGAGAAAAAATACTCATCTTTTTTCTGAAATGAAAAAGTGTCCACCTTCAACTTGTTTTAATGCAATAGAACACTACCTCATACATCTAGTTGAGGAGATTGAATTGTGTGGACCTATAACAACTAGGTTAATGTGGATGGTTGAGAGACACTTGAAATTATTGAAGGGCTTGGTTTGATAAAGAGCATATCTTGAGGGTTCCATGGTGGAGATATATATGGTATACCATACCATGGTGTACATTAGTGAATATCTTTCCAAATTTATAACAAACTGTAGATGCTAAAAAATGGTTCGCATCTAAGATTTCATCACAATTTCATACTAATTCATCCCATTTTTTCATTCCACTAATTCAGATCTTTTGGCCAACTTGATCATATTTCATCATTCATATCCTCTTTCACATCAATTGCATGTCATTTAGAAATCATTTCAAATCAACTTAGAATCACATCAAATCAACTCAGAATCACACCAAATCAACTCAAAATCACCTAAAATTAGTCCTAATCAACTCAGAATGTGTCAAACATGCTAGACCTATCATCATTTGTCCAATCCTAGGCATTTTTATGGCTTTCATTCCTTCAAAACCTATCAATTTATCAAATCTTATCAATTTGACCTTAGTACTATCATGGCTCTCAGTGTTAGGTCAAAACCATCATTATTGTCATCTGATCATGGATATTGTTGTGTTCCTTAGTGCCAAATCATGAAATCATCAAACTATTTTAATAATATTGATAGCATCCATCAATATTATCATGATCAACCATATCAATCGGTCTCGATCCTGTAGCATTTACGATATTGGTTAAGTGTTACATATCTTAAATTCATGTCATGTGTCCTTGGCCTGATAATCAATCAATCAATTGGACCATGGCTTTGGTCTATCCATCATCATCCTAGTCAATCCACATAATAATTTTTGCATTTTCATCAAAGGATACTATCACACTTATTTAATCAAATTGGCCAATCAGTTAATAATTTTCTCTATAGGATTAAATAACACATAATTTAATCCTATGTCATTTTACTAATCATTCTTCCTAATTACAATCCTCAATCAATTAATTTTTTTAATTAATTGATTCATCATTCTACAAACCATGGAAATTCACAATTTCCTAAGTCATATTTTCCACCATTAATTCCATTTTTACTAATTTCTACTTGTGTGGAATAATGTATTTTTAATTCAAATGTTTTGCACAGTATTGACATAATCATGACACATAGGTATGACACCTCATTGATTCTCCATTGACACTTTGCTAAGATATGTCATAATCCAATATTCTTATTCCTTATGTACATCCATATTTGGATTCCTTGTCATAGATTCTTGTCTTAAAGTGGGTTTGAGGTGTTATATGACGCGTCATAGATCCTCTTCCATATTTAGCCATGTTTAACTTCCAAGCATCATACAATCTTAAATTTGGCATCTTGTATCATACGTGTCATAGTTTCTCAAAGGAATCTCTTTCCAAGTCACATATTCAAGGGTGAAAAATCCAATTCTCTCACCTTGTGTGTTGATTATAAAATGAGCATTCTTCCTCTCATTTCTGGTCCTTGATTCCTAACCTTGAGTCCTTGAATCCCTAGCTTCTTATTTTTCACTCTTTCTCTTACACTTATATCACATCTTCTAGTATTCTCATAGCATTATCGCTATCATAACACTTTTTTTCCCCAATTATGTGCATTATATGCAATTTGGAGCTACATCATATGGAGAAGAAATAAGGACATGGGAGCTACAAATGAAAGAGGGGGTTTCTAACTTTGTGTTGCTTCCTTTTTGTTTATTTGGCTTTTGATGGTAGAATAGAGGGTGTCAATGTATTGTTATTGAGTTTGTGATTTTCTCATATTATGTTAGACATTAGCCCATTTTCTTGTCCTACAATTGGTGAACCTGACATGAATCACACTTAACTAAATTGGGTTTTCTTGTTTTATGCATGTAGGTGCAAGGAAGGAGCTCACTTGGAGGGATATAACGCTTATTCTCTCTCCTTTATCACACCTAGCAGGGCCTAATAATATGATTTTATGCTCTCATTTAGATGTTCTATTAACTTGTTTTCCTAGGGTGCAGTCTGCTCTATTAGGGTGCACTTGGGACCCCTAGGAGGTAGTTTTAGGAGCCTAAGAGCCACCAAAACCCCCATCTATTTTTCTCAAATTACCAAATATGATTAGAACTTACCAAATATTCCCTTCTAGGCCCCAACTACACCATAGGAATAGTTTGCACTATCTAGGTGCACTTGGTAGGGTAGATTCTAAAATTTTAGTTTTTGGGTCTTGTTTGGGCACCATTTTCCCACACTTTATAATTGACCTCCCAACTGTGCCCAGAAACTACCAACTGCACCCTTCTGGGCCCTAAGTACACCCTGACCTCCCAACTGTACCCAAAAACTACCAACTGCACCCTTCTAGGCCCCAAGTACACCATGGGCACATTTAGCACAGTTTGAGAGGACTTGGGGGCATCCTAGGTCATTCTGGCATCCTAGGGTGCAATCTGCTCTATTAGAGCGCACATGGTTCATGGAAAGCACATACATAACTTAGAATCTGCATCTAGGATTTTTATTTCTTTCTAGGACCTAGGGTAGATGTTTTTGTGTTATTGATGGTTTGTTTGTAGCATGTGGTGATTGTTGGATGAAGATATAATCCTTAAAAACTATTAATGCTTGTTTGTAGGACATTGCCGAAGACCCTATGTGTTTGTAAAAACCATGTGTGTGGATTTCCTAGATTAAATAACACTTCATTTGGTGCATAAAATGAACTTTTTCTTTTCTTCTTGGCATGTCTATAGTGTTAAAACCCTAGGGGTTACATGGATGTATCCTCTCCCCTCACCATTCATTGATCTTGGGTGTAAGAGAAATCTGTGTGACTTCTATAGGAAGCTTGCCTTGGACCAAGATACCCGATATTGGATATGCTAGGGGATGACTTCAGAGTGGTAATAGGCCAAAAGCCAAGTCAATGTTCTAGCTACTATATAAAACTCAATTATAGTGAAAGCCATGTTAGTGGTATTGCTATGTGATAGCTCTCGTATAGTACCCTTGTGGTGTGTCAAACCCCAGTTCTCAAGGCTGGGAGACCTTCTGAGGAAGTTTATCATTCACTTTCCAAATGGAATTCCCTTAGTAAAAACCATGTTTTAGTGGCCAAAATCCTTTCTATCCACTGGCTCAAGGGGTCACCCATACCCATTAAGACATCCTACATTCTTGTGATCCTTAGTAGAGACAACAGTCCCTTGGAAAGTCATGCCCCTTGGGAAGTGGACCTTGGTAGAACCAAGAAATTAGTGTGCTATAAGGGGGATCTTGTGGTGCCAAGGTCCTAAGTTGTCCACTCTAGATAAGCACAACTAAACTTTGGTTCAAGTAGGAGTTTAGTGGATACAGTCCTAAAGCCTACGTTGTGGTGTGTTTGTTCACTCTTAACAATAGCTATTCTTGTCTTATTGTGTCTTGTGTTTGTGTAAAACATTATTCAGGATAAAAATGAACTTTTAGATTTACACCTTGAACCTTGTAAAAACATTACAACCTTTGTCAAAACTCCGCAAACTTTGATCCAATACATTCAAGACTTGGAAAACATGGCCACTTGTGATCCTAAATGTGCTTGGCATAACATAGATTTCATCCTTGCATAGAACCCACTTGCATTCACCTTATTTTGAGCCTCATACTTGCACCTTTTAGTCCTCACTTAGTATCCCTTATCTTTCATATTGCATTCATTAGGGTTTAATCTACATCCCTTAGTCTTTGCATTTCAACCTCAAAATTTGCACTTTGCATCTTCCATCTTGCATCTTTGCATACCCAACCTTCATCTTGCACACTTTAACTGTCATTTTGGGTATCCTAATGTCATTCTAAATGTTCATTCTGTTCTTAGCATTGTCTTCTATTGTTTAGCTGACTGTGACATCAATTTGGAAACTCTAGCACTTAAAATTGCCTTAGTTTTAGCCTAGTCTACCAACTGCACCCTGAAACTACCAGTTGCAGCCAAACTAGCCCCAACTACACCATAGGCATAATTGGTACTATTTGAGTGCACTTGTTGGTTTGAGGACCCAGTTTGGGCTTCCAAACAACATTTAGAGACTTTAGAGGTGTCCTTAGGTACTTGGATAGGTCCCCTTGTCTCAACATGTCTTGATTTTCCTTTTGCATCTCCTAACCTTCATTTTCTTCACTTAGGATGTCATTCCTTAGCTCATAAAATTCATTCTACATCTCCTATCCATTCATAACATCAACCCCAACATCCTAGTTTTCTAGCATATCAACTTGGCATTCACCCAACTCAGAATTAGCAACCATTCAACCCAGTCTCCCAACTCTTCCATAAAACTACAAATTGTTCCCAAACTAGCCCTAACTATGCCATAGGCATAGTTGGTACTATTATACCACACTTTGTGCTTTCAAAGCATAGTTGGGTACCTGTATGACCATTTTGGGCCCCGAAACTACATTTTGGGACCGTAAAATTGCATTTAGAAGCCTCTATAGGACTTCATCCTGCATGTGACCCAAAACAACATCTTGCACCCAAAAAATCATTTTGGATCTTATGACATGTCCATATTGCATATCCAATCAGCATAACCACCATTTTGAGAAACCTAAATGTCATCTTGAACCCAATAACCTTTGAATTTAGTCAAAAATTTAAACAAAAGTATAAACCCTAGAGTGTTACATTGTGTCAATGGATATTAGATCTTGACCATTGTCATTTTGTCATTTCTTTATTATTTTCTTTTTTCAAACCATACCTATGTCAAGGTGGAATTGAATTTTTCATTTTGATCTTTTCACTTTTGTCTCTTTTTTTGGTCAAGATCCAAAGTCTAAAGTCACAACATTAAACTCTTAGGTTAATACCTTTCAAAGATTTTACCTAAGTTCAAAACTTTGCATATACCCTTTCCATTGCATTGTTACATTCCTACTTTTCCTAAGTGTCATTTTTGCTTACCTTAGTGGCATATCCCCCTCATCTTGCATTGATCAAAACCCTAGCATCATTTTCACTATCAAACCCTATCAACTAGTCTATCAAACCAAATTGTCTTCTTGACCACTTACCCTAATTTTGCATATCCAAAATGTCATTATCAACCCTAAAACACCATCCCTTGTATAGTACACCTTGCATACACCAACCTCTAGCATCATTACCAAGTCCAAGGTCTAACCCAAATCATCATTTTGCATACCTTAGGGTCATTTCATCTTATTTAGTCAAATTTCAAAATGTCACTTTACATTTGCATTTGCATAGTTTACCTAGGACATTTTCAATTTTCATATCATAACCCTAGGTCATTTGGCACTTCTTCACGTTTCATGACATCCCTAAATACTTGAAAATCCAAAAAACACTCATATCTTGCATATCCACTTCTAGATTTCCAAGTTTTCCCCTATTTTACCAATTGCACACTTCAGGTGTGTAGATGGTAGTTTCAATGCATAGTTGATAGTTTTAGAGCACACTTGGTAATCAAGGATGTCATCCTAGGTTTCAAAACCCTAATTTTCACTTTCATAGCTTGCATTACATCACTAAACCTTGCAAAACACTCAAATCATTCTTTTTTGCTTTTTAGGCACCCTAGCACCTCTATTTACCAATTGCATACCTCGTACTTATGAACTGCTTACCTTTATGGCCCAAAGTGAACCAAGGGCACACTTGGTACTATTTTAGCATAGTTGGTATTTAGGTGCACACTTGGGAGGTAGGGAGTCCATTTAGGTTTTCCACCATTGCATCTGCATCCTAAGGTATCATGCCAACACTCACTAGGATATAGTCAACTTAGAGACCTGAAGAACTTTATCAACCCTTGTTTTCTCAGGTCTCAACACAACCAAAACTTCATCCATGACAAAAGAAGAGAAATAAAAGCCAAAAAATGGTTGATGAAGACCAAATCGAGATAATACAACTTGTACTTGTGGACCCTTTAAACATGTATCTGCAAGATCACAATCTGCAAGAGATGACACAACAAACCCTAAACAGTGCACCTACAATGAGGTTTCCTTCAAACACTTTCCCCACACATGGGATGGTTCAATGGAATCCTAACTTTGAACCTATATTTGTATCGATACCACCTAGAGGTGGAAGTGTGCCAACCACACCTGAAGATGAGAAAACACACTCCTTCAAATTCAACAAACCGAACACAAGTACCTTCAACCCTAACACATCAAGAACAAAAGAAGGTACTATACACTTAAGTGATGACTCTAACAATGATTATGACATCATTAATGATGAAATGGCTATGACATGTCAAGACAATTTTTTTTGCAAAAACTTGAAACTTTTGGCAGCCCAAGAAGTTGTCAAATTTAACCCAAACTTGGAGGGGCCTAAGTCCAAAAATCAAACCAACACAATAATTGAAAATATACAAACCATGAACAATTTGGACTTAGATAATGGAAAAAAACCTTTAGAGTTTTCAAACAAAATAATGGCACTTATAAGGCCCCATCAAGAATCAACCATCGAAATCCTCCAAGGTACATTTGAACACATCAACATTAATCTCTTGTTTGATGAACCATCAGCAATAAAGGGAAACATGACTCTTCATAAATATCCCAAGAGGATGTTAAGACTTGATCTCAATTAGATGATGCAACAACAAGATGTGCCTAAAGGGACTTGTACTCTAGGGATGCCAAACATACCTCCTTTGGAGGAAAATAAAAAAAGTGCACCTTTTCTCCTAACTCTACCAAGTGTTATGGTGTCAAATGTTATGGAGTCTCCCATGAGTACACTATGTGAAACATCAATTGCAATCATCCCTATTGATGTACAAAATAAAAGTCTTATTGACATTACACCTATTCCCAAAAGGAACATGTCTCATTGTCAAGCCAATATGGTGTCCCAAGGAGAAAAATCTAATGCACAAAGATACCAAAAAAACAACTCAAACATGATGTTCAATTCTCAAGGACATAGTCAACTCCCACAAAAACATCAACCTACAGTGATACAAGGATTTAATGTTTCTAATGCTCAACCAAGTATAAATCCAATTAACAGACATGTGACATGTCAACAACAACATCAAGCACAACAACAACCTCAAGTGGTGCAAGGATCCAACATCTCTAACATAAAATACAATGTAAATCCACTTGACTTACATGCAATGTATCAACGAAAATTCCAACAACAAAAATCCATGTTTTCAAAACAACAAGAACAACTCAAACAATAGTTAGAATACAAAAGGTGCCTTGAGCAAAAAATTTCATACAGACAACATTTGTTACAACAACAACATGTGCCACAACAACCCCAACAGATACCTCTACAACAACAATCACATACATGGTCTCACATGTAACCAACAGAGGTATCCCAACAACAATTGTAACAAATGGCACAAAAACAACACATGGTACATCATCACAATTGATGTCGCAACAAATGCCACATCAAATACCACAACAAGTACCCCAACATGTAGCACAATAGTGACCCTTTTATCTTTGAGGTACTAACATACCCCCACCACCTAATGACATATCAGTAGACTCATTCGGTATAGAAATGTTAGAACTGAGTAGACATAGTTCTCACTATAGAAAATGGTCTACTCATAGGCACAAAGGACTTGAAGGGAAGACTATTATGAAAAACCCTCACAAAGAGCTATTACAACAATTCAAACAACCTTCCAAACAAGTCGAGGCATTGGGAGTCCAAAAAAAATAGGCTCCTATATATAGAAAGGGACCTACATCCTAATCCATTCGATAAAAGTCTATATATGCCTCCATTCCCAAAAAACTTTGAGGCTCGAGGGTTCAAAAGGTACAGAGGAAAAGGAAAACCTATTGATCACATTCGAGAATTTTGGGCCTCTTGTACCAAACTCAATAATGAGCCCACCTACCTCATGAGATTGTTCCCTCATTCTCTAGGTGGGTCTGCACTTTAATGTTACTCCAATCTTCCTAGTACTATCAAATCCTAGTCAGAACTCATAGACAAGTTCATATCTTACTTTTCATTTAACATTAAAAATGAGGTGACACTCTCTGATTTTTTTTCAAACAAACAAAAGATAGGAGAACCATTTATCACATTCTACTATGCTAGAGAAGCTTAGTCAGTCAATGCTCACTAGACATTCTTAAAGAACAACAAGTTAACTTGTGCATTGAAAACCTAGTCACTGTCTTAATATATGAACTCAAAATCAAAAGTCAAAACACCATTTCTAAACTAATGAAGAAAGGGGCTAGTAGTAAAGATACTCTTATTTGTAAGGGAATCCTCAAGACAAACAAGGACAACACAAACACCAGTTCATCTAATGACAAGGCTAAATTTTTCTCCAAAAACAAGAATGTGACCAATGATGGTATTGTGGATGCATGTATGATTAGCACAAAACAACCTCAATTGACTTTGAAAGGTTCAAACCCTATGAATTCACAAAATCCTAATCAAACATTAGCTCCACAACAGAAGACTAAGACTTCCACACAGGATGGACCCCAAAAACATCCTAGAACAAAAGATAGAAAATTCACACCATTGGGGATACCTCTTGAAACTACGCTTCAACAATTACTTAGTAATAACTTCCTACAATTACCCCTAGTCAAAGATGAGCCACTAACTAAAGCTTCTTGGTGGGATGACAAAAAATCCTATGATTACCACCACACCAAAGGACATTAGACCTCATCATGTTTCCAGCTAAAACATGCAATACAAGACCTTATTGATGATGGTGTGATCACTATCAATCCAAAATTATTAGCATCCAACTCTAATCACACTATTGTTAAGAATCCTTTGGGTAATCATGCCAAAGATAAGGACTCCAATTTAAAATAAAACTCACAAGGCAATGTGAATTACACATGCATAGGATATGACTACACCATCAACTATTTCAATGAGTCTAATTTTTACATATCCACATTCACCTTAAATGTTGAAGACCCTCATTTTACTATCACTACACATCATACTAAGATCACCCTACCTAGAGCTTGTGGTAGACCTATGGTCTCTACTAGACCTGTACCCCCTAGTAGACCTAATGCAACTAGTTCATCTAATTATAACCTTGTTGAAAAACTCAAAAAGACCCTTGCACAAATATCCATCTTGGACCTACTGCGTGCATCTTCCCAACATCAGAAGATCTTGGATCAAGCCCTTAAAGAGTTAGTAGTCCCAGATAACATTGATGTTTCCCAATTCCAAGCCATGGTGGGGAACCTATCTACATCACAACATATCACCTTTTCCAGTCAGGATATTCCTAAAGATAGACCCGACCACAATGATCCTCTTCACCTTGAAGTCTTTATCCATAAAGCCAAGGTTAGACGTGTCTTGATAGATGAAGGAGCAAGAGAGAATATTTTTACCTTAAAATTTGTCAAGGGTTTGGGTTATCCTAAAGAAGATGTAGATCGCTCTCATAGAATCACAATAAAGGCCTTAGATGATGGTGAACACTTCTCTAAGGGCGTCATCATATTACCCATTAGATTTGGTCCAACCACTGAGACTACATTATTCTAGGTCCTAGATATAGAAATGAATTGCAACATGATACAAGGATGCCCTTGGCTTCATGCTATGAAAGAAATACCTTGTACATATCATCAATGTTTGAAGTTTTCCTACAACAATGTGAAGGTTACCACCCCTAGCAATCTAGACCCTTTCTAGTTTTGTGCTAAACTGAGAGATGCTACTACATACCAAGTCCCAAGTAACAATGAAGAACAACCCAAAGGTTCCTCTAAATATGTGGATGCCAACATACTCCTTAGTAAGGCCAAAGAAAAGATGAAGATTGAAGACAATGGGTTTGGAGAGTACTTTATGTCTCAAGTATTCCACATTAGGGAGTCACCACCTTCTCCCCAATCTTATGGATCATCACACCTATTCTAAGCACAACATTTTGAGATCAGTAGAAAGAATGCCACTTCTATAAATTTCATTAGAGGAAGTGGCCTACTTGAAGAACATGTCTATGAGAATACATTTGTCTGTATTGAGAAAGAAAAAACAAAACAAGAACCCACTTTGATATCTCCTAGCAAGTATGGACCTGGGTTTATTATCATGTAGAAACAAGGCTATGATGGACACAGTGGTCTTGAATCTTAGAAAAAAGGAATCATTGAACCTATCACTACAAAAGGACAACTTCCTAGTTTGGGGCTTGGATTCAAACCATTACAAATAGGTCCTCAGAGTACTACAATACCTACATTGAAGACTATGGATGTTTTGAACGATGAAAAGGCATTTGAGGATACCTAACCTAAGACCAAAAATCCTTTACCTTTTGAGCATGACCCTAATTATACCACTACATAAGATACCCATATATATACCTTCAACAAAATCCCATTCAACACTAATGATGAAATCCCCTCAAGTTGTATTGACCTATTGGATTAGAACCAACATGGACCACCAATTTTTGATCGATTTGACAATGATGATGCTCTTGTAAAAAACTTCAAAACCTATGAAGGGATTAAAATTGGTGATCATAAAGAATAAATTTCTCCTAAAGTGAATTCATTGGCATATTTTTGGGGAGCCAACTCCACTTTCTAGTTCCAAAGAAAAAGGAGAAAAAAATGACAAGAATAGGTCTCATGGTGAAAACTGAAAGGCACCATTAGACTATGAAAAATCAAAAGCTATGTAGCTCCCAAGGATACAAGATGAAAAAAGATGATGCCATGAATATTAGTGTTCCAATGTTCAACATGCCACGAAGTATTTTTGAGCACTCTCAATCAACCTTCATGTGGGAAGACATTGGTCTCAATCCTCCCAATCCTTCATTATATCTAGTTGCTTATCCCCAAATCCACCTACCTAACTTGTCCAACACCCAAAGTCAAACCTCTACCAAAAAAACCTTTTAGTACATCATCATCAATGATATCTGACATAACAAATCCTTTGACCCATTTATCCTTAGATACCTTGATTCGCAAGACACAGACATTATCTTACATATGGTACATGATGGTATATCTCGAGGCCTTTCTAGTGGTTTGATTTTAGCTACAAACTTGGAACAAATCCTATGTAGTTATGGTCAATTGTGGATCCAAAGATTATCAGCTAGCAGCATCAACAGTAGATTTCTTCTCAACAGTCATCAGCAACATTTATGATTTTGTTTAAAAGTCCTGAAAGATATTTTAAAAATGGAAAAAAGTCTTGAAAAAATATCAAAAAATGGCAAAAAGTCCTAAAAAAATATTTTTAAAAAATGCCAAAAGTCATGAAAAATGAAAAGAAAAAAAGGACGCCTTCATGAAAACCTGGAAAATAGGCATCTTGGCACGAAAATTTAAGTCAAGAGAAAAATTCTGTCCAAAAGTGTAAACATGACAAATAGGCATCTTCGCACAAAAATTTGAGTCAAGACAAAAATTTTGTCCAAAAGTGAAAACCTGTTAAACAGGTGCTTTGGGAAAGTACCATGGTGAAAATCTAGCAAATAGGTGCCATGTGTAATTAGTTTTGGCTCCTCCATCTATTGGGATTCCATCTAGTTTTTTCCCCTTTTGTCATTACATGATCATACCCTTCATATCGCAAGACATCCCTAGTCCTTATCATGGCCCATGAACTAGTTAATGTCCATTGTTATCTTACCTCAGCATCACTAGTTTGTACATACTCTATTGTTGGCCTTTGTACATAGTCTGTATCTTGTCTATGGGCATATCACCTACATAGTGCATGAGTTTGAAGTTGAACTGGGGGCATATCCCTAAGCACATCTTATCCATCAAACTTATTGTATATCAAATTGGAGCTAACACTTCTATATGCTTATATGATCTTGAAAAAATACTAAAAATTAAAAAAGTCCTAAAAAATCATAAAAATTTGAAAAATGTCTTGAAAAAATCACTAAAAATCACAAAATGTCCTGAAGAAACTAGTCACACAAAAACATCAAATATCCCCAAAAAACCCTAAAAATCACAAAATTCACCTAAATTTTTTAATAAACCTTGTAAATAGTCATTGTGAATTATCACCCTTTTTGTGTAAACACTTGCACTTTGCAGACTAAAACTCAAAGCACAACACTTCCAAGACAATTACTCCTATCTAAGCAATGTGAACCAAAAATTAATCCAACATGTCACTATCAACCTATCAACTGAATCAACAAAAAAAACTATCACATGATCAAACACTATCTAAAGACCTAAAACACTAAAGGCAAGTAAGAATGGAAAAGAATAGTTGTTGGCTCACATTGTTTAGTGATTCATTAATTTTTTTCTTTTTTTTTCTTTGATCATGTTCCTATGCCACTCGATGATATGAACTGATCTATGGGAGTGGGTGGGATGGTTTATGGTCATCTTTTATTTTGTTTTTTACAATGTACCTTTGAGAGTCTAGGGCATGTATATATGCCTCAAGAAGGACAAGGTCATTTTTTGTTTGCATCGTGCTTGTTTAAACCAAATGTTTTCATTTGCACTCTGGCCCTTTATGCCATGATGCATTGCATTCCATTTGCCATATCAAAATAAAGCTCCATTTGACATATAGGGCACTTTATGAAAGCAATACTCTTCACCTCATTCTAATTGGTCCTCATCACATATCCTTAGTCTTCTATCATTCATCTTGTTCTCCATCACCATGATCATTTTTTCTGATTCACAAATCATCTTCATCTTGCATTCTTGCATCCTTGCATCATCCTACACTATCTGTCAACCTTCTATGGATTTCCACATAGTCCCACCTTTTTCTAACATTTTTTTGACTAATTTTTACCAAATATTACCATGTTTTACTTATTTCACTCATGTTATGACATAATCCTATCATTTTGGGCATGCACACAAAGTTTTGGGTCATTCTGAGTCCGATCGAGCTGATTTTGGCGCCAAGAGCCTTCTAGGGCACAATATGGACTTTTAGAGCACACTTGGGCTTCCCAAGTGCACCTAGGGTGCACTTGGTACTATCATAGCACACTTAGGCTTACTAGGTGTGCACTAGATGCACTTGAGTGCATTTTGGGTACACTTGGGGCATTAAGATGCCCAAAACTACTCCCAGAGCCCCTATGTTGCACTCTAGAGGGCATAACATTTTCATTTCAACTCTGATTTGCAATCTGTCAGTTGCATTGGATTCATATATTTTTTGTGAAAAAAATGAGCTATAATTTCATTTATTTTTCACTATATTGAGTGGCAAACCATGAAATTACTCTTGGGCTCCTGATTGACCCCCGTTGGGCTAATTTTGGCCCCTAGAGCCTTGTAGGGTGCAATCTGCACTTTTAGAGTGCACTTAGGCTTCCCAAGTGCACCATGGGCACACTTGGTACTATCATAGTGCACATGGGCTTACCAAATACACACTAGGTGCACTTGGAAGCATTTTGGGTGCACTTGGGGTAGTAAGATACTAAGAACTACTCTCAGAGCCCCTATATTGCACTCCAGAGGCCATAACTTTTGTGTTTCAACTTTGATTTGCAATATGTTAGTTGTGTTGGATTTTTATCTTTGTTGTGAACAATATGAGACATCATTTTAATTATTCTGTCACCATATTGACTAGTAACCCTTGAAATTACTCTTGTGCTCCTGATTCTACACTCTGGACCTCATAACTTTCACATTTTAGCTTTGATTTGTGATATGTCAGTTACTATGGCTTTGTATTCTCATTGTTGAAAAGTTGACTTATCGTATTCTTATCTTAGCCAATTTATCAAAGGGCACCCATATATATCATCCCTACCAGGGCATGTTATGGCTTTCTCATTAGTTAATCTTTTACACAACACTCTAAATCATATTATATCAAAGAGGGGAAAAATATAGATGCTCAAAAATGGTTTTCATCTATGGTTTCATACTAATTCATCCCATTTTCTTATTCCACTAACTTTGATCTTCTCGCCAACTTGATCATATCTCATCATTTGTATCCTCTTTCACATCAATTGCATGTCATAGGCTAGGATACCTTTATGACCAGGGCCATATTATGTGCACCAACAATTCCTAAGTATAATACTTCCTAACAAGAATGAGAGAAGGGGCATGATCACCATATAGAAACTTGTCATCTTCCCAACCAATAATCTAGGGGCCACAGTAGAATTGAAGGGAGCTAATTGGGGTAGAGGTAGGGGTAGGGGTAGGGGTAGGGGTAAAGGCCATAGTAGCCCTCCCTATTCATAGAAAATAGATAGAACCCTCCCTTACTAGACATTTCATTCCTTATTGCACATTTCATTAAGATTATCTCGGTGGAGCTCTTAGAGATAGAGAGGACCCACCAGCCTACATCTCAAGCAAAAATTTGAACCTTCTCACCCTACTATTCTATGCTATGGGGCAAGACTTGGAAGAACCATTTCAAATCAACTCAAAATCACATCAAATCAACTGAAAATCACCCCAAATCAACTTAGAATTACCTAACATCAGTCCTAATCAACTTAGAATGTGTCAAACATCCCAAACCTATCATCATTTTTCCAATCCTAGGCATTGTTGTGGCTTTCATTGCCTCAAAAACCTATCAATTTATTGAATCTTATCAATCTAACCTTAGTACTATCATGGCTCTCAGTGCTAGGTCAAAACCATCATTCTTGTGATTTGATCATGGACATTGTTGAGTCCCTCAGTGCTAGATCATGACATCATCAAACTATTTTAATAATACTAACATCATCCATTGATAGTATTATGATCAACCAATCAATTAGTCTCAATCCTTGAGCATTGACGATATTGGTTAAGTGTTACATATCCTTAATTCATGTCATGTGTCCTTGGCATGATAATCAATCAATCAATTTGACCATGGCTTTGGTCTATCCTCATCACCCTAGTCAATCCATGTAATAATCATTGTATTTTCATCAAAGGATATTGTCACACTTATTTAATCAAATTGGCCAATCATTTACTAATTTTCTCTATAGGATTAAATAACCCATAATTTAATCCTATGTCATTTTACTAATTATTCTTCATAATTATCATCCTCAATTAATTAATTTTATTAATTAATTGATTCATCATTCCACAAACAATGGAAATTCACAATTTTCTAAGTCATATTTTTCACCATTAATCCTATTTTTACTAATTTCTATTTGTGTGGAATAATGGATTTTTAATTCAAATATTCCACACAATATTAACATCATCATGACACATGGGTATGACACCTCGTTGATTCTCCATTGACACTTGCCTAAGATATGTCATAATCCAATATTCTTATTCCTTACACATGTCCATATTTGGCTTCCTTGTCATAGATCTTGGCTTTAAGTGGGTTTGAGGTGTCATATGACGCGTCATAGACCCTCTTCCATATTGAGCCATGTTTGAATTCCAAGCTTCATACAATATTACATTTGGCATCTTGTGTCATATGTGTCATAGATTCTGAAAGGAATCTCTTTCCAAGTCACATATCCAAGGGTGACAAACCCAATGCTCTCACCTTGTTTTTTGATTATAAAATGAGTATTCGTCCTCTCATTTCGGTCCTTGATTCCTAATCTTGAGTCCTCGAGTCCCTAGCTTCTAATTTTTCACTCTTGCTCTTACACTTAAATGACATCTTCTAGTATTCTCATAGCCTTATCCCTATCATAAGACTTTTTCTTCCTAATTGTGTGCATTATAGACAATTTGGAGCTACATCATATGGAGAAGAAAGAAGGACATGGGAGCTACAAATGGAAGAGGGGGTTTTTAGCTTTGTGTTGCTTCCTTTTTTAATTTGTATTTCATGGTAGACTAGAGGGTATCAATGCATTGTTATTGAGTTTTTGATTTGCTCATAGTATGTTAGACATTAGCCTATTTTTTGGTCCTACACAAACATCCATGCAGATCGCATTTGGGATCCCAACTCCATTAAAAGTTTCAAAGGAGAGTACTTGATGGGAAAATGTAGATTGAAGAAAGTGAGAGGTAGTTATAAGATGTTATTATACTTAATTAATTCTTATCCATCATCAATATAAGTTGTGTCTAACTGATCTATTTATTTTATATAGTTGCTCGTGAGTGGGATGCACTTCATTTGTATAGTGAAAAATATTGATTGGATGATGGTATGGATTGAACAATCTCAACATTATGGTTGCTCATGAACACAGGAAGGTGTTGCTTCATGGGTTAATGAAGCTCATGGTAATGGAGATTACAATGTCACGCCAATGGTAATTGATCCAACAAATAGTTTAAGAGATAGAAAGGTACATATAAATTAATTTATCATGACCCATATGTTCAATATAAATTCAAGATGGATGCATAATTTTGAAATGTTTGAAAAATAATAAGACAAGCACCACAAAGCTATGTACTACAATGGATATAAATTTTGCGTAAAAAAGTTGGATGACATGAAGAGAACTTGTGATTCTGGTTTATGCACCCTAAAATGGTCACCTAGACTATGACCCCCAATTCTTCAATTTATCAATTTCCTAAATCAATGTATCACAATATTTTATTGAATCAATTCAAATAATTTTTATTGATCAAATTGTAATTAATTTAATTATTTCAATATTTCCTAAGGTTTAATCATTTCATCAATAATCTTATTTAATTAAAAGAAAATCTCTCTTTTAATAAAATAATTTTATCTTATTTAATTAAAGTCTATCTTTTAATTAAATAATCTTTTCTTATTTAATTAAGAGAAAAAATCTCTTCTAAATAAATAAAATAATTTTATTTACTTAAAAGAAAATCTCTCTTTTAATTAAATAATTTTATCTTATTTAATTAGAATCTCTCTTTCAATTAAATAATCTTATCTTATTTAATTTTTAAAAAAATCCCTCTTTTAATTAAATAAATAAATCCTCACTTAAAGCTCCATTTTTTAATGAAAAAATAAAATAAATAAAATAAAATCTTATAAAGATTTTTTTTTTTTTGGCACATATCTCTAAGTGGTGGGCTTTTTCCTCTTACTTGCCTTTGTAGGGATTTATTCCACATTTCTCTTGTGAGAAGACTCTGACCTCCACAATTTCCTATATAAGGAGCCCTCTCCTTCTCATTTGAATTATGTTGTAGGTTTGGAGAGCGATTTTGGAGGAGTTTGAACATTAAGGTTTGAGCCTTAGGGTTTGGGCATTGAAGCTTCATTTCAACTTCTCTCTTCTTTTCTTCTTCTCATGCATCCATGAATTCCATCATCATGCTTCATACTGACATTTTCATATTAGCTTAGAGTCATATTTTCTTTGATAGATTAGATTTCCTTTCTTGCATTTCTCTGCATTATTATCATTTAGATTAGTTTGCATCTTTATTTGCATTCATATTTGATGATAATGGAGACTAGCACTCTTTCTTTTCCTTTTTGAATCTCTCATTTTATGGTGTACTTTCATGGGCACAAACTAAGTTAAATTGAGGGCCTCCATTGCAAACCCTTGGGTAAAAGCACAAACCTGTGTCACCCTTTGTAAAGGAAAAGACTAACAAAAGTATAATTGTTCACCTTCAACGAAATAAAATTGGTATTATTATTTTGAATTTGAAAATGAAGTAAAATAATCAAATTTGTAGAAATAGATGAAGTTTAGGATTATAATTTTTAATAATTATTTGGAATAAGAATTGATATATGTTCCTAATTTTTATAGATTTTTTTTAGCTGCTAAAAAATGCTGAAAAATAGGGGTCTAGTTCCCACCAAAAAACTATATGTAAATAAACTTATTTCCCTTTGATCTCAGACTATGTTATAGATAACATATGTAGCTAGAACAATCAAAAATCAAAATCAACTTTAGATCTATATTTTCTCCTTTATAATGATTCAAATTTTAACTCACCTAAAATTGATAGTTTTCATCTCCCACCAGATTTTTCAAAACAAATCTCTTCTAACCTAGAGAAAAATTATACACTCTAGAAGAGGACTCTCTCCTCTAGAATGTCATATAATTTTTCAATTTTTTTGATATGATTTAATATATTTTTCCCTTTCTCAATCCCAATATCTTTTTGAGTGTTAAAATGTCTTCTTGTAGAATTTTTTAATTACAATATACTATATCTAATTAAAACACTATAAAATTTACATGAGAATATTCTTGACTTTGAGCTTTATAAAATAATGTTTACATCTTATTAAAAAAATATCTTTAAAAATAGTAAGATTTATTGAAATGCCACTTCTGAAATAATTATATTTCTTTAGTAATTGAATATAAACTAGTATAAAACATGTATTTAATATACGTTTCCAAATGGAAAAGTCTAAGACCATATATAAATTTGCTAGAATGAATTTATCTATTTCATATGTTTGAACAAAATTTATTTTTATATAGAAATAGTCAGATTTGGTCATTCTGATATGTCAACCTGAAATAGAGAGTTATGAGTCACCATTTGAGATCTTATTATTCAATAATATTGGATATAATGACTCATAGAAGTGTGTCAATATTTTAGCACACATTTTTGGCACCCACCATGGGCAACCCACCTTTACATGCTAGTTTTGGCTATTTTTGGAGCTAACCCCCTTGTGCAGATTTGTTTGGAGATGAAAAACTCTAAATCTTAAAGATCTGATCATATCTCCCAAATGGCTTGGTATTTTGGTCTGAAATTTATTTTTTAGGTTGGAGAAATATTAAGGAAGCTTCAGTTAAAAATTCAAATTCTTTCAGAGGTAATTTGTAATTTTTATAAATTTTTCTTTAGTTTTCATGAAAAATCATTTTTGGGTGCATATTAGCATATTTTTCAAATAAATATACATTGTTGGAAAGATCTCAGAATTCTAAATGGGTTGTTTTTTGTGTTTTGAGTTTAGAGCTCATATGAGGGCTCAAACACTTGATTTATGAAAAAATTGGTCTGTTTTGACAAAGTGGATCCCTAGGGCACAAATGAAAACACTTTTTTAAAATTTTGACATTTTTGTAAAGGTTTTTTTTAAAATAGGGGTATCTTTGATGTATTTAGGGTTTTGGGTCTGAATTCATGACATATATGTCCAACCAATTTTTTTATTTTTTTTAAAAGTACATTTAATGATTAAGTTGCATTTAATTTTCACATGGTTTAATGTATGATGTGAGTTTTCATTTGAGTTATTTTCTGGTTATTATTACTCATAACTATCAAATTTTGAGATCTAACCCTAGGGTTTTCATAAGACACATCTATCTTATATTGGTTTGTTTGTTATTTGCTTGGAGTGCTTGCTTGGTTTGTTAGATCAATGGAGTGATACACGTGTGTTGCTTTGGATCTGAGGTATTCTTATACATCTCTATAATATTTTAACTTTGGAATTAAAAGAAAACCTCTCATGTGTTTTTCTTGAGTGTTTTACATGCTTTCGTAATTCACATTTTGATTGGTGCTCTAAAATTGGACCTAGATTTTTTTTCTTCCCCACATGTTTCACATAGTAATTAGGCCCTATGAACACTATTTATGGTAATTTTGAAAGAGTGGTATTGATTCACTTTCCTTACATTCGAAACTCTTCTTGACGATAGAACCTCTTCTAGGTAGGGAAAGATTTGATATTATTTCATTGTCTCGCTTGGTTTGTCTTTGACATTTGCTAGTACTTTCTCTCTTGAGATTGGTGGTAATTGTCATTGGCTCGCAAACCTCAACGAAGGGATTTCAAATTAGTGTGTCAATGAATCTGTTTGCTATGTTTGGGTGCGGTGAAGAGGCTAGAGCATTGGTAATTGGCTATATGTAGATATGTAAATTGTTATTAAAGAAACACATGATGTACATGCTTGTAGATAAATAGTATGAAAATTGTCTAAGTATGAAAATGGTTTACAACAGTGTATTGTTTTACATGCAACTTGTTTATATGATGCTATTATTTATAGAGAAAATATATGAAAATAGTATACATGTTGATGATGATGTGTATAACCTCAAACATCAGTACAGATAGTACAAAAAAGAGATATTTAAGATTTACAAGACATTAGAATGAAAGCTAAAGGAATTATTTTGTTTAAAAAATAATTACTTGACCAATTTGGGATGACATCCTAGATGTTTAATCGAAGTTGGAAATATTTATTTGGTCCTAGCTGACCTAGCAACAATTTGTGAAAAGGAATGGTATTTATGCAAAGACATCTTGCAAAATTATGTGCAAGTGAATTGTGAAGTTATATGTGAAGTGAAATGCGAAAGTTGTGAATGTGATGTTTTGTATCATATGTAGAAGTGAATTTTGATAACCTAATTATTTTGATCTAAGATCAAGTTGAGGTCAGAGATTAGCTAAAGAAAGGTACAAAATCTAATTATATTACTTGTTTAGGTAGTGAGATCTTCTTGTAATTGAAAGTGCATGTTCAGGTAGTGAGCTCTTATTGCATCCATTGTACCACAACTCCTAATAGGGTTGGAATCTCCTAATAGGGATTCAAAGTCTCCTAATAGGGACTCATATGTATTGAATGATTTTATAGACTCCTAACAAGATCCATCCTCTAATAAGGAACATTTATATTAGTACATCATATTGTGGGTATCATCCCCACTGAGGTTTTCCCTTGGCCAAGGTTTCCATAGTTAACAAAATATGGTGTTATGAGTTCTCTCTATGCATGGTTACTTTTACTATTTGATATTACTTGTTTGCTTTATTATTTATGGTTCAGAATAATCAATAATATCTAGTTGGTGACAAAAGTTTGTAGAATACTAATTCACCCCCCCTCTCAATATTTTGTATTTTTAATAATTGGTATCAAAGTAGAGTTACTCAGAGGAGGCCTAAGAACTTGATTAAGATCCCTATGGATATGGAACAATTGATGAAGAACCTTGAAGAGTCACTTGAACAAATTGATCTACTTACTAAGGAAAGAGATAAATTGAGAGATAGATATGAAGATTCCAGAGTGTACATTTGACAATCGAAGGAAAAGATTGAACATCTCAAATTCAAGCTTGAATCTACTGAAGCTGATAATGGTGATGATGAATATTCAAAATTGAAAATAGAGTACAAGATCTTGGAGCATGAATTGAAGATCACCAATCTAAGTTGACTTTGAAGAATGATCATAGCAAATTTTAATTTGATTTGAAGACTGAAAATTCAAATCTTAGAGAAAATCTAGCAAAGAGGACATATGAATTTGAAACATTAAAAGAAGATCATGAATAAATTCATAAGTATAACACTATTTTGAAATGTAAACTAACTCAAAGCAAGGTACAACTTAAAAAGATTTATTCTATTAGAGAAAATCTTCATGAACAAATGTTAGTACAAAGACCTACCAATGATAAGACTAGTCTTGGTTATATATTTAACATGTTTGAGAAGAAACTCAAAAGTGGATAAGATCTGAAAGAAAAAGACACAAGATTGAATCCAATCAATCTTTTGATAAATCTACAGAAATTGGACAAGATAAGGAAAATGAGAAATTGGATGAACCTAAGCTAGTGGAATCTCCTAAAGAAACTAGGTATTAGAGGTAAGCGTTTCCAATAATGAAATAGATCATATGAAAAGAGATTGTGCAAATGAGTCATTTAATCATGTTATGAATTTTTATCATCATAATTGTCATGGTATTGGTCATAAAGCAGTTGACTATAAGAAACCTAACTATGATAATGATAAAAGGAATAGTAGAATTTTTGGAAATACTAATCCCGCAGATAAAAGATCTAGTGGAGGACATCAAGAGAAAGAAGACCTTTTGAAGAAAGAAAGCAGATTGTGTGTTAAAAGTATAAACACTTTGGACACATAGCCTGGAACTGTCAAGAACCTATTGATCAATAGAATCCTAGAAGTAGAACCCCAGTATGTTAGTTATGCAACAACTTTGGAAATATAACAAAGTACTACATAATGGACAAAAGGAACAATAAAAGAAACTTTAGAAATGTTAGAAGGAATCATGAAAGGAACTCTAGAACTAATAAAGACAATGAAGATCAAAGAAATATAGTTAGTGAACTTTGAGAAGAACTTGATGAAATATTTGTAAAGGGATTAACTATTGGATTTGAAGAAAAGTTAGATGATGTAGAAAAAAGAAGATTAAAGTTAGTAATTAAGTTTGATTCAACCAAGCTAAATTAAGCTTATTCACAACACCATAATTTGAAACTTCATTTAGAGATTGAGCTATGAGTAGCAAGGTTGAGAAAAGATGTATCTAGATGAGTTTAGATTGTAGCTAAGCTCACTTGCAATTTGGAGCTTATGAGAACAAGTTATGAAGGAAATGAAAGTTACTATTACAATAGAGAAAGTTTATTCTATGACAGAAAATGAAATCTATGTTTTCACAACAAATTTCTTGGAGATTTTTTTTTTGGAGCATTCTCATGATGAAAGGAAGCTATGGTTAACCTTGGGTAGCATTTGAAGATCATATAGATGATTTTGAGCAAATATTTGATTTTAGAATGAAATTATCAACTTTTTGATTTAGCAAAGTACATAATTAATGCAAGTTCAAGTTGGATAAATAGAGCATAAACTTGATTATTTCTAGATTGCAATTATGTTAGAGGCTTAGAGCACCAAGAGGTGAATTATCAAAGTGATTTCAAGAAAAACCCTACTTTGGAAAAAGGTATTTCATCATTTTTCATATAGAATTTCTTTGGTAATTTTCTATTTGGTGAAATCATAGATATGACAGTAGTTTGTAATGTTGAGAATATTGAGAGATCCAAATTGAAGGTCATCCATGTGAAACCCTTAGAAGGGAACCTTAATTCGGCTCTATCAACAACTCTAAATAATGTAGTTTATTTGGAAGACATAAGAATTTACTTGTCTAGCAAGTTTGAAAATGTTGGAGGTGAATTAATGAACAAGGATATGGAAATTTTTTTCAACCATGATATGAATGTGAATCCCAAATTTAAACATCTAAAAGATTTAGATTTATTTAGATACTACCTCTATCGTGAACTTGATAACAATGAATGGACTCAAATTATATTAAGAAAAATTCATAATGGGAAGTTTTAGATGGAAGACAATGCAGTTGACATATTTGCTGACCTTATTCATGAGGTTACTGGTCTTAGCAAACAAGGTAGTGTACCCATTGTGAGAAATTAGTCAAGAAGAAAGTTGAACCCAATATGAAAGTAGTTTATAATGGAAATGCAATGGTGATCAACACCATTATACAACAAGATATGAGATTCTTGAGTAGAATCATTGTATATTCTATTTATGCAAGTTCTAAGAGTGATGAGTTATCAGTAGGCTTTATCTATGTAGCCTACAAGATTTGTGTTGAAAAAGAACAATTGATTTGAGTGAGATTTTGAGAGTACAACTCCTTGAGAATCTAGAGAAAATTAAGAGAACTAAGAATGGTGTATCCATATTTTAGTCACTAATCAATCATATTTTCTTTTATGTACTTCAAAGTTTTCCATTTCTATCAGTTATAGAAATCATGAGTAGTGAAAGATGTACTATAGATAAGATAACAGATGTATGTAGAAGGCATCTTGCAACTAAAATCTTGTACAATGGAGATTTGATTATGAGAACATTCCAAAAAGAAATGAAATAAAGTTTTAGAATTGCACTAGCAATTGTTGACAGATTTAAGGATGATATATGTCTTATGGAAAATACAAACCTAACTTATGTTGAAGTAGTAGAACCAAGGGAAAAATTTCTTGAACCCTTAGGTTATAATTGAGTGATGATGTAGCTATTGATTACATTGATCTATTGTTGAACTCTGGAAAGGACCAATATTCATATAGATTTGGAACATATGAAGAGTCGACTCAGTCAACTTACTAGGCATCTTTAGAAAAGAAACATCTCATAAGAAGGTTGCAACTATGAAGAAGAAAGCATTTTTTGATGTTAGTATGTCAGAAGAAGAATCATAGGTAGTCAGACAAACAATATCTAGACTAAAACAAACTAGTGAACAAGGTGTGATGTATGTGACACCTCTATCAGTTGGTCAAGCATCAGATGTATCCATTGTAGTGACTCTTGTTGGCAATATGACCAATCAATTAGATAAGGTGAGTTATTTGGTTGTCATTTATGGCAACATATTTGTTTTGTAGATTAGTCATGATTATTTGTGAAGGAAAATTATCTAAGGATTAGATAGTATTACAACAACATAATAGATTTGTTGATAGAAAAATATTCCCTTGGAATATTCTCTTATGTAGTTAACTAGAGATGCATGACATCATACTAATGATGTATACCTATGCACATGTTTGTACAACCAATTGAGTTTAAGTTATGAAAGAAATAGTGATGCAGTGATGTTACAACACAGAACAGAGCATGTTAGCAGAATGTGTTAAACAACTTGAATAATTGTTCTAATTATTATTTCTTAGTGAGTTGACTTTAAGAATATTATGTGATCCAACAAAGGAAGAATTTACCAACATGTTTGGTATAAGTAAAGAACTTCATTTGTGAAGTTGTGATGTGATGTAATGTGATATTACAAAGTACATGTGTAACCAACAATTGCAAAGTAATGTGAACGTTGTGAAATACAAGTGATAAGTGAATGCAATGTTATGATTTATGATGCAAAGCAAGGTCATGTGAGATATGATAGAGATTGATATGTGTGCAGTCACTCTTTGTATGAAGAATTGACAATTGAAAGATTTATGAAGTACAACAAGTATTCAGTATTGTATGTCTACTTATTTCTTGAAGAACTTATTATATAGTTGCATGTTAGGGTAGTGGGCTCTTCTTGCACACATTTGTATTTGTTATAATAGCTCCTAAAAGGGTTGAAGAAACTCCTAATAGGGTTAAGGCTTCTAACAAGGCCTAGTCTCCTAATAGGGACTCGAGACACTATACATTCTTCATAGACTCCTAACAGGGTCGATATCCTTAACTAGATACTTTATATAGTGAATCATCTTCTGGGTTCCATCCCCACCAAGATTTTCCCTTGGCCAAGATTTCCCTAGTTTTAAAAAAAATGATGTTATGAGCTCTCTCTATGTATGGTTGTTTATATTGTTTAGCACTATTGGTCTTCTTTCTTATGCATGTGGAAAAGTAATTAATAATATTTAGTTGTGGGTAAAAAGATTGAAAATATTGATTCACCCCACCTCTCAGTATTATCTATTTCTAACAATTGGTATCAAAGCCTACTTATTCAGAAGAGGCTTGACAACTTGAATAAGATCCCTATGGATATGGAACACTTGAAGAAAAATCTTGAAGAAGTTCTTGAATAGATTGATCTACTTACAGATGAAAGAGATGGCCTTAAAGATAGATTCAAAGATGCAAAAGCTTACATTGGTGAACTAAAAGACAAGATAGATTATCTGAAGTAAAAAAGACCTAGTAAGAAAAATGAGATCCTAAGAAAGAAAATGAGATCCTAAAACATGATTTAAAGATAGTTGAACTTAAGCTAAGTCTTAAGAAAAATGGAGGAAAGAATGACTCTGAAATTAAAGTTGGAAATGCAGATCTACTATCCTAGTTAAGCAAGGTAACATCTAAATTGGAATCCATCAAGTTAGAGCATACAAAATTAGAAAAATACTACACTATTATGAAAGGTGAGTTGGTACAAACCAAACAACAAATTGAGAAATTATATATTAGTAGTGGAAAGAATGAAGAACAAATATTTGTACAAAGAGCCAGTTATGACAAGACTGGACTTGGATTTTTCCTTGGATAATCTACCAAGAAATATGTTGAGAGAGAAGAACCTAATACTCTTAAAGTCAAGAAGGACCTAACCAAAACAAATGATACATACAAAGACAAAGAGAATGTTACTTACTCTGAGAAACCCAAATAATCTAATCAAGATAAGGATAACAAAAGAAAGGAATCTCGCGTTTGGTGTAATGAACTTGAAGATGATTGCAAAGGTAAGTCATTCAAACCTATCTCTAATTTTTATTGTCATAATGGTCATGGATATGGGCATTATGTAGTAGATTGTAAGAAACCTAAATTTGATAGTATTAATGCAAATAATAGAATGTTTAGGAACACTAAACATGCAAGAAATAGAAGAAGATCTCATAGCAATGAAAGTGGAGAAAGAAGACAAATTATTTGTTATAGATGCAATAATCTTAGACACATTGCAAGAGATTTTTGATCACTTGATGACCAATGGAGTGAAAAAAGAACAAATGTACCTATATGCCAATTATGTAATAATTTTGGGCATACAAAAAAGTTCTACAAAATGGATAAAAGAGACCTAAAAAAATAGAAGAAGTGATGATAGTTTGAAGGAAGAAATGAAGGAGTAGAAAGAAGAATCAAGGAAACATTTTAAAGGAAAAGGAACGTAAAAGCTCTCATACAACTCTAGAAGATGTACCTGGCAAGACAAAGAAGTCACTTATTGTCTATGACTCATCCTACCAAAATTAAGCTTTCTTAGTGAAATAGACTGTCGATTATTGATAACTGATGTTAAAAAGAATATCATAGGTTGCACAATTAACAATATGTTCTAGACATTGAAAGGAGTCTACAGTGAAGTGCACATTGCTTAATATGATCTAAGAAGAATAATCTCTCTATTATATAGAGATAGTATACTGAGCCAGTGGTAGATATACATTTAATGCAAAGTAAAGATTGTGAAAGATTTAAAGGACGTGAATTAATTTGCATATATCATTTGTTTGTGCAAAATCTAAGTGTGAGCTCAAAGTGATATTTGAAGTGTTAAAGAGGTTTGTAGATATGTGAAGCCACCAAAAACCCTAATATGCAAAATTAAGGTATTTTCTAAATTTGTTGAGTGTAATCTTTTATAAATGGCAAGACAAGAAGTTTTTAATGTGAGCAATAGACCTAGACACAATTTCAAGAAACACCCATTTGTTTCTTTGATTGATGACCCTATTAGAGCATTTTTGCAAGTTCTAGAAAATGTTCTTTACATCGAGGATACAAGAGGTTATATTAATTGCAAAATTGAAAGCATAGGTGATATAGAGATTCATAAGGAATTGGAGAAATTTTTTTTGGAATATTCAAATAGGAATAATGCTTCTGAGAGGTGGGGTGAATCAGAAGTATTGTATTTTGACCATTAAAACTTTTAACTAAAAATAGATTGTATGCAAATAAACATATCAAACAACCATGAAAACCAAACATGTATCACCACATAACACTTAAGATTTTGGTAATCCAGAAACCCTCTAGAAATAAGAAGGTAAAACTGGGGTGGGGATGATACCCACAAAATCACTGGAGTAATAATGTTTAACCACTTTTGATGATCTGCCCTATTAAAGGCCTACCCTGTTAAAGGCTACAACACATTGTTAAATGTGACCTTGTTAGAGTATTTACAATCACTTTACATGAATTTTTTCCCTATTAAAGGATTTAATCATCTATTTAAAGGATCTACAAAATAGTTGTTAAGCTAACCTATCACCATAGGGTATCCTTTCTAATACAATTGCTAGAGAGTGTTAGGTATAATAAACTTGATAGCTTACAATCCTTGATTGCTGAATTCAGGCACTTGATATGCTTTCTCTGATCTTGATTCTATGAAATTTGATGTCTGTTCATATATCTTGCTTAGTTCTGATCAACTAAATATTTAGTTGCTATTCTCTTCCTCTAAGTCTTTTTATTTTTCACTCTGAACTCCACTAGAGTTTTCCATTCACTCCTTTCTCTTCTATTTTACAATGAAATTTTGTCTTCCTTTTAAAGAAATTCAAAGACTTAAGATTAGATAAGGATCTAAGATCCATATTGAATCTCTATTTCTTGTTCATTCCTTGCACTTTTTATTGGTTCCATGCCTTCTCTATTTTTCTTATTGGCTGCATGTAGATTGCATAGGAAATACAAAAGATTCGATCTTATCCTTTTAATCCTTCGAGATTCATCATGTGTCGGCCATGAAAATGGTTTACATCTAAATTAGTGAAGTTACAAACTCATATGTACATTCTATGTTACTCAACACTTACTGATTCCTGATGCTAGGCACATGTAAAAAACTGGCTTACTCAACTCCTATTGTGTTTCTATTTTGCTCAGCATCGTCTATGACTCAGCACTCAAATATCATTCGACTCCTGTATCATGCTTGGCACCTAAAGTCACTCAGTACTTGATCTTCACTCGTTACCTGATCTTCACTCAGCACCTAAAGGCTGCTCAGCACCTAAAAATCACTCGGCACCTTTTGGATTTCCTAACTCGAGACATATTGTGGCTTGGCATATGTAGTGTGTTCGGCTCCAATGTAGAAAGTGGTTGATTGTGTTGGCACTCAAATGTCAAAAACTATTCTAAAACTAAAAATCTCCCCCTTTGACATGAGTGACAAAAACACTTAACTGACCTTATGAGTACATTCACTAATGTGATCGATATATACAAAGGTTAAAGAAAACTTGATCAAAATTTTGTAATTTACAATATATATACCTCAAAATTATTGTAACTCCCCCTGAGTTGATTGTGCCATTATCTATGCTATCTTGGTAACCAAAATTTTATGCTATCTATCATGCTCCCCTTTTCTTGTCTCCCCCTATTAACTTATCTCCCCCATTCATCTATACTCCCCCTTTTTGACACTTATGTCAAAGGGTGCTAAGGGTTAAGACCATATTTTGCCAAAAATGTGCTATTTACCTCCATAATCATCCTAAGAGCTACATCCCAATTATGCAAAGCAATTTCCAATGACTTATGCTAGATGGCAGTCTTTGCAAGAAGGTGAACAAGTCGATCTAAAGTAAAAAGATTAGGATCTTTCTTGAGAATAGTTTCAGCATAGACCTATTCTTTATGGAGTACTTCCAAATGTGGGGTAATGGAGGATTGGAGCTATATCAGTTTCACCTTGATGATGGCCTCTTCTGCTGTTAATACAACTATTTCTTTTTGAGTGTGAAATGTTTGAGCAAAATGCTTCTCACTTTGAGCTTGATCTTTTGGTAGCTGCATGCTTGAAATATTCAAATTCCTCTCCATGCTCATTATCTTTTGGCTTGTCTCCTGTGTGAAGTATGAAAAGTCACACAACTTTTTGTACAATGAAAATATATTCTCAAGTACCTTTTTCACTTTGTCTATTACCTTTTCCAATTCAACCTAGGAAAGTGCAATTTAACTAGATATTTTCTCATTTACTTTCCCCTAGAATTTTCTTTCAAACCATTCCATAAGTTTTACATTTGTCTCTTGGTCAAAATTTTTCACCTGGTCAACAATATCTGATAATTGCTCCATGATATGCTTTGACTCATCTGGTGACTACAAACTGAAGGCATCCATAAAGATGTCTTTAATTTCATGTAGTGTTTACTTTTGTTTGTACTCCTTCCTGAGTATCTCTTGCCTCTTTTTCTATTCAATGCTTCCTACACCTCATTGATTTGATCAATGCTTATTGTTTTTGAGTCATAACTTGGTATGACTATTTCCTCATCTAATTCAGGGTCTCCATAGTGAAGTACCATTGCAGCTTTTGTAGAACTTGATCCTGGTGTTGATATTTGTAGTGGCATTGCATCATTACTTGGCTGTTGTGAAGGAGTCCCTGAGGTAGGAAAATTTATCAATGTTTGTATTACCTCCTACTCTTTAGGGGTTTCCTCTATTTTCTCCTCCTATTGTCTACTACCTTGATCAATTATAGTAATTTTAGGAAGTGCACCTTGTGTTTGTGTTGTAGGATTAGATGTAATAGTCTGTCCTATTTGTCCTATTTCTTTGTCTCCTGCTGCACTCGGCTTCTATACTGTGGTTTCAACTATGCCTGATGAAACAATTGTTGGCATTTGAAGTTGACCACTAGTAGCTTTAGAGATGATGGAAAGTGGTTCTTCTGGATTCACCTTATCTTTAACTATGTTTTCTACTAGTTTTTGTAATTTATCCACACTAACTAATACTAGATCTGTACATAATTTTTCTTGTTGTGTGGATTGGTCAAGGATTCTTTTGAGATCCTCTATAGTTAATGGATTGATGTTTTGAGCAGAAGTGTCAGGAACATCTTGTACAGTTATAGTTTATGCAGGTGTGATGGGTACATGAGGAGGGCTAGAAGGTGGTAATTGTGTGTCTTGCACACTCTGGTCTTGTTGTTGCTCTTGCTTAGTTGTTTCCATTTAATCTTGATTTTGTGTCTCCTCCTCCTCTATTTCTTTCTCCTCTCCGTCTTTCTTTTCTTCTCCCTTCTTTTCTTCTTCTCCTTTCTCTACTTTTGTCTTCTCTTCTCTCTTTTTTCTTCTCTCTTCTAGCTGAGTAGTAGCTTCTTCCTTGTATTCTTCTTCAAGAATAATCTTCAACCTTTTTGTACAAATTCTTCCATGATTTTTTTGTTCTTTGTACAATTTCTTCCATTTTGTTTTGGAGAATGAAGAATACCCTATACTTAGGTGTAAACCTATTATTATGCCTTTTGACTTCTTTTTCTATTTGCTCCTTAGTCAAATTAGGCAGTATGCTTGCTAGGGTTGATTCTCTCATCTCTTTCTCCATTTTCAAACAAAAATGCATCTGTCTTCTACAATTTTAGACAGTTCCTTTGGCAATTGTCCATCTAGTTCAAGAGGAGTATACTTGAACTGTGCCATCATTCCATAAACTGATTCTTCTATTCTATTTTGTTCCTCTTTAGTGAACTTATTGAAATCAACTTTATTCATGTTACTTAAGTCTCCATTTCTAGCCTTTTCACATAATGTATCAATTGAAGATTTAGGAGAATGGCTTACCTTTTTAGATTGATCTTCCTCATTAGTGTTAGGTTGAGCCACATATTTTCTTCTTTTCCTTGGCCCTTCTTGTGTTTTCTTGATTGTTTTCTTCTTTGTAGCATCTTCTTTAGCTTTTTGTGTGGAGGCCCTTGTTGCAGCTCTAGTTGTTGGCTTATGGGGTGATGGCATGACAGTTTTCTTTGGTTTGGGCTGAGTTGGAGGCTATTTTGTTGCCTTTCTTTTCTTTGGCTCAGATTTAGTTGGTGCTTCCTTGGCTTCTTCTTCCTTAGCACCTTCCTCCTTTTCTTCACCTAGACCTTGAGTTAATTCCATTTGGCCTTGCTCTTGTTCATCTTCTTCATCATCATCATCATCATCATGTTCTTCTTCTACTTCAGCCTCAATTCCTTCACCAAATTTCTTCTTAATTTTTTTCATTAATTTATCTTTCTTCTTCAATGTGGAGGCAGTCTTTAACTCCATATTTATCTTTGGCCTTACCACATCATAAGTGCCAAAGTGTGGGGCACTCTTATCTGTCTCTTCTACCAATAATGCAGTTATTGTTGTAGATGCTTCATCTATGTTAATCTCATAACCAAATGGCCTTAGCCATCTCACCCTTGGAATTATTGCTTGGATATAGGTAAAATCAATATCAACTAAGAAGAATATATCATTAGTATGTTTTTCCACTAAGGAAACTAGTATTCTTGCCCTTTACTTCATGGATTTCTTGAAATTCTCAAAATAGCTTGTCATCAGTGTATCAAAATTGTCTCCCATTTGTTCTATATATTCATTAATTTGGGATATGATAGTTCTATCTTTTCTCCATGTAACTTTTCCAAAAGAGGGAAATTCATTCTAAACATCAAATAATACACAAACCAAAATTGCTCCAAATTTGCATTGGGCACCCTTTGTCCTTCTTATGGTAGCTAGGTTTTCATTAATCTATTGTAATTGCAGTTCTACAAGATCATAAGTATGATCCTTTTTCACCAAATTGTAACCTACATCTACTACAATACATGGCACACTATTGAGTCTACTGGATTGATAGAATTTTTGGGCAATAACTCTAATAGCAAACTCAACTAGAGGATCTTGAATGGTGTGAATTGTCATTCCTCTTTTATTCCACTGGGCACCTATGTGTTTCTTAATAACCTCCTTGGATTTACTTCTCAAGGTCTTGAACTGATCTAGGGTAGGATATCCAGTTACCCTATGCATGATTCCTTTCGTGATCTTGGTGGGAACATCTTCTAGCCATAGACTACCATCATGAATTCTACTTAACACAAGTCTGATCCATTCTATCTTAAATACGGTGGAAAAGCTCAAAACTCATGTTAAACCATTTCTTTCAACAATTTTGTATTCATCTTTCAAAACTCCATCTACACACAACTTCTCATAGGCTTCCCTTATTTGCATATCTCCTATGACTCCTATCTTACAATTGTAGCATCTTCTTATGTCCTGGACCATTACAACTTTTGGGGGTATGTGGGAAAGAGCTTTGGCTGGGTCATTCTTGTATGCAACTTTAGGAATGGGACAAAAATTAGGCTGCTTAACCTCATTAGATATTAGCTAGACTTCAAACGAATCTTTGTCATGGGTTTTCCTAGAGCTCGAAGCCATTTGTGCAAACTAGGGTTTCCTTTACATAAAAATATGAAACCGCGTAGCTCGACACAAATGAAAATACCTCAAGATCAATGAAAATGCATTGTAATATGTTAGAATTTTCTTGGAATGCTAGAATCTCTACTATGAAGTCACTTCGCTCTCTTTCTCTTCTTTGCTTCTTGATCGCGATGAGGAAGAATGATTATAACTACGATAATATACCCTATTTCCATCGCATTAAATGCTCAACTACAAACTCGGCCTCTGAAGGAATTTTATCATTACTCAGCTTACACTACATTTCCACTTCACTCAGCTTCCATTGGGGTTAATTAACTCAACATCAGCTATCAACTCGGTCGCTATTAAAAACTCGACATCCACTAGAATTTTACTCGGCATCCAAAGACAACTCGACATCATCATTTAAAATTTTGTCTTGGCATCTTGTCTCATGCTGATTTATACTTTGCATTGCTTCTTCATGGTTTAGGGCTGATCTATGATACTTCCTTATATGTATCAGCCCTGTAGGCTCTTCTTGTGATTAATTGAATGAGAAATGATCACTTGACCTTGTGGGTGAAGTGACCCTTCCATTGGATGAACTTGGTTCATTCTTTTTTTGCCATGTTTTCTTCATGTCTATTCTAATGTGTTCCACATAAATATTTTCTTTGCCCTTGTTTACTTCAATCTTGGGTGCCTCTAACCTTGTAGGACAGTTTCTGCTAATATGACCAGTTTTCAGGCAACTAAAACATGTGGTTTGGTTCAACCATCTTTTATAGTTCCCTTTGAAATGTGTTCTTATGCAGTTCTAGGGTGTATGTCCATATTCCTGACAATAATGACAGCTATACCTGGTGTTATAGTCCCAATGGTACTGACTTTCATTCCCTTTTGTTTTTTCTAGTTGATTTGATGTCCACATAGGCTTTGACTTGCATTCAAATGCTCTATGTTCGTACTTCTTACAATTATGACAATGTCCATCAAATCTTTGTGTCCTTGTAACTCTGGATCTGCAATCTTGTGTCATGTGTCCTTGCATGTTGCACTTCTACTCCTGCAAACATTAGCAGTATGCCCCTTTTTATTACAATAACGACAAGTGGGTTTAGAATCCTTACCTTTGTCACCTTTTTGCTCAACATTCTTTGATGATTCTCCAATTTTAGTGCTGTTGTATCCAAGTCTTGATGTATCATGGGTGGATCTTGGGAATTTCATCAACTGTTCAAAGTACTTGATGGCTTCACTTGACTTGTTGAGATTCTCTACTACCTCTTTTTCTCTATTCAATTCGTTTTGCAATTGTTCATTTTGCATCTTCAAAGTAGAGATCTCAATATCTTTCATATTGAGTTCATGATAAAGGTTCATCATTTGGGCAAGTGTATCCATCTACATGTTTGAGATCCTTGTTAATTTAGTACATTTTTCTTCAAGTTTGTTTGCAAGATTTCTTTTATAATCTTCCATCATGAATCTATCCTCAACTACTCTTTTCTTTTGTTCAGTGATTTCACATAACATTATGGCCTATGATTCATGTTCCATCTTGAGAGATCTTATCTCATCTGCTTGAAATTTGTTTTTCTCCATCAGTTCTGCTATTGCTGCATCAAACTCTTTAGTGTCTCCATTGGCAAACAGTTTTGTGGTATTAATCTCCTTGTAGTTTATATCATTTTCAGCTATGGCTATATCCTTCCTTCTTTTCAAGGATTTTCTCAGTTCCTCCCTTGCTTCCTCTACTTTGTGTAGAGCCAGTTGCACATCAATCACTTGATTGTCAATAATCTTCCCAAGTTTGAAGACTTCCATATTTAGATCTTTTTCTCCAAGCTGTTAGACTTCTCCTTGTGAGAACCTTATTGCTCTGATACCAATTGTTGGAATATTCAAATAGGAATAATGCTTCTAAGAGGGGGGGTGAATCAAAAGTATTGTATTTTGACCATTAAAACTTTTAACTAAAAATAGATTGTATGCATATAAACATATCAAACAACCATGAAAACCAAACATGTATCACCACATAACACTTAAGATTTTGGTGACCTAGAAACCCTCCAAAAATAAGAAGGTAAAATTGGGGTGGGGATGATACCCACAAAATCACTGTAGTAATAATGTTTAACCACTTCTGATGATCTGCTCTGTTAAAGGCCTGCCTTGTTAAAGGCTACAACACATTGTTAAATGTGACCTTGTTAGAGGATTTACAAACACTTTACATGAATTGTTGCCCTATTAAAGGATTTAATCATCTATTTAAAGGATCTACAAAATAGTTGTTAAGCTAACCTATCACCATAGCATTTCCTTTCTAATATAATTACTAGAGAGTATTAGGTATAATAAACCTGATAGCTTACAATCCTTGATTGCTGAATTCAGGCACTTGATCTTCTTTCTCTGATCTTGATTCTATGAAATCTGATGTCTGTTCATATATCTTGCTTAGTTTTGATCAACTGAATATTTAACTGCTGCTCTCTTCCTCTAAGTCTTTTTATTTTTCACTCTGAACTCCATTAGAGTTTTCCATTCACTCCTTTCTCTTCTATTTTACAATGAAATTTTGTCTTCCTTTTAAAGACATTTGAAGACTTAGGTTAGATATGGTCTACAATCCATATTGAATCTTCGTTTCCCACTCATTCCTTGCACTTTTCTTATTGGTTGCATGCCTTCTCCATTTTTCTTATTGGCTGCATGTAGATTGCATAGGAAATACAAAAGATTTAATCTTATCCTTTTAATCCTTCAAGATTCGTCATGTGTCGGCCATGAAAATGGTTTACATCTAAATTAGTGAAGTTACAAACTCATATGTATATTTTGTGTTACTCGGTACTTACTGATTCCTGATGCTCGGCACATGTAACAAATTGGATTACTCGACTCTTGTTGCATTTTTGTTTTGCTCGACATTGTTTGTGACTTAGCACTCAAATATGACTTGGCTTCTGTATCATGCTTGACACCTGAAGTCACTCGATACTTGATCTTCACTCGACATCTGATCTTCACTCAACACCTAAAGGCTACTTAGCACTTGAAGATCACTCGACACCTTTTCGATTTCTTGACTCGGCACATATTGTGGCTCGACATACGTAGTTTTTTTGGCTCCAATGTAGAAAGTGGTTAAGTGTGTTGGCACTCAAATATCAAAAACTATTCTAAAACTAACAAATGTGCATAAATGGTTTGTCACTAAAACCTGAATATGGATATCTAGAACAACTTAACCTAGTTAAGCATATGTTCCACATGAACTTCAACAATCATGAGTGGACAAGGATAATTCTAAGAAGAGTACATGATGATCATTTATGGCTTGGAGATTCTATCATATGTATTGATAATGACCTAATTCACAATGTCACAGCTTTGATTAATAAAGAAATTAATCCTGTGAACATTAGAAATGTGCGCAAGATAGTTGAGACAAATCTCAACACATGTTTTGATGGAAGAAACATGAAGGTCAACATCATTCAAGATGATGGAGTAAGACTGATTAGAAAAATCTTGAGATACAAATTTAATCATGGATCTAGTATAGATTCAGTTCTAGTAGGATTTCTTCATGCAGCTTACCTGGTAGTAAAAGGAGATGTTAATCTATGTGACATTATTTGAACATAGTTGTTGGATAATATATCATAATCAAGAAATCTAGGAGTGCACTCTTTAGGTTTGAATCCCTACCAACTCATATATTCCTCTATGCAATTAAGAAGTTTCCTGGTATCATAAATTGGGATTGAAGAGAGTGCACAATGCAAACAATCACTCATGCATACAGAGCCAGACATTAAATAGTTGGAGATAGTGATATTGACAGAGTAATGAAATATTTCCAAGCAAAAAATGAAATAAAGCTATAGAATACCTCTTGTTTTAGTGGAAAAATACAAGGATGAATTGTGCTTCATGGTAGAAATATATTTCACTTGTATAGAGGTAGTAGTTCCTTGAGTTAAATTTATTGAACCTATGGGTTATGAAATGAGTAAGGAATTTATTGAAGGGTATCCGCAGATAATCCTTAACTCAAAATTTGATTCTGAATGTCCTAGATGGGGGACATATACTAAGAAAATGAGAGAAGTCAAAACAAGGCAAATAATCAAGGACACTAAAAAATAGGTGGAAAAAGTGATTGATTTTATTCTGAAGGAGTCATGTATGACAAGAAAGGAATTTGATGAAGTGAAAGGGACAGGCATGGAAATGAAAGCTAGTGGTCAATCTAAGCTATTGGCCCCCACACCTATTGTAGTAGTTGGACCTACTGAAGAGGTCACAATTGCCCAGACAAGTGCACAAGCACCTACTATGCCATATAAAGTAGTTGTGCAACAACAACTTTCAAAGAATCCAGTAAAGATTGAGGAAGCACCAACACTTAGGAAGTCTACAAGGTTGGAAAAGACCACCCCTCCTAAGAAAAGAGTCAAGTATAATTCAAGTGGTCCAAGCAAGAAGAGAAGAAACTTGTAGATTAGTTCTTGTAAATTTGAAGAAGAAACTAGTGACAGACCAATACAGCTATTTGACTAGGAAGCAAAGACCTTAGCCAAATAAAAGCCATGGAAACCTAAGGTAGAGAATCTCAACATGAAAATAATTAATGACAATAATTTTGTGCAATTGAATAAATACTATGATTTTTATAACAATATGGATAGGAGACAACTAGAGAATGTTCTAGTTAGGAATATGATTCTGAAAGATAAAATGTTTGATAGTATAAGAGGTTAGATACTTGAAGATCTTTACAATAGACTAATAAATAGAAAAAGTAGAGTGATAGAGGAAGACAAGAAAATAATAATTAATATGGTGAAAAAGTTATGTACTATAAATAATGAGGAAGAGCTAACAAAAATTCTTAAGGGAATAGCACCACTATTAAGGAATAAAAGGAGATGCATTCTCCTCATGGAAGGAAACTATGAAGAAATAAATCTAGAAACTCAAAAGGCTATAGTCACATTCATGTCTACTATGCCAAATCAGAGTGCATAGATATAAATGCAACCCCTATGAGTGTATAGCTATAGAAGGCAAGCTCTATGCCTAAGGAGTCTAAGGAGTGTGTGCAGACAAAGGAATCAAGTCCTACTATAGATAGTCCACCTCACAGTTTTGAGAAACCAACTGGAACACCAATTTCCAGTAATTCACCAAATATCAGCATTGGTAGTGAATCTATGCAGGTAGATAACACCAACGTGGCAGTTGATATAAGTGAGGATCCATTCAAAGATTTTGGTGCCAACAGCTCATCTGATGAAGAAAAATATCAAAAGCCAAAAGAATATGGTGCACCTTTTGTAGAGAAAATTGAATCTAGTATTGAAGTAGCTACTTCAAGTGTACCCTTACCAATAGTAGCCACAACACCCTCAACACCACCTACTCAAGTAGCAGTGGAAACAACATAGTTAGATGAAGAAGATGAAGTACAAAATCTCATATCTTCTCTAAGTAAATTTTTTGAGAATAAGAAATCAGTCAAGTCTATTGAAAAGACTTTGATTTCAGTTTTGGATAGAATGGAAAAGATAGTAAGCCCTATTGACACACTTGTTGATATTCAATAGTGCACAACCATTTTGAGTAAAGCTTTTGATAATGAGTTCTCAACACTTTCTAATGTGGCTATAATTCAAGTACAAATACAACATGATGGTAAACTCCATAATACCATGTGTTCTAATATAAGGAATGATATAGAAACTTTCAATATATGCATTAAGGCATTAAGATAGTGTATAGAAGGAAGAAAATAGGCTTGTGCTAAGTGCAACTTGACATATATCCATCTTCAAATTTTTGATGATCAAATCAAAGAAAAGGTAACTGAGGTTTAGACATTCACTAACAACTTTCTATGAAAAAATTAGAAGTTAGATACCATTGAGCATACATTGCAAAAACTTCATGATAGCATAAGGGAAACTCAAGCAGAGAAAGGGAAAGTTCTGAAGAGATTCACTCTTTTAAGAGATCACTTATTCTCTTAGATAACATTGCTAGAAAATTAGTTGGAGGAATTCTTGGCATCAAAGGTCTTATATGAAAAATTTGTGGCTACATATTTGAACGCAACAAAGTTAGCCATATATGCCTTATGTGTTGATCTCAGATTGGTTTTGATAATTGAGTGTGAACACACTTAAGAAATTTACTACGTTCATGACAAACTAGTAATGCATACCAAGTATAATATGTAAATATATAGACCATGTTGAGTTGCAATGAGTGCTAAGTCACTCATGTGCCAAGCCTCAAGTGTTGAGAAAATAGACCATGCTGAGTGATTCAAGTGCCGAGGAAGACAATTGATGTTGAGAGGTTTAGATGTTGAGCCAGAAGAAAAATTATAGCATGTGTTGAGCATCAGTAACTTCAAGTGCCAAGTAACATAGATTGGACAGAGTTGTCTGTGATGGCATAAACAACTATGTAAACTATTTTTATGTCAACTTATGGATAGATCTTGACCTTTTAAAGATAAGGACAAATCTATTTTTATTCCCTATGCAATTATATGCAGCCAATCAGAAAATAGGAAGAGTTAAGCAGAAAAATGAATGAATCTTAGGCATAGATTCATACCTAACCCTAAGCCACCAAAGTCTCTATAAGGAAGAGGAATCCCCAAAACATTAACTAATCAAGAGGGCAGTAATAGAAGGAAGATATCAAGGGATGAATGATCAAATCATTGAGAGAGCATTCAAGGTAACTTAGTAGTGTGAACGAATTCCAAAATTAGTTAAGTATAGAACAGAGGATCGAGGACACAACATTGTTATATCATATCAGAGAGGATCAAGAAGGACATAATTGTGATATGAAATCAGCAAGATAAAGTTGTAAGTTGTATCAGATCAAAATCTTTACTATTACTCTCTAACAATTGTATCAGTAAGGGTAAAATCCTTTGGACTAAGGTTGATTTAACAATCATTATCAAATCCTTCAAGAGGGTGACATTCCAAGTGAATGTTCTAAAGTCCTTTAACCAGATACACTTCTAACAGAGTGTTAAAATCCTTTAACAAGGTAGGAATTAATAATCTTTGTAAGCCTTTAACAGGGGAGGCCTTTCATAGGGAAGATCATGTTTCATGGTCAACTTATTGTAACCTTCATTGGCTACACTTTATTGATACAAGAGTTAAGATTTGTGGGTGTCATCCCCAACCCAGTTTGACCTTCTCATTTGGAGGGTTTCTAGATAATCATATCGGTGTCAAGTGTGTATGAGTGATTACATGTTTTAGATGCATTTTTATTAGCATTCTATTTCAATTTATATGTGCATCTAATGAATGGTGAAAGTTTTAATTGCTGAAGTTTGAACTTCTAATTCACCCCCCCTCTTAGAAGTATATGTTTCCCATTTGTAATTCCAAGAATTGGTATCAGAGCCTAGTTCTCAGAAGGAGAAGCTTTACAACTTAGAGAAAAGATCTTGAAATGCAAGTCTACAAACTAGGAAAGATTATTTAGAACCAAGGAATTGAGATACAACTCATTCTACATTTACTAGACAAGGCCATAGAGGAGTTAAGGAAATCCTTAAAGAGAAGGAAAGAGATAGACATTGCATTGAATGATACACAATAGAAAGAGATTGACACCACCAAGTTATTTGCAAATGGAGACTCAAATGAATTTGATGTAGCAATTGCAAATCTAATAGAAAAGAATATACTACAAGTTTAGGAGATCAAAAATATCAAGCTACAATAAGAATCTAAAGCCATGATGCTATGTGAAGTAATTGAACAAAAGAAGAGAGCTATAGAAGACAAGGCCATGATTAAAGAAGACAAGAAAACTCTAGCAAATAGACTAGAAAAAAATTCAATAGAGCTTATCAGAATCTCCAACATGTAATTGGATACCCTAAGCCAGATGATGAATGCTCATCATGAGTTGAATGTCAAAGACATTGAGAAAACTACATTGAAGTTGCAAAATGAACAACTAAAAAATGACCTAAGAAGAGAAAGAGAGATTGTTGAAAGTTTTAACAAGCCAAATGAAGCCATTAAGTACATTAAGAAATTACTAAAATCCCCTAGATCCAATAATGATACATAAGGACTAGGCTACACAAGCACTCAAAAAGAAGAATCATCGAAAGCTATTGAAGAAAGGAATGACAAAGGTAAGAACTCCAAACCCACTTGTCATTATTATGGTAAGAAAGGACATACTACTAATGTGTGCATAAGTGAAATAAGCAAGGTCATCAAGCACATGAATGCAAAACTAGAACTATGCATGCACCAAAATTTGAAGGTTACTGCTATAATTGTAAGAAATATGGACATAGAGCCTTTGAATGTAGATCCAAATCCATGTGGTCACCAAATAAGTGAGCCAAAGAAAGAAGCCATGGACACTTTTACAATTGGGATTACAATACAAGACAAAGCTATCATAATTGTTGAGAATATGGACATATCCCTAAGAATTGCATTAGGAAAAACCTTAGTGGTAACTACAATAGATGATTAAGTCAAACTACATGCTTCAGCTATTTAAAGACTAATCACATAAAAAAATATTGTCCAAAAAGGTCAAGGGCACCCAATTCTAAGTTTGACAAAGGAAAAGGAAGGTAGATATTGAGCACATCAGAGGAGAGATGAAAAAGACATGGAAAAAGAGAGATGAATGTAGTACATCAAATGGAGGGATCACTTCACCTGATCGGTCAAGTTTTCACATCTCATCAAACCAAGAAAATAAGAGGTATGAGGGACTGATACTAAAAAGTATTATATCATACATCAGTTCCAAAAGAAAATAGCACTGAATAGAATAAATTAGCATGAATCAAGATGCAAGATGATGAGAAAAGTTCAAGGTTAAATCTTGAAATTTTCATGTTGTTGCCAAGTATGGAAAGTCTTCTATAAATGCTGAGCGAAATGCTATTTATACTGAGCTGCCAGTCAAGGCTAGTTGTCGTTGAGTTCATAGTAGCTACCGAGTGAGGTTAATATCTATAGATGTCGAGTTTATAGTTGTACAAGAATTAAGCATTAAATGCAAAATTTTGAAGGGTATAAGGTTGATTTTCACCTATTTTTTCATCATAACAAATTCAAGCAAGAACAAGCAAAGAAAGAAGGTGATTAAGAAATTTGTTCAAGACATCTGCAAAGATCATAGCAAAAATTACACACCGGCTCTTTAAATTTCTAAGGTATTCTTCATAAGCTAAGTTACACACTTTAAAATTTGTTAAACCCTAGCTTTCAAAATGGCATCTAGTTCAAGGAATATAGAGGGAAGAGAGGTTTTAAATTTTTAGTTAGTTAGCAATGAGGTAAAATAGCCATATTTTAAAGCAATTCTAGATGTTGCTTAGAAACAAGACCCATCAGGTGTACTCTCCATGATTCCCCTGAATGTCAAAATAGTTTAGGATGTTAGAAAATGCTATAATTTCAAAATAGGAGGAATTGGTGGTATGGATATAAGGGAAGCATGTGAAAAGCTATGTGAAAATGGTGTTTTCAAAGAAGAATTCAAGATTGTTGAAAGGAAGGGTTTGACCCGTGCCCTAGAATTTCCCATGGTATTCAAAATAGAGTGGATAAGAATAGTATTAAGTAGAATTCATGATGGATATTTTTGGTTAGAAGGAGGACCGATCAAGATCTCAAAAATAATTGTCCATAGGGTACCTAGATACCCAACTCTAGATCGACCAAAGACACTGTGAAGTGATTCAAAAGAGGTAATAGAAAAGAAGACAAGTGCAAGGTGGAATAAGCATGGAATGACAATAGACAACATCACTAATCCACTAATAAAGTTTGCAATAAGGGTTATTTCTCATAAGTTTTATCAATCAAGCAGATTGAAAAGTATACCCTGTATTGCAATAGATGCGGGATACAAAATTGTAAAGAAAGATCATACCTATGATCTAACTGAACTTCAATTACAGAAAATAATGGAAAATCTTGGAGCAGTCAGAAAAGCCAAGAGTGCATAGTGTAATTTTGGATCAATACTTGTTTTCATATTTTTCTATGTTCAGAACGCATTTCCATCCTTTGGTATAGTTGGTTGGAAAACAAAAAGATAAATAGTTGAAAAAGTTAATGAATATATAGAGAAAATGGGAGAGAACTTTGAAACTATTATGAGCAACTATTTTAAAGACTCCAAAAAGTCTATGAAGTAGAGGATGAGGATACCTATCTCTTTGGTTGAAGAATACTACAATGGTATATGTTTTCTTGTTGATATTGATTACACATATGCACATGCTATACCTAGGGTAAGATGGCTAAGACCCTTAGGATATGAGATTATTATTGATGAAGCCTTAGCTGCCATCACTACACTTCTTGCCAAAGAAGTTGATAAAATAACCAATATATTTGGAAATTATGATGTGATGAAGAAGAAAGACAAATTGGTGAGGAAATTAAAGGCCAAATTTGGAGAAGGTGCAAGTGAAGAGGAAGAACAAGAACAAGCCCAACAACCTCTTCCATTAATCCAAGGAATGGGAGAAGATAGGGACGAAGAAAATGAAGGTGTCAAGGAAGAGGAAACCAAAGAAGCACTAGTACAAACAAAACTAAAAAGGAGAAAGGCCAAGGCACAACTTGTGGCAAAAACAAAATCCAAGAAGATTTTTAAGCCAAGCCCAGAAAAGCCAATAGCACCAACAACTAGGGAAAGTACATGAGCCACTGCAAAAAAGGACAAGGAGAAAGTTAAAGAGAAGACAAAGGCTACAGAACAAAAAGGCCCAGTGCAAAAGAAACAAGAAGGAAATACATTGCAAAACCTGAAACTAATGATCAGAGAACAGAATTAGAGGATACTAAGTCATCCACCAAAATTTTATCTTGAAAATATTTGTGAACATGTAAGAAATAATGCAAATTTGACTGGATTGAAAAGTATTGATTTTAATAAACTTAGTAGAGAAGAAAAGAATCTAGTTGAAAAATAAGTATATGCAATGATGTCTAAATTCAAGAACACTCCACTTAAATTAGATAATACTATGCCAAAAGAATTATATACTATTGTTGAAAATAAGTGGCATTATTGTTTAAACCTAGAGAAAGAAATCAAAGAATCCACATTAGTCTAGTAATGCCAGAATTGACAAAAGGGTAGATTATCAAAGCCAACAAGAATTATGGTGGAAGATTTGCACCAAACACAAGGCATTCAACATCCTTTAGAATAATATTGAAGATGTCAAGAAATCTACTAAAATCTAGAAATTGATCAATGGATTGACAATTGTAAATCAAGGAGAGGAAGATCCATTTGAAGGTAGAAACAATGGAGATAAAGATGAGGGAAAGTAGGAAGAAAAAGAAAAGGATAATATTGTTGTCAAGGAGATACAAAGGAAAACAAAAGACATGGCTACAATTGAAGAGAAACAGGAAGAACATAGTGTGCAACACACAAATGCCAAGTATGAGCCCTCCACATGACACAAGTATGCCTACATAAACTATAACTATTAAGGATGTTCCTGATAGTTTAGCTCAAAACATCAATCCTTTGATTACAAAAGACCTAAAGAAGATTCTTTACCAATCCACTCTACAAGCTAGATTATGTAAAAATCTAGTATTGGTCAGCATTGATGAACTTCATAAGGCAATAGCTGACATTACAAGGAATAAGGTGAATACAAAAGAACCACCTTCTACCACCCCTTTAGCTACTAGTGCTCAACCTTTGATTCAAACATCAGTACACTAATCCACAAAGGTTGAAAAAACTATTAAAGTTTATTTGGTTGAACAAAGATAGACTGCAACAAATGAGAAAGAAATAACAAATGATCATCTTGATGCACAAACACAAGGTGCAAGTCAAATCATTATGATTGATCAAAGCATATTTGAAGAAAGTAAGGACACACCAAAAGAGAAGGAGAAAGAGGCCATTCAAGCATTGGTAACTCTACCAACATCGGGCACTCATACAAAGATCCTTCAGAATCTGAGCATTGAAGCTATACCACTATAGATTTTAGCACTAGGCTCAAGTTCTTGCAAGGTTGCTAAGGTAATTCACTATGGAAATGTAACTTTAGGTGAAGAGATAATGATACCTAAGTATGATTATGCAACCATAACATTAGAATAGATAGGCATTATGCAACAAGCCTTAGAGAAGAATAAAAATTAGGAAATACTTAGGAAGGAGTATAGACAGAGGTAGGTAGTACAAGAAATTAAAACATCTTCTTAGATGCATTCAGCTTGCCAACACATGAAGAAACAAAGATACTATTGGAATAGTTGTCAGACATTGTGGAATAGGTGAACAATGAAGATCAAGATACAAATGCCAAACTTATGGAATGGTCTAAAAGAAAAATTCAAGGGAAAGTAAATGAGAAGATATCTAGTGACATAGCACTGACACAAGTTGCATTGGCAACAAAGATTGAGAAAGTGAAGAAGGTACTTGAGAACATATTCTCATTACACCAAATTGTGTGATAACACTCTTCACTCAAGACACAACCATAGAATTTTGAGTCTAGAGAGGAATTTAAAAGTCTTAGGTATGTAATTACCTTAGAACCCAACTCAGAGTGAGAAGCATTTTCATATGTTGCTTCAGTCATAGAGTCAATTAGTTGTGTTAATAGTAGAAGAGGCTAATATAAAATCCATGTTGACCAATATCTAAGCCTCCCTTACCCCCCATATGGAGATAATTCATAAAGCACTAGGATTTGTAGAAAATTTATTGAGGAAAGATCCTAATCTTTCTACATTAGATGGACTAGCTCACTTTTTAGTAGAGTTAGCTATCCAAATAAAGTCATTGGATGTTGAATGTGACAATTGAGATGCTACTCTAAAAATAATCATGGAAGTCCATAAATCCTTTTTGAACAAATATAGCATTAGTGTATATCCCATTTGACATAAGTGTCAAAAAAGGGGGAGAGAAAGAAAAGAGTAAAGGTGGAGATAAACCAAAGGGGAAGAGTAAGATAGATAGGAAAGAATAATGAAAGGGAGAGAGAACAACATAAACAAGGAGAAGAAAGCTAAGAATAGAAAAAGATAAAAAATAGAGCATATCAGATGAAAGAGTATAAGTGCATTAAAGTCAAAGAGTATCACCAAGAGACATATCTACTTAGAATGGAGAATAGATTTTTGATAATGCAATAGGCATATTAACTCAAGGGGAGTTATAAATTTTGAGGTATAAAGGTTATTACAAAATTTTACAATTTTGGAGTTTTGTATATAAGATGAGTTGTGAATATGTTATACTCAAGAAGATTAGATGATTATGTACAGTTAAGTGTTTTTGACACTCATGTTAAAGGGTAGATTGTTGGGATCTTAGATTGGTTTTGACAATTGAGTTTCAACACACTTAAGACATTCACTAGGTTCATGCCAAACTAGTAATGCATGTCGACTATAATATGTAAATGTATACACCATGCCGAGTTGCAATGAGTGCTGAGTCACTAATGTGCTAAGAAAATAGACCATGGTGAGTGATTAGAATGCTAAGCAAGGTAGTTGATGCCGAGTAGTTCAGGTGCCAAGCTAGAAGAAAAATTATAGTATGTGTCTAGCATCAGAAACTTCAAGTGCCGAGTAACACAGATTGGACATAGTTGTTTTTGATGGTACAAAAAACTATGTAAACCATTTTTATATAGACTTATGGATAGATCTTGACCTTTTAAAGATAAGGATGAATCTATTTGTATTCCCTACGTAATCACATGTAGCCAATTAGAAAAGAGGAATAGTTAAGCAGTAAAATGAATGAATTTTAGCTGAAGATTCATACCTAACCCTAAGCCACCAAAGTCTTTATAAGGAAGATGAAGCCCCAAAACATTAAGTAATCAAGAGATCAATAATAGAAGGAAGATATCAAGGGGTGAATCATCAAATTATTTAAAGAGAATTCAAGGTGACTTAGTAGTGTGAAAGAATTGTAGAATCAATTAAGTATAGAACAAAGGATCAAGGACACATCATTGTTATATCAGATCAAAGAGGATCAAGAAGGACATAATTGTGATCTAAAATCAACAAGATAAATTTTTAGGTTGTATTAGATCAAAATCTCTACATTTACTCTCTAACAATTGTATTAGTTAGGGTAAAATCCTTTGGAATTAGGTTGATTTAGTAGTCATTATCAAATCTTTTAACAGGGTGACATTCCAAGTGAATGTTTTAAAGTCCTTTAACTGGGCACACTTCTAATAGGGTGTTAAAATCCTCTAACAAGGTAGGACTTAACAGTCTTTGTAAGCCTTTAATAGGGCAAGCCTTTCATAGGGAGGATCATGTTTCATGGTCAACTTATTATAAACTTAATTGGCTACACTTTATTGCTATAGGAGTAAAGATTTATGGGTGTCATCTGCTCCCTAGTTTTACCTTCTCATTTGGAGGGTTTCTGGGTAATCATATTGGTGTCAAGTGCATATGTGTGGTTACATGTTTTAGGTGCATTTTTATTAGCATGCTATTTCATTTTATATAACATCTAATGAATGGTGAAAGTTTTAATTACTGACATTTGAACTTCTGATTCACCCCCCTAGAAGTATATGTTTCTCATTTGTAACTCCAACGTTATGTGTGCTAATCAGTGTATCTAATGCACTGACAAAAATTTGGAAGAAACACTTTGTGCTGTTGAGGAATAACTTCAGTGATTATTTTTCCAAGTTTTGATGCAACTAATAGATTTTGACAAAAAAAAATCATCTTTTTTGGCACTTTTCTCATTGATGTCAAAGGGGGAGAAATATGAAAAATTGTAATTGTAAGGAATTTTAATTTTAAGGGGGAGAAATAAGGAAAAATGTAAATTGATAGTTATATTTTGAAGTATAGTAGTAAGTTTTGAAAGCTTTGTAATTGGAGTTATAAGGGATGTAATCCTTTCAAAATATGAATACAATGTTCTACTATGTTATGGTTATCTATTTTGATTGGTATGGCAACACGTTTGGGACTTAGCCAATTTTTCCAAAATGTTGCCATCAATGCACAAGGGGGAGATTGTTGGAAATATGACTAATCAATTAGATAAGATGAGTTGTCATTTATGGCAACATATTTTTTTTGTAGGTTATTCATGATTATTTGTAAAGGAAAATTGTCTAATTATTAGAGAGTGTTACAACAACATAATAGATTTGTTGATAGCAGAGTATTCCTTTGGAATATTCTCTTGTAAAGTTAGCCAAAGATGCATGACATCATACTGATGATGTATACTAGTGTGCATGTTTTTATGACCAATCAAGTTCAAGTTATGAAAGAAATTGTGATGCAGTGATGTTATAGCGTAGAACAAAGCATGTCAACAGAATGTGTTAAACAACTTGAATAATTGTTCTAATTATTATTTATTGGTGAGCTAACTCTAAGAATATTATGTGAGCCAACTAAGGAAGAATTTACCAACATATTTGGTATAAGTAAAGAACTTCATTTGTGAAGTTGTGATGTGATGTAATGTGATATTGCAAAATACATATGTAACCAACAATTGCAAAGTAATGCAAATGTTGTGAAATACAAGTGACAAGTGAATGTTATGATTTATGATGCAAAGCAAGGTCATGCGAGATATGATGTAGACTGATATCTCCACAGTCACTCTTTTATGAAGAATTGACAATCAAAAGATTTGTGAAGTACAACAAGTATTTTAGTATTGTATATATACTTATTTCTTGAAGAATTTATTATATAGTTGCATGTTAGGGTAGTGGGCTCTTTTCACACTCATTTTTATTTGTTCTACCAAATACTAACATGGTTGAAGCAACTCCTAATAGGGTTGAGGATTCTAGAAAAGCCTATTCTCCTAATAGGGACTTGAGACACTACACATTCTTCATAGACTCCTAACAAGGTCAATATCCTTAACTAGATACTTTATATAGTGAATCATCTTGTGGGTTTCATCCCCACCTAGGTTTTCCCTTGGCCAGGGTTTCCCTAGTTAACAAAATATGGTGTTATGAGCTCTCTCTATGTATGGTTGTTTATATTGTTTCTTATGCATGTGGAAAAGTAATTAATAATATTTGATTGTGGGTAAAAAGATTGAAAATAATGACTCACCCCCCCACCCCCCACCCTTAGTATTATCTATTTCTAACAACTCCTATAGAGCAGAGTATCTCGTATGTTGTTGTATCAGACAAGAAACCTAGTAAATCCATAAAGGCTAGTAGAAGTTGAGACTCATAAGTCAAAAAGAGTTAAGCAACTAGCTACTAGACCTAAGAAAAGGAAGAAACCATTGTTAACAATTGAAGATTCCAGTGAAGAGGAAGAGGAAGAAGAAGTTAAATAGATAGAAAAGTTTATTGTTTCTAAGTAGCCAACAGGTAAAACAAGGCAACCCTAGAAAACAAAGATAGAAAAGATTAACACAACAATTTCTAATGAAGGGAACTTTGTGCAAATGAATCAATTTTATGATTTGTAGAATGATATTGAGAAAGAGCATATTGATATCTAGATACTATGAGATATATGATTCTTAACAATTTGAAGCTTGAAGACATTGAAGGCATTGTGAATCAGAAAGTCTATGATAGACTTATAACAAGGAGGCACTAGTTTGTGAAGAAGACATGGAACTTCAGAAGTCCATGATAAGAAGTATGTGCAAAACTGATGATGAGGAAGAAATTGAGAAATTGATCATCAATCTATCACCTTACTTATGAAGTAAGATGAGACTATTTCTATTAATGGGAGGTGAGAAGAATGTCATAAGAAGTGAAACAATTGTAGCTATTGACAAAATGATGATTGAGCTTAAGACAACACCTATCACTGTAGAGAAAAATTTAGAAGTATTAGTAAGTGGTGATACAATGCAAATTGATTAAACTAATATTACTATTAATCTTGAAGATGATCCTGTTAATCATCCTAAGTCCCATTCCAAAAACATTCAAGATTAGTTAAAACTGATTGAAGAGGAGAAAAATTAGTTAGAAGAGGAAAAGAAAAAGATTGAAGAAGCCAAGCTAAAGTTGCTTGAGGAAAAGAAGAAGCAAGAAGAAGAAAAGAAATAATAAGAAAGGAAGGAAAAATAGGGGAAGGAAGATGAATAGAGAAAAACAAGGAAGATAGAAGAGACAAAAGAAAGATGAGACTAAAATATCTAGCTTATCCACTTCACTATCTCTTTCTAACCTTACAAGTGATGATTATGATCAATCTAACTTGATCTCATCTTTGTGAAAGTTGATTGAGAAGAACAGGAAAGTCAAGAGTCTACAAAGAGCATTAATGGAGGTGACTGATAGATTGCATAACACTCTGGTAGCCAAACATATAGAAGTAGACCTTGAATAGAGAATCAAAGTAGTAGTAAAATCATTTAATGATGAATTTACTAATTTTTTGAATGTTGAAGAGTCTAAGGCTCAAATTTATCATAATGCTAATCTTTTTAGCATTGTTTGTCAAAACATAAAGAATGATTTGCTGAGTCTTGATAATTATATCAAGGAACTTCAAAGATATCAAAAAGATGGAAAGGTATTGTACATCAAATGTACTTTATCTCATAGGTTGACTAAAGATTTGGATAGTAATATGGAAGGGAAGTTGAGTGATATGGAAGCTCTAACAAGTCAATTACATCAACCCTCCAACAGAGTTGATGATCTTGAAGAACAAGTTTCCAGTGTTCACACTGACATTGGGAAACTGCAACTTGAAAAAGGATTTTTTTTGAGAAGATCATCAGATTTTAGGGAATCTATAGCTTTGAAACTATCAAACATTGAGAGAAAATTGGAGGAATGTGTTAAAGCAAAGGACACTTATTCCAATTTTATATATTCTGACCTTAATATAGTTGAGATTGCTTCATATCCCTTATGTGCAATTCTCACTACTACTAAAGTAGTAAAGGACACATGGGAGAAAGTTATGGATAGTCTAAAGAAAATTTTTGATGATTGTATGAAGATGATATTAGCTTGAGGCAGAGAAATAGTGTTTTTGACAATTTTTGACAGTTTTTTTTACAGCAGTTAGACAATTTTTTTTTACAATTTTTTGGACATTCCAACCTTTGTCATTGATGTCAAAGAGAGAAGTTGTATAAGAATATTTTAAGTAAGTTATGATTTTTTTAGCCATGTCAAAAGGGGGAGCATATGTAAGATGAAGCATTTGTAATAGATGGTAAGTATAGTAATGTTGTAATTTTTGGAAAAGTTTTTGATACTTAGCCAATTTTCCTACTTTATTTCCATCAATGCCAAAGGTGAAGATTGTAAAAATTGGCTACATGTAGATAAATAAATATTATCATTAATGGAAACACATGATGTACATGCTTGTAGATACAATTAGAAATAAAGATACTTAGCCTTTTAGTGCTCATAAAATTGTCTAAATATGAAAATGGTTTACAATAGTGTATTGTTTTATATGCAACTTATTTATATGATGTTATTCTTAAGAGAGAAGATATATGGAAATAGTATACATGTTTATGATGATGTGTATAACCTAAGAAAATAGTACGGACAGTACGAAAAGTAGATCTTTAAGATTTACAAGACATCAGAATGAAAGGTAGAGGAATTATTTTGTTTACAAAATAATTACTTGATCAATTATGGATGACATCCTAGATGTTTAGTCTAAGTTGGGAAAGTTTATTTTGGTCCTAGATGACCTAGCAAAAATCTATGAAAAGGCATGGTATTTATGCAAAGACATCTTGCGAAATTATGTGCAAGTGAATTGTGAAGTTATATGTGAAGTGATATGAGAAAGTTGTGAATGTAAAGTTTTGTATCATATGCATAAGTGAATTTTGATAACCTAATTTTGTAATCCATGATTGAGATGAGGTTAGAGATCAGCTAAAGGAAGGTACATCATCTACTTTTGTTACTTATTCAGGTAGTGAGATTTTCTTGTAATTGAAAGTGCATGTTTGGGTAGTGAGATCTTCTTGCATCCATTGTACGAAAACTCCTAACATGGTTGGAATCTCCTAACATGAATTCAAATTCTCCTAACAAGGAATCATATGTACAAAATGAGTTTATAGACTCCTAACAAGGCCCATCCTCTAACAATGAATATTTATATTAGTACATCATCTTGTGGGTATCATCCCCACCTAGGTTTTCCCTTGGCCAGGGTTTCCCTAGTTAGAAAAATATGGTGTTATGAGTTCTCTCTATACATGGTTACTTTTACTATTCAAAATTACTTGTTTACTTTCTTATGCATGGTTCAAAGTAATAAATAATATCTAGTTGTGATAAAAGTTTGTAGAATACTGATTCACCTCCCCCTCTCAATATTCTCTATTTCTAACATAAAGGAGTATGCTCTATTCCCTTTTGGGAACATCAAGAACTTGGAACCCTTTAATCTAAACTAAGTCCCCATGTGGTCCAATTTTGTGAGTCTTCCTTGATTAGAGAGGGTTAACTATAGTGGACACTCCCTTTATTTGGTAAACCATGTGGACAGAACCTCAAGTGGTAGTAGCCATTTTAATCATGGTAGCAACACCAGCTATATAAATATCCTTGTGGAAGAAATCTCCGTAGGTTTAGTGCTTTGTTGGGCTGTCAAATTTCCTTAGCATCTCTAATTGACTAAATTCTCAGAATGTGTCAAAATCCTAGTGCACTAGGATTGGATTTTGCCCACTTGAGATTGCAAGAGTTGTAGAGTTGACCATTACTAAGAACCATAGTGCATTCCATTTTTTTCTTTTCAAGGACTGTGTTTGATTGGAAAATGAGAACATACATAGTAGTGGTTCTAGGGAATAGATTCATACTAAGACACTATTCTTGTTTATGCACAAGGTTGTTTTGTCCCTTCCCCATTTCTTGTAGACATGTTCTTAAACTCCTTGAGTATTATCTTGCATGCCTAATTTATGATCTATTGATGCATCTAGTTTATCAATTAAAAAAAATAAGAAAATTGAGTTCCCAAGTTGAAACCTTTCTCGATTTATTATTATGTCATTTCCAATCCTCCTTGGTTGATCCAAGTTAGATTAGGTCACTTACCCCACTATTTGAAGCTTGTTTGCACCTTGGATTGTTGTGTTTTGACATCTTCAATTAGTTATTTTTAATTTTATGAGTGACCTTGATTGGAGTCAGTAAGTTAGAAATTGTCCTTGTTGAGATGATAAAACTTTGGATTCTTTAATAACACACTTGGAGAGTCTTAGTAATCTCTTGTCCATTCACTTCCATTCTAATTCAGTTAAATCATCCTCCTAATCCATATGTGCTAGGGTATTCACCCAAAGTAGGGGGCATGTCTCTAGTAGTGTTGGTTAATGCCTAGTGCAAAACTTCTATCTTATCATCTTTCTTTTGGACAAGTGTGCTTATAATATCCTAGGTTGGTACTAAAATTTCTTAGGGATTTCCTATCAACTAGTACCTTTTCTTTCATGCCAGTTACAACAAAATATCAAGTAGATCAATGAAAGTGACCTCAAGTTGTTTTTAACCAATTACCTTTAGTTCAAACTCACCAAAGAATAAGGGAAAAGAACTTGTATTTTAGCAATCACTTAAGAATACCCCAGAAGTTTGGTTTGATCCCAATAGTGACCTTAGTGAGTTGAGTACACCCTTAGCACCTTATTGTTTAGGTATGGATATGAGTTAAACCATGACCTGATAGGAGAAAGAAGAAATGGATAGGCATAATGATGCCAATTTGTTTGGTAGTCCCTCTCATGAGAATAGACCAATTTTTTCCTCCATTTAAATTAGATATTTGGATGCATACCAAAGGACTAAAAGGGATGAGAGACAAGCTTATAGAGAAAACCAATCACAACATGAAGACCAAGATGATGAGACTCTTAGTGCTTGAGTAAATGCAACATATACCAACAACTTGTTTAGATAGTAAAAACAAAGTTCACCACTCAAATCATTTGAAATGTACATGAGTAAAAGATTTAAGATAATCAAATGTGAAAAGAAAGCCTTCCTAGATGAAAAAGTTGCAAAAGAAGAGAAATTTAGACTCCTAGAGTTGGAGAGACAAGCCTTGGTCGAGATAGAAGAGACAAATTATCCTACTTAACTTTATCTCCCTAAGCACATAATGGGAATAAAATATGAATTTTAAAATTTATTAGAGAATAAAACTACATCATTAAATGGATCATCTTCTTTAATGTCTAAATCTTCTACTCAAAGACATCAATTGGGTTCATCTTCTAGATCCAAAGACCTCTTGAGAGAGAAAGTGAGTAATATCTCCTTTGAGCATATGTCAATATTTCATGATGGACCTACCTTTGACCAAGGTGAGAATGACAAAAATGATCCTAGACATACTTTTGAGAGAACTTTTACTTCTTTGGTATTTTCATATGACATGGTTCTTAAGACCTTATTTTCAAACAAGATAATTACTTTACCATACAAATCTAGGACTTATGAACCTGAGGTAAAACCTCCATGCTGGAGAGATGATCACTATTGTCATTACTATAGAAATAAAGGTCATAAAATTGAAGATTTTATTATGTTGAAATGTAAAATTCAAGATCTTTTTGATGATGGAATCATTGATGTTGAAATTCCTAAAGACTTATATGATGAGGATACTTCTCTTGAGCAAGATCATCTTGATAAACCTATGTCAAGTGATGGTTTGCTTGATACCTCCACTTCTTCTAACACTCATGAACTTCCTAAAAATTCAAATCTATCCAAAATACTTCCATCAAACAAAGAGCCTAATGCTTTCCATACTGATTATGTGTATCCTCAAGGGATACCTCTAAAGGAAACTCAAGCTAATATACACTTGGCTGCAAACCTTTTTCATGCTACTAAGACCAAAGATGCTCAAACTTTATGTGATTCTATGCCTACTATTCTCACTTCAACTAGTCCTTCATTACCCCTTCATCTCCTTTAGGATGTCCTTCTTCCATATCCTACATCTTATCCACCTCCTAAGTATGGTGAAGATGCTACTTCCACTATTTCTTTTGAGCTTACTAAAAATTGTGATCAAAGTTATATGCCTATTCTATCCAAAGATCCTTGTCAATATCAAAGTATTCCATCTTCTTGTTCTACTACTCCATGTTTGTGGCCTCTTTCTACTCTTCCTAAGTCTTTTCAAGCTCCAAGATATCCTATCAAAAATGTTTCTCCTATTCAAGATGATCATGATCCTATTGAAAATCCTATTTCTCACTCTAAAGATGATGATGTCCTTGGTTGTCATATAGTTGTTGATGGAATTATTAATTATCATTTCTCATCTTCCACATCCATCCTTGGACTTCCTCCACCAATACCAAGTGCTTCATGTCTTCCTTCTATATTGGGTCCTTGTTTCCCTTCATTTCCCCCTCCTAACTCTTGTAATTCATCATCCATCTTGAGTCCTTATGTCCTTCCATCTCCTATCTTTCATCATGATCAATGTAGATGCTTATCCTTGAATCCTTTTCATCCATGCACCCATATAAACTAGTCACTATCCTCCTTCTTTCACAAGTCTCAAGTCTTTTGGAAGTAACTTGAATATTCTATATAAAAAAAAAAGAAATACAAGAATCCATCTAGAAAAGAAGATCACCATGTCTCCTCTAATAGACATAGAGGCATAAATTCAAAAGAGATATCTAAGAAGGGAACTACAAAACAAGCATGGGTTCCAAAATCCATCATTAAAGATATTCTCTCTAAATCATCAAAAAGAAATGAAAATCCTATAGCTATGTGGATTCTAAAGTCTCTCTTAAAATAGTCTAATGTTGAGCAAAAAGTGAAGTTGACATTCAAGCTTCCAAAGACTTCCACTTCATCTTCTTCCAAAATCATTCTTCCATTCCATGCACCTAAACCACAACCTCTTCTATCCATTCACAATATTCCTTCATTTATGTTTCCTCCATCCTCTTGCCACCTATCAAGGTGTGTGTTGACATTGATCTTTCCTTCCTTTCCATCTACCCTTTCACAATCCTTCCATTCACTATCCATCTACCTTCTATCATTTTTCCTCAATTTGTATTCTTCCCATCTTCCAATCTCACTTGTTTTGCATAAAACCTTATCCTCCATTTTTATCTTCCATCTTCCTTTCCTATCAGCATCTTTGACCATATAATTTTGAATCCTTGTCATATCATGGTTTATCCTTTCAAGGAGAATTATCTAAAAAGCTTGCCTTCTTCTAGAAAAATGAGAAAAAAGGAGAAAAATTTGAGAAAGTGCCTTCATGAAAACTTGGAAATAGGTGCTTTGGTAGAAAAATTAAAGAGGAATAAATTTTTCTTATGGTGAAAACCACTCCCTTGTAGCACCTGGGATAAGTACCATGGTGAAAACCTAGCAATCAGGTATCATGCATAGTTCTTCTACATCTTTCATCCACTTTGTTGACTCTCTTTGACCTTGACAATGTTGACCTATACATGAAAATTTGGCTATCTTGAGAGCTATCTTACGATTATTTTGCTTTCATTCCTTTCATGTTTAGCCTTCATAACCATTTTCCTCCATCCATTCTAGTCTTTCTCTATCCTTTTCTCACTTGTTCTTCATCCAATAAAAAAGCATAAAACATGATGCTATGAAGCCTCTTGATATTTATACTCCTTTGGACTACATCATTTCATGCTTTTGCATTACACTTTCATGACTTATCCTATGTTGGCCCTTTGTTGCTTGTCCAAATGTGCTTTACATGACAATTTTTCCCAAGCTTGGGTACTCTTGAGGAGTTTTCCCTTGAGGATTTCTTCTCTTCATTCTCCTTCATTCTCTTGTCTTGCATCTCTTCCACTAGCTTGTCAATCCCTCTTGTCCTCCATCTTGCTAGATATTGGGATTACACGATTTGATCTTGCTTGGGAGTTTGGTCCTTGTTTCTATCTAGGGGAATCCTTTGTATATATTTATTGATCCTGAATTTTTTTAAAAAATAATATATTTCAAAAATCCAAAAAATGATATATTTCAAAAAATCCAAAAAAAAAAGATATATTGTCAAAAATTCTAAAAATTGGAAAATGTTCTAAAAAATGATCATCTTGGTGAAAACCTAGCAATATGCACTTTGATGTATCTTCAAAAAAAAGAGGAAAAAAATAATTTCAATAAAATCCAAGAGGTGAAAACCTAGAAATAGATGCCACTTGAGGCCTTTGCACCCTAATTTCTTAGTGTGTGTCCTTGACACTTAGCCTTCCTCCATCGTGCCTTGTCTTTGTTGCGTTGGTTTGGAATTGGTTTTTGTCTTTGTCTAGGGGGCATAACTATTTTAACTTTGGTCTCTTGGATGCGTTAGTCTTTAGGACACCTCACAAATGGTGTTTTTCAACACCGCCCCAAATATTTTTTTCAATATAACCCCTTACATCAAATGTTTTTCAATATTTATTAGTTTGGTCTTACCTAGTTTTTTCATGTGATCTTACCTACTTGCAAGAATTTGACCCTTCTCCCTAGAACTTAGTATCAATTAACACACATTGATTTTTAAACACAAACATTTAATGCTTAAGCTATGTCATGATCTTTTCTTCGTGTGCTGACTGTTATTGATTTTCATTGAGTGTTCTTGTCTATTAAGTCTCTCCAGCATGCTTAGATAGAGGACTTGGGATATGGGGCATGTTTTTTTTATTTTCTTTCTGCTTGTGGGTGCAGTATTGAAACTCTAGAGTGTCTATTGTTGTCCCCTTGAAATACTACATTAAATTGGGTAAGCTAATATTAGAGTCATCTTGACCTTTATGTCTTTGATGTTCATGTTAGAATCTTTCCACATTCCAATCTGATATAAATCAAATTCATATCTTCATAGTTGCGCTTGTGACTAGTGATGATTGTGTGATTTTATGATATCCATTAATAATGGACCAAGAATGAAAATAAGTTCCTTAACATTCTCTAATGAATGTTGAACAAAAAAATCTTCTTATGTTACAATTTTTCTATTGCAAGTACACCTTTGCATTATTAGAGTTCATTTTTAGGTTGCATTATGAGTTTGAGAGGGTTTTCCTTCATCTTTCTTATGGACATTTAATCAATTGTGGTCATGTATTGATCTTAATTTCCTTATCTTCTTTCATGATCTCAATCAAAATTTTCTATCTTAAGTAGTTGATTGATTTTAAGGCATTTTCTTTCTTGAGGAAAATTCTCTTTCTTCTTTACATTTCTTTCCACCTCTTCCAAACTTCTATCTTCCATTTTCTTTCACCCCACTTCTTTTCTTCTAATACAACTCTCGGGCATAGTCTTTCATGCTTGAAAATCTACCTTGGTTCTTTGATCATTATATCTTTCATCTTACATTAAGAGCCTTATCTTTTAGAACTTTGATTTGATCAAATTTATCAATTTGTTGTTTCTCCTCTATTTCATTTTGATTTCAATTACAAGGGGTCAATACCTATCAAACTTCAATCCTTGATTCATCTATATCAATTCTTGTTCCACCTAGGATAGCCTTGTCTTTGTCAAGACATAATCATTATCAAAAGTTTTATTCTTTGTCTTGATGTGCTCCTAAGTTGACCGCACATCTATGTTGTTTTTGTGATCCCAAATCAACCTCACACTTCAACTACATTCTTTGACTACATGTGTTTCCAAAATGATCACACATTAGTCAAAGAGGGGCAAAGATATGCACCCTAAAATGGTCGCCCAGACTATGGGACCCAATTCTTCAATTTTTTCAGTTTTTCGAATCAATGCATCACAATATTTTATTGTATTAATTCAAATCATTTTCCTTGATCAAATTGAAATTAATTTAATTATTTAATATTTCCTAAGGTTTGATAATTTCATCAATATTTTTTTTAAATTAAAAAAATCCCTTTTAAATAAATAAAATAATCTTATTTTATTAAAAGTAAATCTCTCTTTTAATTAATTTTTTAAATTTCATTTAATTAAATAATCTAATTTTTAAAATCTTATTTAACTAAATAATCTTATCTTATTTAATTAAAATAAAATCCCTCTTCTAATTAAATAAATAAATCCTCACTTAAAGCTCTTTTTTTGATGAAAAAAGGAAATAAATCAAATAAAATCTTATAAAGATTCCTTTTTTTTCACATATCTCTAAGTGGTGGGCTTTTCCCTCTTACTTACCTTTTAGGGATTTATCCCATATTTATCCTGTGAGAAACCTCTTACCTCCACACTTTCCTATATGAGGAGCCCTCTCCTTCTCATTTGTATAGATGTTAGTTGCTATAGAATTGTTATGTTGCAGGTTTAGAGAGCAATTTTGGAGGAGTTTGAGCATTAGGGTTTGAGCCCTAGGCTTTGGACATTGGAGCTTCATTGCAACTTCTCTCTTCTTATCATCTTATCTCATGCATTCATGGCTTCCATCATCATGCCATAACTTCAATCTTTGAGGTCATCAATATTTTGTCTAGAAACAACATGCATCCTCAAAAATCTGAAAACAAATACTATGGCATTTTGGATGGTATAATTGAGTGCTACTTTTATTCCTTAAAAATGGTTCTATTAATTTTCAAATGGTATAGGCTACAAATGAATCAAAATGATCTTGATAGAGCTATTATTGAATAAGATAATGGAATTATAATGATTAATACAATGTCATTTGAGCTAGGTGGAAATGAGCCCTATGTTCTTCCAAGCCAATGTGAGAAAGTGTTTTGCTTTGGCATTCCACATAAAGTGACTTGGTCATTTTTTGTTAGACACAATCCAAGAAGAAGAAAAGTAAAGTATAATATGATTAAATAAGAAGATATCAAAGAAGTGAAGGGTGAAGTAGATAATGATCACGAATGACAATTAGTGGATGAAGAAGAAGAAGATGAAGAAGATGATGATGATGATGATGATGGTGATGATGGTGACAGCATTGATGATGATGATGGTAGTGATGGTGGTATTGATGATGATGATCATGGTGATGATGGTGGTGGTGGTGGTGGTGATGGTGATGATGATGATGATGATGGTGATAATGATGATGAGATGGATGAAGCAGATGATCAATGACATGATTAATGGAAATGTATGAGGAAGATCAATAAAATGTAAGAGGTTTTGATATATTCATTGAAAATTCATTTAAGTTGTTATATGTTTTCATGATTATATTTCATGTTCAATTCTAATGTCATTTTATAATTATTTCATTGTGTTAAACTCTAATGATAACAACATTGGTGATTTACGATACACATGTTGCAAATATGTGTTATGATGCTCAATTCTTGGTGTTGATTAGTTATAATATATTTTTGTGCATGATTGTCACCCTTTTTGGAAATAGGCTAAGGACTGTAGACATCATCATCCCTTTTGTTAAGGATCTTGCATAGCTAGCATACATAAAGTAGAGGTAACAAATTAAAAAGTCTAAATTGATTGTAATGCATGTATATTGTTCATGTTATGTTCTATCTAATTTGTAGCATAAGTATCATGTAATTTTTAACTAACTTAAGATAAATAATTTACATGTGTAGGAAATGATCCCCCTTTGACAAGAATTCTAGACAATGACATGTATCTAGTGGTATAAGTTTATTACATGCTTTCTTTATATTTACCTTCAACATCAAGGCTAGGCTAACTTCATCAATATTAGCCTCATTTTAATAGAAAAATATTTCACTTCTTCCATTTTATCTCTCATTTGATGGGCTATAGGTACCACCAAATATGAATGTGCCATATTTTTCTTCCTCAAGTGAGAGAAGTGTCAGAATAGAAGAGGATAGTGAGATATGTAATAGGTCTACAAAAGAGAGACAAACTAGAGGTCAAAAGACTAGAAGAAAATTTAATAAACACATGTGATTTTCCCTTTCTCAAGGGGTTCATGTTCTTATGATGATGAGACAAAAGGAGACATCAAGGTTTCCTTTAGGTACATACATCTTTAAAAAGAATGGGCAGTCAAGGAATGACCTCCAATTAACATTGATTTTTATGTTAATGAGAGGATATATCACATAGCTCCATCATCATTACATGGTTTGGGCCTATTTATCATAGATGGCATAAATGCCATTTATAAAAAGGTTATTGAATTAATGGAGTATATAGGAGCTTGTTACAATTACAAAAATTGGATGTCGATAGTTCAATATAAAAAAAATATGTGTAGGTATGCACTTCAGCAAATTATCTACAATGGAAAGAAAATGATCAAAGTAAAGAGACTTGTTGTGTACATTGATGGAAGACCAAAATAATTAGAGAAAATTGTAAATTTTATTAATAGTATGCATCCTGGGTCAACTAATAAGTGAAGAGGGAAATCATGTTTTTGTATGTGCAAAAAAAAACTAATGAGTGCAAGGGAAGAGCCGCTAATAGATTACAAATTGAATCACATAGATATAAAGAAAGTTACTATCATGGAGTTTGTAAGTAGTATATATGTAATATTTAAACTAATTACCTCCGATTAATAACTCCAACATATAATATACCATTTTATTAATAATTGTTTTTACCAAGTCAACTATTTCTTTCATTATGCTGAATTATATATATATATATATATATATATATATTGTCATAGGGTGACATGGTTCATTCGGATGACAAAGGCAAGGATGTTCCTCCATCCCTTCTTTAGAGAAGGAAAACCTTTTATATAAAAAATGGTGTAATTATAATTTTACAAAATGCCATATTATTATGTTTTTGTATTAGGGTTTTGGACATTCTTTTACTGATTTTTTTGTCACAATTTTATGGTTAGGGAAAGGGAAAAGCACCAATTACACAAGAGCAATTAGTTACTGATATGGAGGCCATAGTATTATGTGATGATGACATCACATATACTGCTGACCCTATAAGCATGTGTACAAATAACCTAAAAAATCAACTTACAAATTCTTGTGCTTGTGATGGATCCTAATCCAATCGAGGAGAAAGAGGAAACAATAATGAATTGTGTCAAAGAGCACATTTTTTGGAGTAAGAAAAATTAATCTTTAGCTAGTACAATAGTTCAATAGAAGTTTATATTTTATACTAATTTATGGATCATGAACTAAAATATGTATGTGTTCTTACAGGATGTTTTAAGGCCTCACCGAGTTGTTGAACATGATGAGGATACTAGCTCATCTTGTATAGGTATGTGATTTCCATTTTTAACCATCACAAGGGACAATATAAAAATAACCATAGAATACACTTATCTATTGTAGTCCATTAATAGTAAAAATTGCACCACTATTTTCTTAATGATTATTATTGACAATTTTCTAAGAAAGGTGAAGTATATTATTGTTGTCATTTTTTTGCAATCTATATTTTAGAAAGACAATACATTGTATATATGATTTTTTTTCAGGTCTTGATAATGTGCATATAGCACCTTCAACAAGGCTAACCACCACTCTAAAATTGCTGACTATAGGATTGACAACAAGGAGCATGTAGACATCCATGCATGTTGCAACTTGAGATGGTAAATTCTTGTTTTGGTATATTTTGTTATGTGTTCAATATGATTTGATTTGTGTAGTCATTGATTAACTTCATGTAGTGATAGGTACACCTTCTCATGATAGAATGAATACTAGTACTGGTGATAATTTACCATCCTTTCCTGGTTCAGCCTGTGTCACTTCTACTAGATCATTGGAGGTGTCATTATTGTTAGCCAAGAAAGATACGATTCCCTTAAAATTCCCTAAGCTTCTAGGTACTTCAAAATTGTTATTATTTAGATGTAATTGTAGTTTCCTTATTCATAACTCATTTTTGACTAATGAAACCATGATGATTTTGCAAGAAATAATGTTTTCTATGAAACTCTTTATGATTCAACATTGAAGCTATTTGGGCCCACATTACGTAAAAGGTATGTAGCCTCATATAATTGGTAGAATATTTTTTCATTCATCCATTTGTTGTAATATATTCAAGTTACATATCGTGGGCTAATTTTTTTTATAACAATCTTATTTTTTGTTGAAAGATAGAATGAACAAGGTCTAACTTAAAAGATCAGCTTGTAAAATCTCTAGAGGATCTGTTTGGTCAAAATATTTTTAACAAAGCCAAAATTCTTCAAAAAGCTTGCAAACATCTCAAGGCTATTAGAGGCCAATATAGAAGAGTGCTAAAGGTCAACCCAAAGTACGAGCATCCTTCTATGGTTCCAAAAAAGGAGTGGAGTGAAATCATTAAAGATGTAAAAGAGATAAGACTCAAAGAGAAAGGAATTCAACTGCCACCTGCCAAAAATAGGAATGTGGTAGTATTAATGTAATTATGCAACAAATTAGTAATCTTTATATTTATATAATCTAATATATTTCTTACATATTTCAAACTTTACATATATAGGCTATAGGACATGTCAAATGCTACACAAGCTAGAAAAGATAAGGTTGACCAATGCCATCTTGGCTCTGGTGGATATATGAAACTTCATTCACAACTTGTAAGTAGCAGTAAATGAAATTTTCTATCAATTTTTAATATAAAATTAGAAGCAAGAAATAAATTCAATTTTGATGATATTATGCACAAAATGTAGGGATTATAATTTAATTTAGCACCCACAAAAGAGGACAGACAAATTGGCTTCAAGCAAGGCTATAAAGCAGTCATTGCTCGCTATCATACAAACTCTAGTAGCCAAAGAGAAAATTCTAATGCATGCTTTCACACATAGGTAAATAGGCATAATGAATAATAACTCAATTTGAGAACTTGAGAAATAATCTATTTGATGTTAATTTCAAACTATAATAACAATGCACATGACATTTCACTACAACCTTCTAATCATGGCATAGATCCTACACATGACAGAGGCCTTGATGTGCATTATAGTTATAGAGGTATATTTTAAATTTATATTGAAAATTAATTATATAATTATTAATAAAATTTAACATCTTAAATTGCAATTGGTGTAACCTTTTTTTGAAAATTGTAGAGTATGTAGAACGTCATGGTGATGGAGTCGAGTGTGATGTTAGTGTTGAGCATGTTAAGATTGGGGTTGAACAAAATTTGATTGTAGATGATGTGGCACTGTCAGATAATGAAAAATCCTTATTATGTTCTTTTGATTAATGAAATACTTATAGCATTACTTTTTTTTAATTAAACACATTTATTTCTTATTGCAAGGGTGCATGATCCTTGTGCTCGAAAAAAGAAGAGGAATCATAATGTCATAAGATCAGAACCACAAGATCCATAGGAGAATGTCAAAGATAGTCATGTTTGATGTCAAAGATAGTCATGATGTTCCTATTAGCCTTTACCTTCGACAAACATCAAGGAAAAAAGAAAAAGAAAAAATGATTGTTAAAATTTATTTATTTTTGATAATGTTAGAACATTGTCTTAATGAATGTGTTTATGACATAATGATGAATGTTCCTTATTAATGAATTTTATGTTATTTTACTAAATATTTCTTATTAAAAAATTGTATGTGGTGCTAATAAATGTTATTTAATTATAATGATTCAATGTTGTAGTTCTTAAATGAATGAATGAATGAAATATCTAATTAGATATTAATGGGGAATTTACAATGATTATGGGGGAGAATCCAAATGAGATTCCACCTTGACATGGTTGACCTTGTTAAGTAAGGAATATGAAATGATTCTCAAAACCAAGTGATGCTTAACCTAAACCTATAATGCCCTACCAAGGGATCCAAAATAATTAACCTAAAGTTTTACTAAGTTTTCCAAACATTTTTTTTTTAAAACAAGAAGAATTACATACACATCAAACATATAGTAGCGAAAGCAATAAAATACAATCAACTATAAGCATACATAATAGGTTACATTCTTTAAGGATCCCAAGATGTTGAGTCACATTTAAATTTAATTAATATTAAGTCTAACAAATACCACATCCATATGAAAGAATAATTAAAAGTCCAAAGCCCATTTAAATAATATACATTTGTTTTGAATGCCTCTTGAGAAAAAAATTTGGAATGCTCAATCATCCACTGTACATGTCACAGAATATGAAAGGCTAAAAGAATATACATATATAAAAATAGAATTACATCATCCTCCTTGTATCCATGATACATAGTACAATAAAATAAATGAAAGCATCCACCATACATGATACATCCATCCATCATAAAAGATATAAACATCCATCATGAAATATAACCATCAATCATAATGATACAAAGATAGAATAAAAGGAAATGCAAACAAGGAAGCTCCAACCATGGTGACTACAAATGAATCTCAATGGTAAGAGTAAAAAGCACTACCACCCAACCGTGTGGAACCTAAATGACCCACTCTTGCCACACTAAGAATTTAGTCTCAAGTCCCAAATAGGATATCAAACCAAATATCAAAATTACTCTCTAAGTCTAGGAAATCCTAAAAGTATTCTAACTCAAGGGTTCTGTTGTCACTTAAGTTTGCACCCTTGTCCAAAGCCTATGCATGAGGACAACCTAGTGAAACATGGAAACAACCTCCAAGTTGTGGGACTTGAACTGAGAGGTTGAGTCTCTAGAGAAGGCTGGCTTCCTCTTACTATCAGGATGCACCTAACTACTCTTGGAGAGGAAAAGGGAGAAGGAGAACATGAAAGCAAATCTACCTAATCTAATCTAAAGAGGTGATGCACCAAAATAGAGTGTTTAGACCAATCTCTGCCCATATATACACTTTTGAACCAGAATGAAACTAAGGATATACACATTCAAACTTGCTTTAATCTAATAACCACATGCAGATCAAAAAATCCAAGATGAATGACACAAGGAAAGGGATATTCACTTATATTATCATTCATAGATCCAAGGAGATACAGTCATGCAGATTATAGATCTCTACAAGACATCAGTGAGAGGCAAAGAGTTCTTGCACTTTTGCACCAATGGTTGAAGGAGATAAGGTAGAATATCATTCAGTTCAGAGGCAAAGGGAATTTTTTACACTAAAATTGCAGAGGAATAGCAGAGAAAAGTCAGAGAAGGATCGACCTTTTCAAAATCTACAAAAACTGCCTTTATAGTTTAGGCATAACTAAGATGTCCTCTAATTTTAATAACTCTACAACCACTACATTGAAGTCCTATAGAGGAAAATCATGGGGAATCCTGATCTAGATGCGGATCCAGATGCAACGATTTTTGATCTTGGTTGGAACAGGGCCTTGAGAAGACAAAAATGGCACCATTAAGCCACTCTGACTAGGAAGATATATTGAATCAGGGTAGTAGAGTGCTTTCTCACATTTAGCATTCATTTCCTAGTGGTTGGAAACGATCATGAAGATCAGATTTGTGTAAAATCTTGGCTTTCCCCTGTTTCTAGCTCATGAATCAGCATGATCAGTAGGTCAACATGAACTTGGCACTGAGATGAGTCATGTGGACCAATAAATTTACCTCATTTTTCCACCTCGCAGGTCTCCCCATGGTTGACCATGCCTTTTCTTAATTAACTATGCCAACTTGCAAACCCTGATCGTGATAGTCACATTAACTACTAGCAGCTAACTGTTACTGCCTGCACCAGACCCACTGGGACACATACCACCTAGGCACTATGTTGCTATGCATATCCTTTGAGAAACTTTCCATGGTGACATAGTGCCAACCATTGATATCCTTAGATCTGATGATCATGAAGACTCACCGTATCACCGCACTTTGCCCCTTAAAACTTCTAGGCCCATGAAACACTCAGCACACTTGGCACAACCTGGCACAACTTGGCATCCATCTAGCACAACCTGGCATCATCCCTATGGTTCATAACCCTCAACTCCATCCTACTACATGTCACTAAGGTTCTATGTCACTATGGTTAAAATTCTCATAGCTTTCCATAGCGACATAACACCAACCGTGGATCAGATCACATCAGACGGCAAGCACGATAGATCTGACTTTATCAATGTACCAACCAATAGAAACTGGCCATGTGTCAACTTGTCTAACAAATCCTTGTTGATATCTGACAGGGCATGCTTGGGACCCACAATCTTTCTAATGTCATTGACGTATCATTTTCTATTTGGGCACTAAGTCACTAACAGTGAGGAATACAGATTTCTCGATAGCGCCATGGCACCCACCATGGATGGAACAAACACGGTGCCAGAGAAACAACAAGGTAAAGGAGAGGACCCACCTACCATGTGGCAAGAAGGTGCTACATTGCTATGGAAAAATGATGCGCATCTTTCCATAGTGACAAAGCACCAACCATTGATCTGGGGAAGATTTGATGATTGTGAACTTACGGGCCGGCGAAAGGAAAAAGTGAAATACACTAAGGTTTTAATATTTTAAATTTTTTGGTATTTCTCAGGCATTAAAATAAAATTAAAATTGGGGACTAGCCATTGGGTGGGGTTTGTATTTGAATTCAAATTTTACCAGGGCGCAAAAATAAGCAACATTTTTGGACACTCACAGGGGATGTGAGCCTGCTACGCATAAGACTAGTGGCCTGAAGCATCCATTGGGCTACAGAGTCCAAAAAAGAAATGGATCCTATGAATATTGTGAAACCCTGACCCTACCTCTGAGAGGAAAACCCTGAAACCCTTGTATCTACAACTAGAACCAGAGACCAAAACCTCCTTCATCTGCAACCTTCAAAATTTTCAAGACTTTGTTGTCTCACAGAGAGACAACCCTGTGCTCGTGCACTTCTTGGAAAAGTAGGGAAAAAATTGGAAACAAAACTATGCTAACTATGTACATGGAATCTCAAACCCTCAGAAACATGGCTTGAGATAGATCCCATTGATTGGGATAGGCAGAAACTCACCATCAAACTTGCTTAACTAGAAAGCATTGGCCTATTTGCAACTGATAATTAGATAGGGGCCACTCCATAATGCATCAAACTTTGAGTGTCTTCCTGGTTTTTCCCTATCTACATCCCATTTTAGAACCAAATCTCCTTCCCTGAAGATCCTGACCCTAGCCTTTTTGTCAAAACTCTTCTTTACTTGCTGTTGGTGTGTCTCTAGGGTCTACATAGCTTTATTTCTCTTTTCTTCCAACTCCATCAGCTCTGCCATTCTCACTATCATGGAATCATCTTCAATCAACTCCAGCTGATGAGCTAGTTCCAGGGATGGAAATTCCAATGAAATTGGAAGCCTTACTTCTCTTCCATATACCAGCATGAATGGTGAATTCCATATTGACATTTTAGGTGTTATCCTATCATCCTATAGTGTTTTCCTCAGTTTCTTATGCCAATACCTCTGTTTATCTTCTATTTTCCTTTTCATGATCCTGACCAGGTTCTTTTTGGAGGACTTAGCCAAACCATTACCCTGAGGATAGTAATTTGAGGATGTACTCAAATAGATATTATGGTCCACTGCCCATGCACAAATTTGACCTCCAACAAAAGATTTTGCATTATCTAAAATAATAGTTGAAGGGGCACCAAACCTAGTCACAATTCCATCAAAGAACTCAACAACTAAAGATTCAGTGGCATCCTTCAATGCAACTACCTCTGTCCATCTAGTGAAGTAATTTGTAGCAGCTAAAATCCATTTGTGATCTGAACTAGAAGAAGGATTGATAGGGCCTATGAAATCCAATCTGCATTGGGCAAAAGGTTCATCCACCTAGATAGGATGAAGGGGAAGAGCTGTAAGCTTCTATTTGCTAGAGAAGAAGGCACATTTTTCACACTTCCTCACATACCTATGATAGTCATGGAACAAGGATGGCAAAAAGTAACCAGCCCTCATGATCTTCATTGCAGTTGTCCTTGCTGAGAAATGACCACCATTAGGACCATCATGAAGCTCTTTGATCACCCTTTCAGCTTGGTCTTTGTCAATGCATCTTAGTAGGGTTCCATTGAAATCTCTTTTGAATAGGATACCATCAACTATGACATAAGGAATTGACTATAATCTATACTATCTCCTTTTAGTTCTATCTAATCCCTCAGGGTATCCATTGCCTAATAAGAAACTCTTCATGTTATCCATCCAACTCCTTGGGTCACCATTTCTTACCTCTTGCTGCTCTGTCAGTATCATAGCAGCCTCCTCATTAGGTTTCTAAGATGATAACATCTATTTACACAACCCCCTCCCTCTTACCAACTTAGTAATTTGAATGTCAACATCATATTCTATTACCTTAGTACTCCAGCCAGCTCTTTTCTCACTAACATCTTTGTTCAAAAGGAAATCCTTCACACTGGCATGGGGTACTAACAAATGAATCTTATTATGAAATAGGAGGTGTCTAAATTTCTTTAAAGATCTGATGATTGCAAGGGTTTGCTTCTCTACATAGTTGTATTTATCTTCATATTCTGTAAGCCCTTCACTAAAGAAGGCTATGGGTTTCTTTTCATTCTTGTCATTTGTTTGAGTCAAGGTAGCAGAGATACCTAACTCACCACCTAAGGTATAAAGAATGAAATCCTTCTCAAAATTTGGATTCATGAGAGTAAGGTTTGAGGCTATGGCTATCTTGATCTCTCCAAAACTTTCCTTCCCTTCCTTGGTCCATGTAAAGACTATACCTTTCTTGAGCATAGCTGTAAGAGGTTTCACCATGGTAGTAAGATTTGGGATAAATCTTCCCACAAAATTTATCCTACCTAAAAAACTTTCTAGCCCTTTCTTGTGTTTAGAAAGAGGAAGGGAAAGTATTGCTTTTGTCCTCTCTGGATTAATGGTTAAGCCATCCTCAGATACAATATGTCCTAATAATTTTCCTTGGTTAGTAGCAAAGAAACACTTGCTTGGGTTAAGAGAAACCCCAAACTCTTTGCATCTTAGGAATACCTGTCTTAGATGATCAAAATGATCTTCTACATTTTTTGAATACACAGTGATATCATCAAGGTAAACTAAGAAAAACTTGTCAATCAAATTCTTGAAGGCCATCTCCATTGCCTTCTGAAATGTAGCATCTACATTGGTTAGCCCAAATGACATCTTACAATAAGTATAGGTACCCCATTTAGTGGTGAATGCAATCTTATACCTATCAGACTCTTTAACCAGTACTTGATTATAACTAGAGAATCCATCAAGAAATAAAAATATTTTTGAACCACTAACCTTGGACAAAATCTACTCCATATAAGGGAGAGGATGGTGATCTTTAAGGGAGGCTTGGTTAAGGTCCCTAAAGTCCACACGCAATCTAATTTTCCCATTCTTCTTCGTAATAGGGACAAGGTTTTCTACCCATGATAAGTGCTTGATAGAGAAAATTATATTGGCCTCAATCAACTTGGATAGCTCTTTTCTCATTAGGGGTTCAATCCCTGGATTGACTGGCCTCTATTTTTGTCTTACTAGTTTTACATTATCAACTAGATCTATGGTATGCTAAAACAACATAGGGTCAAAACCCTTTAAATCATCATAAGTCCAGGAAAATACATCATTAAATTCTTGACATAGATGAGTAAAGTTTTCTTGTTCAATTTTAGAATATACCTTCCCCATGTTTAAGGACTTTCCATCAGAAATCATGACTGGAGCGTAGTCACTTTCATCAGTAGCTAGGTTCATGGCCCTACCTCTTGCTTGGTCATCAAGATTGAAAATAATTTCTAAGGTAATGAGACCCTTAGGCAATTTGTTAGAACTGAGATGAATGATCTGATCACCATACTAATCCTGTAGTCTTGACTAATTTCTCTCTTAAAAATCTGCCTCATTCTGCAAGAAGCTGACAATTTGCTCATTAGATTCAAACACTTGCCAATGGATGTTGTTATCAGGGATGGTGGGCCTTACTACCACTTTAATTTGTTGCTTCTTTTCCTCCTCAAGATTCCCTAGCACATCATAAGATGCAGCTATTGCTGCAAGTCTATCAACATGCCTGTTTTCTTTTCTAGGGATGCTTTGAATATTAAAAGCATTAAAACCTTCAAGAAAATCCCATACTCTATGTTTATAAGACTTGATAAAACCATTCTTGGTGGTACTTTGATTTCTCACTTGATTAACCACCAACTCACTGTCTCCATACACCCTTAAGGCTTGAATCCCTTTCTTTTGAGCAAGTAGGAGACCTTGAATCAAGGATTCATACTTGGCTATATTATTAGTGCAACTAAATTGGAGCCTAAAGTAGAAGTAATATCTTACTTGTGCAGGATAAATTAACATCACACTAGCCCCTAATCCATTTTTATTCCTTGATCCATCAAAGTACATACTCCATATCCCACTCATATCTTCTTTAGTACCCGCAAGATTGGGAACTAGAGCATCTTTCTCCAATATACAATATGTATTGAGACCTGTCTCAAGGGTTTCTAACATAGGGTCAAATTGATATGCATTAGCCCACTCATCCAAGAAAAAATTAGGGATCTTTGCTAGGGAAGTGGTGGGCTCATTCACTATGTCATTCTCATCCATATCTAGGATAGGGCAATTCATGTTGATGGGGTTGGGGGTGTAAGGTTCAGTATGATGGAGGGCTTGAGGCTCTACTCTAATTGAAGCATTGGCTCCATACCTTGTTCTAAAAAAAATGTATGACTAGTCAAAAGATATGTAACCACCTATTTGAGCAGTAAAGTCTCTTGAGAGATAGATGACAAAATATGCCTTGACCTCAGTAACAGAGATATCTTAGGTTACAGTAAAACCAGGGCATGCATGTAAGGCCATCTCCACATTCCTAAGGATCCCTACAATCTTGATAGTACTACCATCCAACTATAATACATCCCTAATAATGGGCTCATATTTCATTCCCAAAGCATCAGCAACACACCTAGGCATCATTGAACTGCTAGCCCTTGAATCAATCATGCAATTATGGACTAGCTTGCCCCCTATAATTAGAGAAACATAGAATGGAGTATGTAAGGTAATGGAAGAAGGCATTACCAGGGGTAGGCTTCACTGAAGTAGGTATTCTATCCCATGTCTTTTGAAATCTATAATTAAAATCAGTCATACATTCATGGGAGCCTCTTTTTATAGTAGTCAACTACTCAAAAGTGACAAATAGTCACTTTTATCCTCAAAATGTTTGCCCAATCCTACTCCTAATCCATCCCAATCTATTATAGAACCATGAGCTAAACCTCTATACCATTTTAGTGCTTTTCCTTTCAAGGATGAGGCTAGGAGCCTAACTACAACATGATCCTCTATAATACCATGGATATTGCAGACATTTGCAACCTCTTGAATGTGTTTTGAGGGAGAGATAGAAGTTTCACCAGTAAACTTTGGTAGTCTTTTGAGGGAAGCTACTGGCATGTCATGTCTTTGGGATAATAAGAGAGGACTCCCATCTTTAAAGGTGGAAAAAGTATGAGCTCTAGGTAATGCCATATAGACAAGTGATCTATTGATGTGTATTGATGGTAGTCTAGGCTGAGATCTAACAGCAGTAGGAGTAGAGATAGATCTTGTAGGTGTATTCGTTACTATTGCGCTCCTAACTGGTGATAAATATATTCTAGCCTTCCTTCTTCTAGGGTTTGAAAATGAAAGCTCTCGATACTGAAACTTACCTCTGGAAGATGCCCTTGTTTCAGTTTTGGGCATGAATCACTCCAACTTTCGCCTAGAATCAGATATGTATTGAAGCTCAAAGTCACCAAGTATGTTCAAAGAATGAGCCTCTTGAAGGCTTAAAGATCGAAGCCAGTACTATCTCCTTGGTATTGATCTTGAAATCTTCCCTTTTGACACCAGTAGGCTTGAAACTTTCTGAAAGGTAGTCCCACCAGGAGTGCCCAAAACTGTTGTCACTTAGGTTTGCACCCTTTTCCAAAGCCTATGCATGAGGACAACCTAGTGAAACATGGAAACAACCTCCAAGCTGTGGGACTTGAACTGTGAGGTTGAGTCTCCAAAGAAGATTGGCTTCCTCTTACTATCAGGATGCATCTAACTACTCTTGGAGAGGAAAAGGGAGAAGGAGAATATGAAAGCAAATCTACCTAATCTAATCTAAAGAGGTAATGCACCAAAATAGAGTGTTCAGACCAATCTCTACCCATATATGCACTTTTGAACCAAAATGAAACTAAGGATATACATATTTAGACTTGCTTTAATCTAATAACCACATGCAGATTAGAAAATCCAAGATGAACGACACAAGAAAAGGGATATTTACTTATATTATCATTCATAGATCCAAGGAGATATAGTCGTGCAGATTACAAATCTCTACAAGACATCAGTGAGAGATAAAGATTTCTTGCACTTTCGCACCAATGGCTGAAGGAGATAAGGTAGAATATCATTCAGTTCAAAGGCAAAGGGAATTTTTTACACTAAAATTGTAGAGCAATAGTAGAGAAAAGTTAGAGAAGGATTGACCTTTTCAAAATCTACAAAAACTGCCTTTATAAGTTCAAGCATAACTGAGATTTCCTCTAACTATAATAATTCTACAGCCACTACATTGAAGTCCTACAGAGGACAATTATGGGGAAACCTGATCTGGATGTGGATCCAGACGCAATGATTTCTAATCTTGGTTGGAATAGGGCCTTGAGAAGATAGAAGCGGTGCCATTAAGTCTCTCTGACCAGGTAGATAGATTGAATTGGGGTGGTAGAGTGCTTTTTCACATTTAGCATTCATTTCTTGGTGGTTGGAAACGATCATGAAGATCAAATTTGTGTAAAATCATGGCTTTCCCCTGTTCTTGGCTCATGAATCAACATGATCAACAAGTCAACATGACCCTAGCACTAGGATGAGTCACGTGGACCAATCAATTTACCTCATTTTGCCACCTCACAGGTCTCCCCACGGTTGACCATGCCTTTTCTTTACTAATTGCACCAATTTGCAAACCTTGATCGGGACAGTCACATTAACCGCTAGCCGCTAACTATTACTGCCTGCACTGGACCCACTGGGACATGTGCCACCTAGGTGCTATGTCACTATGCGTATCCTTTGAGAAAATTTCCATGGTGACATAGTGCCAACCATTGATATCCTTAGATCTAACGATCATGAAGACTCACCGTATCACCGCACTTTGCCCCTTAAAACTTTTGGGCCCATGAAACACTCAGCACACCTGGCACAACCTACCACAACCTGGCATCCATTTGGCACAACTTGGCATCATCCCTAAAGTTCATAACCCTTGGCCTACCCTGCTATGTGTCACTGAGGCACTATGTCACTATGGTTAAAATTCTTATAGCTTTCCATAGTGACATAACACCAATAGTGGATCAGATCACATCAGACGACAAGCAAGATAGATCCAACTTTATCAATGTACGAACCAATAGAAATTGACCATGTGTCAACTTGTCTAAAAAATCCATGTTGATATCTGACGAGGCATGCTTGGGACCCACAATCTTTCTAATGTCGCTGACATATCATTTTTCATTCGGGCGCTATGTTGCTAATGGCGAGGAATACAGATTTCCTGATAGCACCGTAGCGCCCACCATGGATGGAACAAAGATGGTGATAGAGAAACAATAAGGTAAAGGGGAGGACCCACTTTCCATGTGGCGAGAAGGCACTATGTCACTATGGAAAAATGACACGCATCTTTACATAGCAACAAAGCACCAACCATTGATCTGGGGAAGATTTGACAATCATGAACTTGCGGGCTCGTGGAAGGAAAAAGTGAAATACACTAAGGTTTTAATATTTTAAATTTTTTGGTATTTCTTAGGCATTAAAATAACATTAAAACTGTGGACTAGCTGTTGGGTGGGGTTTGTATTTGAATTCAAATTTTGGTAGGGTGCAAAAATAAGCAACAGTTTCCAAGATAAGTCGATATCTATACCCAGAGGCACACAAGACATATAGAAAACCTAATATGTAAATGGGCAAGTGTCATCACATGAATCATGCTAGAGTTACCCTAGAAATCTCTCAGGACCCTGGCCCCCTAGTGATCCCTATGCGGCCACTAGTATGCTCTCATACTAACAAGACATACTACAGATGCAAGGTCACAACCAAACGTTCTCTCTACTCCCATCCTAGTATATACTAGCACTTGAGGCATGGGAAACAACATACAAAGACTCTTATTAGGTTCATTTCATTCCCATTTAGTGAAGTGTTTTCACTTATTAGACAACTTACAATGGGTTACCCTGGGAACCACTTAGGGCCTCGGCCCCATTGCAAGCCACTTTTTTGATATTACATATAGATAACCTACCCTAGGCTCATAAAAGCACAAATCAATAATCATATAAAATCACCTCAATCCTATACAAGTGACTGGAAAGAATCAAAAGTTAATTCACAATAATCACATCAGTTCTCTACGAGCAACTAGAAAGCATCCCAAAAATAACTGATCGAAGACTCAAAATGGTTAAGTCAAATATGTCATAACATGATATCACCAAAAACAAAGAAAACACCTTAGTCCTATCAAATAAATTGGAAAGCAATCCAAATATAACTAATCAAAGACTCCAAAATGGTTAAGTCAATTAGGTCATACATTCACCTTAGTGTCACACAAGAATAGTGGAAAGCAAAAACAATTGATGCATCAAAACATCTCATAGAGCATACTAGACATATTACCATGGTTTATTTTAAAAGATCAAGATCAAACATCATAACATCACAATCACATAAACCCCAATCCTCTAGTAGACATCCTAAACTGGTTAATAATCTAGTCAACCCCAAACCCTAAACATAGACAACATACAGATACAAAGTGTAAGTTTCATGTTTTTGGTTTATCTTAAAAACACATGGTTGGGTTAAATGTAAGGTTTTAGTTTTAGTTTTAGTATATGTTTCAAGTAAAAGATTCTTCATTTACCCTTTAGTTTAATCCAATTGTAATATTCGAAAAGAAAAGAAAATTACCCTTATTAGTTAGAGTTAATTTTCTAAAATAATCCAAGGGTTATTTATTTATTTAAATTATTAAAGTAATAAGTTATTGATCTTAAATAAAATCCTTTACAATTTTATTAAGATTTTTTCCTTAGCAACCAAACCATCTATTTTTTTACAATCGGTCTTACCCTATATAAAGTGTTTTCTTGATGGAAAGAAGATTTCTCATAATCTTTTGACATTGAAGCCTTCCATGCATGTCTCAAATTTGGATGATTCTGGCCACCCATTTTCAGAACTAGCTTTAGTCTATCAAAAAAAAAATGGCCTCTCCAAAAGCTAGTTTGCTGATTGGAAAACTCTTCAAATTGGAGATCAAATTGTTTCTACAATTGCTAACAACATAATATTTGGTATTGCTGAGGAAGAAGGAATCGACATAAAAAATCAAGAAAATGGTGATCTAGGTGTGTTGCTCAAAGAATTTTAGTACTAGAATAGTCAAATTGCTCTGAAGAAAGCATCTAGTTGTAAGACTATAGAACACATAGGAACTACAAGCCAAGTGGAGATAATGGATTCGTTACTGGATTCATGCATCAACTAGGATCCATTAGGTGTTGAGAAGATGATTTGTGAGCAAGTGGCAATGAATTCTAATTTTCAATTTAAAGAGATAAATTTGAGGGAACAAGAGACTAATAAGGACCAACTTGAGTCTCACTCTCAGAGCATTCTACACAGTGTAGAGGACTCTATTTTTCAACAAGTGGCTGATCAATCAAATTTTCAATCTAGAGAGATAATTTTGAAGGAACCTAAGGCTTGCAAGGATCAACCTAATTCTAGTCTACAAAACAATTCACATAGCTTTGATATCCATCACACTTTCTCAATTGTTCAGTCTCCTTCTCTTTGACCCTAAACCTCTAAGACACCCAAATCAAGAGGGTGCCCCAAGGGATCAAAGATCAAAAATGAGATTGCCTCAAGTATTTAGACCACATTAGATGAAAAAAAATTTGTGAACAAGAGAGTGACAAGGAGAACAATCAATTCTACTTGTCAATAATAAAAATTATCTCATGGAATGTCAGAGGCATAAATGCCTCTAACAAGAGAGGTAGGATTCACCATTTTTTAGAATCCACAAAAGCTGATATTGTGTTGTTACAAGAGACTCTATTATCACAATAGACATTTCAAAAATCTATGGCCAAATGGCCAAGGTGGTCCTCAGTTCACTCCCCTAGTTTTGGTGCTTCTAGTGGTCTTGTTGTCCTATGGAATCCATTAACAATTCAGGGACACCTTATTCAACAACAAGCAAATTGGAAAATGCTACAGGTGTTAGATTTTGATGTTTCTTTCACCTTGATTAATGTTTATGGCCCTATCTCTGCTCAAGACAAGTTGAAAACTTGGGACCAATTAGCAATGCTAATTTAGTTTCAAAACTCTTACCAAGTTATTCTTGGGGGAGATTTTAATGCAATCTTGAATCCAAATGAGAAAGTTGGTGGTATTCGCCCACCCATTAAAACCATTAAGGATTTTGATCAATTCATTAAGAACAATGATTTAATGGATATTCAACCTTCTAATGGAAATTTTACATGGACAAATAGGAGATCTAGTTTTGCACAAATTTTAGTCAGATTCGATAGATTCCCTCTTTCTCATGGATGAAAAATAGGTAATTTTTGTTTTCACTTAGAGATATTGTCTTCACCGAATTTTGATCACTTTCCAATTTCCATAAATATTGATCAATCTGCATCTTTAGATCACAATCAACATAAGTCATCTTTTAAATTTAAAAGTATGTGGTTGTGTCACCCACATTTTCTCCGACTTTTAAAAGAATAGTGGATTAGTGCTCCTTTTTCTCTAGGATCTAAAATGCATCAATTTTCTAGTAAAATGAAGCATGTTAAAGAGCAGATTAAAATTTGGAACCAACAAGTTTTTAAGAGTGTTTTCAAACAAAAAGAGGTTGTTAAGTTGCAATTGGAGGAAATTCATTGCTCCATTATATAGAATGGGATGGACAGTGACACTTACATCAAGAAAAAAGAGATTTAACATGAATGGGAGGAATTATGTAATAGAGAGGAAGAATATTGGAGACAAAAGTCTAGGGAAGTTTGGTTACAACAAGGAGACAAAAACAAAAAAAATTTCATGCTTTTGCCCACCAAAAACAAGTAGCTAAATCAAATTTTCAAATTATGGAGTCAAAATCAGGCAATATTTTAACTAACGCTCAACAAATTAGTGACAAAGGTGTTCAAAATCTTCTTGCACCGAAAAATCACCTAGCGCCTTTGCCCTTGCAAGTTGAGGAATTCATTCAACATGTCCCTACAATGATTTCCCCTATGGAAAATACTAAGCTCTTGGCCCCATTCACCATTCATGAAATTCAAGAAGTAGTCTTCTCATTCCCCCCAGAAAAAGCTCAGGCCCAAATGGCTTCATGACACTTTTCTTTCAATTTTTTTGGGACTTTATTGGTTGGGATCTTCTAGTAGCCATTGAGGAATCAAGAAAGTTCAAATTTATGCTTAAGTACTTCAACTCTAAAAATATTTCTCTCATACCAAAAACCAAGGAGCCCAAAACTTTTGCAGAATTTCACCCAATCTCACTTTGCAACTTGATATACAAAATCATTACTAAAGCTATTTATTTGCATCTTCAAAAAATTATACCATTCATAATTTCTCCTTAACAAGGTGGCTTTGTTCCTGGTAGACAAATAATGGAGGGTGCAATGGTAACTCATGAAGTCCTACACTCCATCAATAGTAATCAGTCCTCCAACTTTGTTATCATGTTAGACATGCAAAAGGCATATGATAGAGTTTCTTGGCAATTTATGTTTCAAGTTCTTCAAGAAAAGGGTTTCGATAAACATTGGTGTAAGTGGATTAAAGCATGCATTTTGGGGGCTTGGTTCTTAGTTATTATTAATGGATCAGCATCAGGCTTCTTTCCTTCCATGTAAGGTCTTTGACAAGGTGATCCTCTTTCATCGGCTTTATTTATCATCATGATTGAAGCCCTTAGCAAGACTATCAAGCACCATCATTTATCTGACAAGTGAAAAGGAGCAAAAATAGAAGGTACATCAATCTTAGTCGTGCATTCTCTATTTGTTGATGACACATTACTATTTGGTAATTCATTAGTCTCAGAGCCTAAGAAGACAAAAAAAATTTCATTGCAATATTCATAAGTTTCAGGGTAGAAAATAAATCCTCAAAAGTCAAAAAATTTCTTATTTAACACAAACAAAGTTATATCAAACAGGATAGTGCATATTTTTGGGTATACTAAGGATTTACCTTGGGATTCCTTTTTTTATGGGATCCAACAAGAAATTTTTTTGGGATGGCATCTACCAAAGAATTAAGAGAAAAATTGCCTCCTAGAAAGTCAGATGTCTGTCTTTATGAGGCAGAATATTGCTTATTAATTTAGTTCTTTCTGCAATACCAAACTACTATATGGATATCATGTAAGCACCATCCTCTATTAATTTAAAAATTCAAAAACTTATTAGGGGCTTTCCATGGTCTAGAGATCTAACAAATGGAAAGAAACTTCCACTTATTTCTCTCCAAGACATGGCACATATTCCTACTTTAGGTGGAGCTAGAATTCATGATTTGACAACAAGGAATAAAGCATTTGGTGGTAAGCTGGCTTGGTACATGTCTACTAAATCATAGTTAGTATGGTGTCAAATCATGCAATAGAAATACCTAGATAATAATGATCCACACAGAATATTCTCTATGTTGGACCCTCCTAAGGGATCTATTATTTGGGACTTCATGAATGCATCTAGAGACATTGTTCTTAAGTACATTTCTTGGGAATTAAACTATGGAGATAAGATCAACTTCTAGGGTGATTCTTGGAATGGACAACCTCCTCTAATTACAATGCCAAATATGCAAAAAATTGTATCAGTCACAAAAGTTGAGTGGGATAATCTTGTTATCCATTTTATGGATGCAATATGCATTTTTTCAAGGAAAGTAATATGGAAAGATCCAAACCAACTCCCTCTTGATCCTCAATGTAAATAGTAGCTTCAATCTATCTTCTCAAAAAGATAGGTATTTGTGTCAAAGGCTGAGGATTGATTACCATGGATTTTGGCTAAGAATGAAAACTATTCAATTAAGGAAGGATACAAACTTCTCCAGCAAGTTGAGTCGACAAAATCCCCTTCTTGAGCCTTCATGTTCTACTGGAACAAAGTAGTTCTACCTAAGGTTGGGTGCTTTGTGTGGCTAGAAATTAAGCACAAAATTCTAACAAGTGATTGGTTGGTTAGGCTAAGTATTGCTACTCCTTTTAAATGTGTTTTATGTAAAGAAGATTTTGAGATAGTTGATCATCTTTTTGTAAGTTTCCATTTTGCATACCAATGTTGGATGTTTATGTTAAAAAAATTAAATTACTCTACTCCACTACAAAATAACATCTAGTACATCTGTTAGGCATGGCCAATTCTATACCCTAATGCTCTTTTTGTAGGAATCTGGAAATGTGCACCTGCATTAGTAATTTGGGCAATTTGGTGCGAAAGACATACAAGGATTTTTAGGAAAGAAGTCTCATCTATAAAGAGAGTGCTCCAAATTATTGAAAAATAAATCTCTAAAGTTACCAATGCAAGTGTGAATGGGTGTAAATCTAATCCAATTATCACTTCCTAGGATGGAAGTATCATTTGGGAATGGAAATCTATATTCATACCATTAGGATATGGCACATCTTCAAAATTACATACACCTATAGATATATTTACAATTAAATGGCAATCCCCTATGCTTGGATTTGTCAAGATAAACTTTGAAGGAGCATCTAGAGGTAATCTAGGATAGTCGAGCTTGGGATCATGCATTAGAGATTACAGTGGTAAAGTGCTGGCAATTTCAACAACACCCTTACCTATAGGAACTAACAATATGGCTGAGGCTCAATCATTGCTTTTAGGATTAATTCTTGCCAAGAAAGGGAGTTTTCATCATGTGTAGATTGAAGAGGACTCTCAAGTTATTATATCAACTTGTGTAAAGAGACAATTGTCATCTTGGAAACTCAAGTATGTGCTTCAAAAAATTTGGACTATAATTGATCAGTTTCAGGAGGTTATTTTATCACACACATACAAAGAAGAAAACAAAATTGTTGATTATCTCTCTAGCTTAGGTTGTAATGGGATTACAACTTTTACATTATAACCTTCAGCATTCATGGAGCATTACAAAGACTTGTAGAAATTGACCTCTAATGATTTTGTGGACTACCACCAATAATTGGTTACTTCTTACATTTGCTTGAATGGTGAATACCATGTCATTGTCAAATGCTAGTATTACTACCAAGTTTTAACTATTGCTGAGATCCAATTCTTGCCGAGCTTTAGTAATTTCCAGGCAAGGTAGGGTAAAGCATTTTCAAAGCTATATGAACATAATGTATACCATGCAACCTTAATTTTAGAGTTGACCAAGTTCCTTGAGCCTCACCGAGTAACTTAGTTTAGTGTCTACCGAGTGTCTCCCAGGTATCAAGTGGTGGTGTCTTGACCGAGCTCCAGTCAGGTGTTTGTCGAGTTAAGTAGGGTGATGGTTATGCTAAGTTACTTAGTCATAGTTCTTACCAAGTGTTCTTGGGCCTACTACTGACCTAGTTAGTTGATCTTGCCAAGTGATTCAGATCTATCATAACCAAGTGTCTGTAGGGGGTATGGTGACTGAGTTTTTGATGGTCAACATGCTGAAGTGTGATGGCATCGAGGGGGCAACATTTTCTAAATGACTAATGGTTACTGACTTTAACCAAATTGACAATCTTAGTATGGGCCAAAACTTAGTATTGAACATTAATTAGTGCCTTTATAAATCAGGCTCCCATGTGCGAGATTATGGTAAAATCATGCTAAATCTTTCCTCACTTCTCCGAATCATGTTTGCTGACGTTACTTGAGTATGATTTCACTTCATTTTGGACATGTGGTTCTTTAGACATGGAAAGATCAAATTTAGTACATATGATAGCAGAACAATTTTCTCCTTCATCAATTATGGGGGCGTCAAATTTATACTTTTCCCTTCACAGTTACAATTGGGTTCTAATTTAATGGCATTTTCTTTATTGCTCACATGAGAGGGGGTACTCCACTTTTTTTGAGCTTATGATGGGGGATTTATTTATATGTGAAGAATGGACCTCTTTTCATGACTTCATCTTCTTGGTTGTTTGTGCTTGTCATCTCAATTGCTTCTAGGATGTTGCTCCCATATGATACATCTGTGAAATGTGATTCCTGTCACCAATTTCATCAAAGTATCCTCCCCAAAAACTTTAGAATCAAGCTCCAACCAACATTGGATGAAGATGCACTCTCCCATCCCTTAGATGATGTAGTCCTAGATATTATGTTCATTGCACATTCCTACAACACTTATTGTGCGACTCGAACTGTCATTGGGGATGACTTCTTTTCTATATCCTCAAGACAAGTGTTATTTCCTTCAAATTTGATCTGTATATTCCTAACTAATGCCATGGACCTTCTATAGTCAACATCAAGGTTGGAGATTATTACTATCAAGGTGATCTAACTAAAATATTGGGCTAAAAATAAGTTAAAACAGGTGATGCAGAGTTATGATCTATGGTCTAGAAATGTCTTGGTGGGTGGACTATTTCCAAGAACCACACTCATGAAGAATCATGAAGCTATGATGACATTTGAAGCACTACATAAGTCCTTTGAAAAGCACAATCCTTAGTTCTTGACTAAGACCTTGCAAGTCATGGCACAAACTCTGTGTTATCAGTTGACCGAGGAGGTGAAGAAAATAGGATTTGCATTGCCTAATATTTTGGGTCTACCAATTTCTAAAGCACAAGAAAAATCAGCCCACATGAAGATACCTTTGGCTCCCCCAACTCAGTCAGTTCGTGAACCAAGTGTCTGGTTAGCTCTGGCTATTAGTGCTCCTAGCTTAGTCCACCATATCTCACAAGAAACTACATGGCCTCTTCACTCAGATTACCCCAAAGAAAATGTTTGGGGTGTGCTTTCATCCACTACCATTTCCACTCGCATTTCAGATGTCGTAACTGAAGGTTTGAGTTTGGGATGGGAGGTTGGTTCTTTAACATGTTCAAAATTTGGATGGGGCTTCTCTATACATCCTGGTTCAACATTCACTGCTATTGAGGGTGCTTCATGTGTGGATATGGAAAAAAGATAGCACAAAGGCTTCCCTCTATTTGGTGGGTTATTTTTCCAAACTTCAAGCATGTTATCGAAATTGTTGACAATCTTGGTTGAATTTGAGTCCTCCATGCCTACTGTTTGATACGCATGAAAATGTAAAACTCGACAAATTTTGAATTTTGATGGTGTTAGTTTTGTTCATCGATATAATAAGATTGTAAATATCGATGTTAGTCACTTGTACATATTGTGACGATGTTGGGTTTTCTTTTCTGGTTCTTTCATAGTTGAGCTCTTGAACCAGTTTATATATATATATATATATATATATATATATATATATATATATATATAGTGGCTCGTCCACTTTTGCGAAAAAAAATAATTAAATAATTTTTTTAATTTATTATTATTATTTTTAAATAATTTTTTTTAAAACATTCATCATTAATTGCATTTAGTTAAACTAAATTTAATTAAGTTAATTATTAATTTTAAATATAAAATTATATTAATATTATTTAATTAATTATTAATAAGTATTAATAAAATTTGTTTATAAATAAAATTTACTAATAATTATAATTTAATTATTATAAAATAGTAAAAAATAAATAAAATGAAAACCTTTTTTTAAAAAAGTCCATGCAATTATTAATCGCAAGCACAGACCTGCGTACATGGCAGTCATGTTGCTATGGACAACAGGCATACCTGCTACCACGACAGTAGGCCTGCCATGCAGCCTATATAGGCTATAGTGGCCTTGCTACCAATGCAGGGGCCAAGGGGGGTGGGGTGGTCACGGCCTCACCTCCCTTTTTTTTAATTAAATTTTATAAATTTTAAAATATATATATTGTTTTAAGTTCTATAAACAATAATCTCCCCTTTGAAATTATAAAAAATATATAAATATTATTTATTTATTTATTTTAATACAAAATTCTAGCTATGATCTAATAAGAGCAACTCAACCAATCAGTCAAATTTCCAAATGAAATCTTCAAATTTAATACAAAACCCTTTCCCGCTCAATTTCCAATTTTTTTTTTAATCTATTGAAAGAAGGATAATATTGATCATTTAAACCTTTCCACATAAAGAAGATTTAACAAACATACTAGAAATTCATAATATGGGACATTCATCACAAAAATTATTCAGACAACTATTCAATATACACGAAGAAGACGGGAATGAAAGAGCATAATAATTTTAGTGAATAATCACAAGTGTCTACCTGGACACTAATGCTAATTGCTATGCTCAAGAAAATTGTATAGAAATTCTTCCTCTTAGAACCTTCACCTTTCCAAAAATTCCTTCCTACTCCAAAATTTGTAGTCCCTTGGAAATGAAGCCCCAAATTGTGATATGGAGTTCTCTTCCTAAAATTGGGGCACTAATTGTGCATTCACCTGAGTGAACTCCTTACTCACCAGTCTTCAACTCTAAATTATCTTTTCTTTATTTTCATTTATCTTTTCTCTTTCTTTTTCATGCACGTTTATTGAATTATAAAATTACTTTATTTAATTTTTCATTTGACTTCTCTTTAATTAATTTATTAATTTTTAATATCATGCACACACATTAAGCAATCTTTATTAAATTCACATGTTTTATCTTTTTAATTAATTTCTTATATTTTGAATCTCATGCTTACTTCATGCAATCTTGAAACTTTTTAATAAATTAATATCTTTTCACTTTTTGATTTAATTTCAAAATTTAATTGATAAAATATTTAGACTTAAATAATAATATTATTTAGCATTTATGTAATAATGAACTTTAAATATATTATTAGTAAATTAAATAAATATTATCACATTCTAAATTTATTCTTACAACTTTTATCTTGAAATCTAATTCTTTTTATTTAATTAATTTCTCAATTAATTAAATATAATTAAATATTAAAATATCATAATAATTTTCCATTAAATTAAATCATTAATTTAATCTTTTAATTAGGTTTAATTAATAGAAAATTCACCAATGACTCATAAATAAACCACGAAAACCCATCATAGAAAAACACATACAAGATCAAACTAAAGGGTTATACTCATGAATTAACGTCATCCGACACATTCAAAGGGTAAACAACTTAGATACTTATCCTAATTTTCTAAGAAAAATAGCTTAAAGGTTTAGGATTTGGACTTAAGAATTTATCTCCCCTCTCTTACCATTGAGATAATGCGATATGGTACGCTCACCTTGGCAATTCAAGGAAGTCAATACCCAGTACCTGCAACCTGGATAAAATCCACACATCTACAAACACAATATTCTAAGCTAAATAGGCAATGGCAAGAAGTGGTGCATCATGTAGGTCCTGACTAGCAGGTGACTATGACTCCCTTCCTTAACCACATTAGAAATGCCATACATAAAGAAAACATACACGCACACCATACACATGCAATATGGGGTAAGTATCCATAAGAAAAATGCATATGATAATCCATCTAATTAATCATCATCAATAATTGAAAACATTGTAATAGTCATCATGCATACATGAAGTATAGAGTATCAAGTAATCTCATCATATATCAACTAAATCTAAAAAAATATTTGATAATCTCAAAATAATGCTATTGATAATCAAGCATAAACTGGCCTAAAAGAGTTTTTCAATAATACCATTTAAATGTAAACTAGGGGTAGGCACTACATCCACCCCCCTAGACTTAGGCTTACTCCGAGAAGCCTATAAGAAAGGTAATGCTAAAGACTCATTGTATTGTTCCCATTGAACCCTTTCTCTCTATAGGCAGATATGACTTAACTGAGAACACTCTCTGGGATCTACCCATGACTCCAATTATAGGCTCTGAAACTATGGGTCTCTGGCCTGAGAATTATGGTTCCATTGCAGGCAATAGGAAAACTTGTGTCCATATTGTCTGCATGAGAAACATTCTCTTTCGATGCTCCTCTACACCCTAGGTGCATTAAACTATTGAACACTACCCTCACTAGCATAAGAAGGAATATTTTGAGATGGCTGGTCAAATTGGTTGCACTTATTACACTGTGTGTTGCAATATTTACAATAGCTCCTATACTTAGGTTTATGCTCAGGTCCTACCTGATCTGCTCTATCTTGATCATGAATAGGAGGTAGGTGATCAATGATGGTCTACATCATTTACCTGGGGTCAACCTCCTCAAATTTGGCTTGCTCCTCACCATGGTTCTCTTCCTGATACTCATTGACATGAACATATATCAATTGAATTTGAAACAATATTTGATAATCTCAAAATAATGCTATTGATAATCTAGCATAAACTGGCCTAAAAGAGTTCATCAATAATAGCAAAATGTAAACTAGGGGCAGGCACTACAAAACCAATTAACACCTACCCAAAGAGATATTGTTGTTATACTTATTAACCACAACTATCTGGGTAGGTCTATATTTTTTGTTCCTCTACATGCATCTATGTTACTAGTAAAAGGAAATCATTCAGTCTCTTCTTTCAAAATTCTTCATCTCTCATGTTGATCTGAACTAAAAATATTAGTCCTATTTTTGTCCCCAATTCAACTTGCTTCACCTAGTAATATTAGGCCACTGAACCCAATTCAATTGTTTCTTTGGAGTTCATCTCCTCAACTTTTATGCTCATTCATAACTAGCCATATGCTCAAAACCAAGTGAAGCTCAACATCAAATAGGTTCCACATTTAGATGGTTGACCTTGATTAGTAGAGAATATTAAACTATTCTTGAAACCAAGTGAAGCACAACATTAAGCTATGTTTGCATAACAACTTTGTAGCTCCACCTAGCTAGGAATCTAATTGTTTTAGGCCATACATATAGGACTTTCCTCTAGTCTAAAACACCTAACCTTGCAACCAAATTCTTATTTTTTCACACCTTGACACCTTAATTTTGGGCATCACTACTTTCTAACTCCACCTTCATTTGCATGCATGTTCATCTCCAATGTGTATAGATTTGCAAGCATGTACATATACTTGTGTTTGTGGTTTCAAAAAATTAATTTTATGGGTATCCCGCACCTATGGCTTGCCACAAGACCACATTTCTTTGAGGAATTCTATAAAAAAGTTCACATGTCTTTCCTATGTGATTTCAATAGGAATGTAGTAGTAAATAAATTGATAAAATTAAAAATTTAATGGTGAATTTTTGGAGTAGGGTAAATTGAAGTTTTTCTTTTTTTACTTGTATTTCAATACGAATATAGTAGTAAATATGGTGCTATTTTTAGATGTTAACTATGTCAATCTCTTTTGTTTTAGGCAATACAGAAGGAGACCCTAGCTCAATATGCCATCTCAATTGATATGCATAGGCAGGTGGAGCTGAAAAATGCCTTTGTTTTTTTAGCTACCCTACTATCCATGCATATGGAACATAGTTGCTTATGGATTCTTGATTCAAAGTGTCTAAATATTATTTTGGATGGATGTGAGAGAAGCTAAAGACATAAAGGACATGCACCAGAAGATGGGAAAATAATACCACTTTGCAGGTTTGGAACCTTTTTTGTTATATTTTGTCACATGTATCACATGAATATTAATATTTTGTAGAGAAATAGTAACAAGCATCTTGCCTACAAATTTTGAAATCCTATTAGTCTCACTACCACCTAAATATAGAAGTTAAGAATTTTCCCTCACATGTTGAGCATAGGGTAGAATTAGAAGATTAACATAGTTTTATACGGAACTCATCAATTTTCTTTAAAAAACATATTTGAAGTATTAAACTTTTCTTTGTGGGTAATTGAAAGTAAGATGAATTAGTGTAGACAATATAATACAATATATTCAATATGGCCTCATCAAACATGGTGATGTTCTCTTGAGATAGCTAGATCTTACAAGGAAGTCTTATGTGTTCTTGTCAAGGCTTTGGATTCATTTTCTCACATTTGACATAAACAATTTTTTTTTATGTGATTATTATGAGTTTATGATTCTTTTTCTAGAACTCTATATTTTGTTGATATGTTTTAATTAAGTAACATTATTATAGAATATAAATTTAATATCTTGTTGTTTTAGCAATGATTGGGTTTGTTTTGTTCAACAATACGATGTGCAAACTCATTCAACCAATAGGTGAAAGTTTTTCATCTGTACAATATGGATAGGGCATTGTTGGATGTCCTAGATCATCTCAGAATTAAACTAGAAAACTAGTTGGTGGCCCATGTAGAAAATTGGATGATAGAGTAGCATGAGAGTATCATCATAGACCAACTTGGGCTTTGGCCAATGGAAACCAGAAACTTTGACAATGTTGATTTCTTGACTCCCAACATGAATGTCCTAGTTGGATTTCAAGAAATTGGCACTATCAGAGTTTCTGATTGCCATTGAGGGGAGCTTGAGCTAGTCTACAGTGATGCTTTTGTCGTACTCTATTGTCTTGTTTTTAAAATGGGTCATCATCAACTTCATCATTCAATTCCTAGTTGTCTCACATCCAACTACACCCCATCCACATAATGCATCCACTTCGACCCATGTTGAAGCATATCAATTCACCTTTATTGCACATAAACAACCCAAAAAATAGAACTATGGGTAAAACAATGTGCATGACATTTCACTTTGATCGATGTACTTGTTATCTAGTAGATTTGTTCCTTTCCATTATTATGTTTGCTGACCATGATTATCAGTATGTGATCTATAATTATTGATTAGATAATGTAATTAAGAGATGTTGGGTTGTAAACATATGATGCTAATTTCTTTGAGTTGAAATAATTAGTGATTTTCATATTTTTAGACACATTTTTCACAATCATTGTTACCTCTATTTATCAAATATAGGGTGGTTGAATCAGAATTTTTATTTATGATTATCCATTCAAGACATTTATCAATATTTCATGTGTTATTTTTCTTCAAATTTGAACAAAATTCATGAAGTATATATAAAAAGGACAAATCATTGTGAATGAACCTAATGGTAATCATAATCCTCCTAATCCAACTCCTATATTACCCACAAATATCCCTCAAGTTCTAGTTCATAGTGATCTTATTTAGTTTTGTCACAATAATATTTGAACATGTCTACCATAGGTTGAATACATCTATCTTAAACAAGAATTTTGACATTAATTGGTAGGTATTTTGATAGGAATTATCATCAAACACTTGGCATCCTTGAAAAAATAACCATCTCCTTTCTTCAAACTTTCAACATTTTCAAGTTGATCTTTCGATGATAACAATTGTTAATGGTTTAACATCTTCATTGAAACAACCATCTGCTATCATTGAAATTTCAACATCAAAGGGTTGATCTTTTAACAAGAGCTACTATCAATAGCTTGGTATCCTCACTAAAACAACCATCTCCTTGGGACCAAATTATTTTTGAATCCTAATTTTTTGAAGAAATTTTTATGTCAATATATAGATGATGCAAAGGTTCATTAAAATTTGGCTGCAAAGTTAGTGATGCTTAGTTTCATCAAAATTTTGACCAAATCACATTGAAAGTTTGACCAACTAATGTCAAAAAATTAGTCCCAAGATACTAGTGAAACAACAATACTTACAAATTATCTCCAAATTCTTGTTAGACATTCTTTCCCATCATCATCATTCTTGCACAATCCATGATAGATCTATTCCTTCTTTTCACTATACCATTCCATGGTGGAGTTCTAGGTGCAAACATCTATCTTATGATACCTCTATCATTGCAGAATATGTTGAATTCTTGAGATATGAATTCTTCTCCTTTGTCAAATCTCAAGTAGTTTAAGCTCTTACTTGTTTCTTTCTCAACTCTAGCCAAATATCACCTAAACATTTGAAAAGCATCATATTTTTCTTTAACAAACATCACAGTTATCATCATAGAGTAGTCATCAACAAATAGAAAAAAATACTTATCACCATAGTAGCTTTGCACTCCAATAGGACCACTTAAATACATATGAACCAATTTCAAAATATCATCAAAAGAATAAAGTTTTCTTTTAAAACTAGACTTTTCTATTTTTACCAATTGAAAATTTTTGCACATCTCCTTATTAGCTTTGGTAAGCCTCCTACTCTCTTCTTCTTACTATTCTCAACAAGATTATTAAAGTTCACATGGCACAACCTCCCATGCCATTGCCAAACATCTTCAAATTATGAAAATAAACATTTTTCATTAGATATGTTTAGATAGAACAAGTTACCTCTATTTTCCTCTCCACTTCCAATTCATTCACAAGTAGCATTATAGATCTTTGCTTTCTTGTTCTAAAACTCAACTTTGTAACTTGAACTGATCAACTCCACCACACTCAACAAGTTATATTTTAGACCTTCAACCCAATATGTATTGTCACATCTGATCTTATCATTCAATATAATTGATACTTTACATTTCACATAACATGGTGCATCATTTCCAAACTTGACACAACTTCCACTATAATGTACTAGCTTGTCAAACTTACTTGTATGACCAATCATGTGATTTAAGAATCCACTATTAGTTATCCATGTACCATTCTTACTTACATGTGGGATTAAAACATTTTTCTCATTCATTTCATCATTAGAATCATATTTCATAGCAACATAGACAACTTCTTCATTTTCATCGGTATCACTATTAGTAATTTCTTTAGCAATGTAGCATGATTCCTTACCTTTTCCCTTGTAGTCTTTATTTCCTTAGTTTTCTTTTTGTCTCTCTTTCCTTGGTATTTACCATCCTTTTTTCATCCTTTTCTTCTCTATTAGGACACCTTTCTGCAATATGACCAATCTTATGACATGCAAAACAAAGAATAGGAATTTTATCTTTTTATTTCCCTTCATCTTGGTAGCCTTTTAGCCAATAATGTTGAAGTTGATGAAAGATCAACCCCATAGCTCCCAAGAATCACTTGCATGCAACCACCTATCATAGAAGAGAGAAGCAAAAAACTATGGAGGCTTAAATAGCTTGACCCATAGATGAGACATTCTTGATGAGAAAAAAGAGAAATTGCTATATCAAAAGTGAATGAATCTTAATTACAAAGAGAGATCATCCTTATAAAAGATATTGAAACCCTAAAAAGGTCTAACCTAAGTTGCACCATAATAATTAATAAAAGAAATTAATTATTAGATGCCTAAATTTTAGCTTAAGTAGACAATAGTTAATTAGAAAATATCTAATTACTCTAACACCCCCACTAAAAACCTAGAAACCACTACAAAAAGTAGAATTGGGTCTCGACAAACAAGGCCATGATGAGGTACCCAAGCATAACCAAAACTTTGAAAAGAGGAGAAATAGAAAAAACGACATGGGAAAAACCCTACTCCAAAAAGAGATGGAAAAAATGTTGAAAAGAGTAGTGAAGGACTGAAGAAGCCTCCAAACTAAGAATGTCTTAGAAGATAGGAACAAAAGATGATCATGAAGAACAACACTGAAGCATGTAGAAGCTGCAAACCTCTATCAAAATTAATTGCTGATCTGAAGAACCTCCACTAAAATAGAACCTGACTAGGTAGAGAAGATTGTAATCTACATCAAATAAGGAGGCACACAAAGGAAAATAACTAAACTTGAAGATACATATGGCATGAAACACCAAAGCCTAAAGAGTTGATTAATAAAACCAAGGAAGCATGAGAAACAATAGAAGAACCCCCCCAATGAAAATAAGGGAGAGGTGATAGGAAACTCGAAAAGTGGACCAAAACAATTGTATGAAAAGGAATCATGATCAAGATGCACAAAAGAGTACATATGTGTTTACTAAGGTGATCAATCTTAGACACAACATGAGGCTAATATCACAGAAGGGACACTCATTGGAAAAAGGAAGATGACAAACAAAGAAAAAACATCAACCCACTCATGGCACTTTAATCAAATTAGTGCATGTACAATAAGGTACAAGACATAATGAATCTCAAGAATACAAAAATCTGCATGAGTGTCCTTAGATGACACTGCTTGAATCAAAAGGCAAAACAAGGCAAACAACTAAAATAAAAATACAGATGCAATATGGCACTTTATCGCAGTGCATTTGCAAGAATGCATACAAATGATGTCTAAATATACCAGAAGAGACATAAGACTAATACAATATATAGTACAAGTCATGATGAATTATCTGAAGTAATGAAATCAATCCCCAAACCTGAAACAGCCAATATATCCACTAGAATAAAAAAATAGAAAAGACTAAATAGAATGTGCTTGGATTAGAAACTAGAAAAATAAAAAACATCACTAGAAGGAGCTCGAAAAGACCTTTCCAATGATATAAATATTTCCCAAATTAGAGTTCAGAAGCTCAAGATATGTCTCCTAGAGTGCAAAACTATACCTCTAACTTTGACAGTAGAAAAAGCCATCAAAAAGCATCAAACTAAAAAATAACTATACAATGTGATGGGCTCAAAACTAGCTTTCTAGAAATATCTCATTTTTGGAAAAATGAAGTCCACATGCCCAAAATATGAGTAAAAACACAAAGGTAGGTTCAAACAAAGGCCAAGGAGGTGATAGTATATGTTGATGAGTGCTGACATCAGCAAGTGACAAGCCCAAATTTGATGTTCAAATGGCTGTCAAGGCAAAAAATGCCAAAAAAAGACTCCTACAAGATTAAAAAATACCCGATCATCGGAAACAAGACAATGTAAAAAATAGTGTCACTGGTAAAAGAGCTAGTAACATGAAAAATATTTTTGGTGGCAAAAAATAGCACATATGTTTAAAATAAAACACCAAATTGGCTCAAAGGGCTATAAACCAGTATGTGGAAAAACAAATTTCCTCCATGTTGGAAAAAGCACAGTCACCTTGAAAAAAACCACTTGTGCACCCAAATCAAAAAAAGGGCCTACTAGGCATGGGAAAATACATAAGCCACATGGTGTATGCCAAATTAACACAACTTATATTCTTACTATCACCAGCCTTTACAATTCAAAATTATTGCATTCCAAAGAATGCCCATAATCAAGGCAAAAACACCAATGTTGACATCCTAAATAAATGACCAAATATGGATGGCACAAAGTTCAGAGCCACCATCCTTGTGAGCATGTTGACCTTAGTGATTCTGACTTCACATGTGGAGGAGGTAGAATGGAAGCATAGGGTCCAAAGGTGACCATGCCCAAATCCAAAAAAATGGGTGGATCCCATAAAGCATGGGTCGATGAAACATGTTGATAGAAGATGACATGTATTTTTAAGAAGCATGTCATCTCCAAAACAAATTGGCTAATGGGCATTATTTTCAAGAAGGCCTACTAACTTTGAGGAGGTTGCATAGTGGCCCTATAGAGTGGTGCCTCTAGAATTTGTGGTTTAGATGAGGCATAAAAGTCTAAAAAATTGCATGGACCAAGAAAGAAAGAGTAGGCCTCACCAAAAAATGCAAGCCAAGTACCCAAAAAATGCAAGCTCCTCCTTAAAACAAGTCAATGGTTGAAAATACCACATGCACTTTAGAAAGAAATGATTGTTGGTCTTGAGATAGATGGTGGAACAGATCATAGATCAATTAGGCATATACCCACTCCATGATATGTACTCTAACAAAATTGTAGGTACCTATCTCCATGAGCCAAAAAATGCCGCCCAACTTGCATGTAGACATATACACATGCAATATTTGAAATTATTTTTACAAAAAACAAAAATCATTTTTGTAAAAGAAAATTTCAACTTATTAAAAATTGTTGCCTCAATTTATGTGCCGAGGTCAATATGGCTTGGGTACAAAAAAATTCTTCACCAGATTTCAACAATGTCCAAACCAAACATATTTTATATGGAAATAGGGGTTATCAAGCATTTTGACCTCAACGGTGATGTTTGTTTTTTGTCAAAGTACCTCAAAAATTAGTGGCCCCAAAATCCAATATAAAACACTAAAAGTTTAAATCCAAAAATTGATGCCAAATATCTCAACAACAAAACAGGGGCATGAAGATCTGAAGATCTAATACCATGTTGAATTTGATGAATGATCAACCCCACAGCTCCTAAGGATCACCTACATGAAAACACCGATCATAGAAGAAAGAAGTAAAAAGCTATGGAAGCTTAACTTTTCGTATCCATAGATGAGACATTCTTGATGATAAAAAAGATATTGCTATTATCAAAAGTGAATTAATCTCAATACAAATACAGATCATCCTTATAAAGGAGATTGAAACCCTAAAAAGGTCTAACCTAGGTTACATCATAATAATTAATAAAAGAATTAATTATTAGAGGCCTAAATTTTAGCTTAAGAAAACTAGAGTTAATTAGAAAATATCTAATTACCCTAACAAATAATGCCTTAAGTTCATCAAGTTCATCATTTGATTCACTGTCACTATTCATATGCTTGGTTTTCTTCTTTCTTTTAGATTCATCAAGAGTCAATTTTTCTTAGAAAATACTTTTAACATTAGTAGGTGTGTAATTATAAAAATTAGCCAACTCAAAAGTTGTGAGTCTACCAACTAGACTATCCAATGTCAGATCATTACCACATGTGCATCTAAGTTCTTGTATTGCAAAAACTCTAATAGCATGGCTAGAAATTACAATTGAGATAATTGTTATATTGTCACTGATTTCAAACCTTATTCATTTAAGACAATTGTTATTTGAGTAGAGTTTCATATCAAGATGATTGATGAAAAATATTTGAGAAGATGTACATAAACAAGGAGGTAGAGGAAAGGTTGAGCTATGAGGAATTACAATGAGCACTTGATTAGTTAGATTTTGATAAGATAATATGATTGTTTAATCATAACCTAAGTGAAGAAGATAGTTGTACTAGGGCACAGAAGAAGTGATTAAAGAATGACTAAATGCATAGGCTTAACTAAGAAAAAGAGTAGAAGATTAAGGAGCTTAGGGTTTAAGTCGAGTGATGCTAGTGTTGATTGAGTGACATTATAAGCAAAGAAAATATAGTGTCGATTGAGCAATAGCATTGATTGAGTGTCAATACATGTGTTGAACAAAATAGATACCAGCGATCAAGTAACCCAATGATGACTAAGTGTCAGATCCCTCTTTACAACTCTTCTCAACATTGTTCTCTAGTTCTCCAATCAATAGCATCAACAACAACTACAACCTTGTTATGTTATCCCTTATACCTCCTTAAATAGGTAATTCTAATATTTTTTCACTTAAACATCACTATAGATCTTAGGGTTAGGTTAGATTCATCAAAATACTTCCATCATTTTCTCTCCTCTTTTCTCTTCTAGAAACTTCTCCTTGAATTCTTGCATAGAAATGTTGAAACATAATTTCCCTTCAATTAAATGCTCTAGGTCATCCATCCTTATCTTCAAAACAATTTACATATTCAAAGTAATCAACTATTAGTTGGAAATCACAATTTCCTCATAATTTTTGAAATTTTGGCCCTCATCCAACGTTGTGTTTTAAGAGTGATTTCTTGAAGGGTTGGCAAGAAGATCTGGGACATAGATGACAATGGAGGCCAGTAAGTGGATCAACACATGAATTGAATTGTGATATGTATTTGCAAAGTGAGTTTTAGATCAAACCTATTATTACTTTCTAACCATTCTATTAATATTAAAATAATTTAATCAAGGTTGACCTAATAGTCATATGTAAATCCTTTAATCAAGGTGACATTCTAATGGAATGTTATTAAGCCCTCTAATAAGGCCACTCCTAATAGGGTGATTTAATCCTTTAACAAGGTCACATTTAATAGTATGTTTTGTAACCTTTAACAAGGTTGGCTCCTAATAGAGATCACTTTAGAAGAGTGAAAAATTGGTGACATGTCACTAGTGGTTTTTCCCAAATTAGGTTTCCACATTAATGGACTGCAAGTTTATATTATTGATTATTTTCTATAGAGATCAAGCTGTTGAATATTTAGATCTTAAGTATTTGAAGTGATTAAAAGTTCAATTGGTACATTTTAACTAGAGGATAACTAATTCACCCCCACCCCACTCTGAGTTATTCTAAATCATTCAAACAATTAGTATCATAGCTTTGGTGCTTGTAGAGAAAATTTTGAAAGTGCTTGGAGCTAAAAATCAAGATGTACAAAAAGGAGGTGTCAAAGTTGAACAAAGATAACTTCCTTGCATGAAAGAGGTTGATGAAGTTTCATCTAATAGGAATTAGAGATGTATCAATACACTATGTGGAACATGCATATGTGATGATACCAAGTCCTTTGAGAAATTAGTAGACAAAGCAGAAGAAAGAACACAACCAAGCTATGTTGGAGATTGCATCAATTCTAAGCTATGCAGAGTTTGATGATATAAAGGAGTGTACTACTACTAAGAAAATATGGGATACATTGCAGTCTATCTATGGAGGAGACAAAATTGATTTTAGAGAAAAATCATAAAGCTTGAGAGGTAAATTTGATGAAATGAGAATGGTAGAAGGAGAAAATATTGTACAATATTGTGGAAAAATCAAATAGGTAGTAAATGATATAAGAGGGTCAGATGGAAAGATTGATGGTGAGACTCTAATTAGGAAGGTACTAAGAACCCTACTTCCTATTTATGTTATTAGAGTTTCTACAATACAAGAATTGAGATGTACCCCTGGTAACAATTTGATGTTGGAAGGTATGGCTTACTACTTTTGAATTGTCAATTTTTGATAATTTTTTTCCTACTACTGTTGAATCTACTTTTAAATCTCAATTGGCTATTAGTAAGAAAGGAAAAGAAAATTGTGTGAAGAGTGATAATGATGTCTCTGATGATGACCTTGATGAGTTTGAAGCACTGATGGCTAGGAGACTTCCAAGAGGTAGAGGAAAATAGAAAGGTAAACTTCCTATAATTTATTTTTCATGTAACAAAGTTTATCAAATTCCTACAAGATATCTTGATAGGGAAGACAAGGATGAGAAAAGGGAAAGAAAGTACAAAGGAAAAACATATGACTTAGACAATAGGAGAAACAAGGACTAAAAAGACAAAGGTATAAAATCTTGTTACGTTGCTGAAGAAGAAACTAACAATGAGTCTGACAACAAGGATGAAGAAGTTGTCTATATTGCTATGAAAGAAGATTCTGGTGAAAATGAGAAAACTTCATCAATTTCATATGTGAGTAAAGGTGATAGATGGATAATTGATAATTGTTTCTCACATCACATGACTGGTAATAGAAATAATTTTGGAACCATGGAATGGTACAAAGGTAGTTGTGTTATGTTTGGTAATGATGCACCATGTCTTGTGAATGGTAAATGATTAATAGAAATAGCAGATAAGATAAAATGTGACAATGTTTATTGGGTTGAAAGACTTAAATTATAATTTTTTGAGTGTTTCAAAGTTGAAAAAATTAGGATACATAGTTGAATTCCATTACAAGAAGACCAAGATATTTGATGGTACTGGTGAACTAATTGGAAGTGGAGAGTAGACAAGAGGTAACTTGTTCTATCTAGATTTATCTGATGATTCATGCTTGTTTGCACAAAATGAAGATATATGGTTATGGCATAAGATAACATGTCATACAAATTCTGATAATTTGGTAAGCATTAGCAAGATGAAAAGAGTAAGAGGATTACCAAGTTTTAAGAAACTTGATAATGCTATGTGTAAACAATGTCACTTGGGAAAAATGACTTAGTCTAGTTTTAAGAGCAAGACATACTTATATAATAATATTTTGGAATTGGGTCATACTGACCTTTGTGGACCTATTGGAGTGCAAAGGTATTATGAATACAAATATTTCATTCTATTTATTGATAACTACTATAGAATGACATTTCTATTATTTCTTAGATAAAAATATGATGCTTTTTAGTTGTTTAAATGGTATTTGGCTAGAGTTGAAAAGGAAACAAGTAAGAGTTTGAAGTTATTGAGATCTAATAGAGGAGAAGATTTTATCTCTAATGAATTCAACATATTTTATAATGATAGAGGAATCAAAAGGAAGATGTCAGCACCTAGGACCTCTCCCCAAAATGGAATAGGTGAAAAAAGAAATAGATCAATCATGGACTCTTCTAGAACACTAATGATGGAGAAGAATGTGTCACATAAATATTGGAGAAAAGTTTTAAGTACAATAGTTTATATTTTGAACCAAGTACAAGTCAAGAAAGGTACAAATGTTACACCCATTGAGCTATGGTAGGGGTATGCACCTAATGTGAAGTATTTAAAAGTCTTTATAAGGAAGTGTTATATACTAAAAGATAATAGAAATGGAAAACTTGATGCTAAAAGTGATTAAGGCATATTGCTAGGATATTCCACTAAGAGAAAAACTTAAAAGTGTTTGAACTCTAACACTAACAAAGTTGTGGAAAGTGCAAATGTGAAAGTTGATGGATATGCATAAAATAATGAAGTTTAATGCAAGACAAAACTTGAATATTATAACACATTCATATATGTCAATGAAGGTGTTCCTTGCACCTTACCTAACCAAGAGAATAAAGCTACTGGGAAACAATAAAATGTAAATGCCAAGTCGCAGTAGTAGGCTACCGAGCAATAGATTGTAGGTGTCAAGTATCAATAGAGTGATTTCGAGATACATGAAGAAGATGTCAAACATTAGGAAGAAAATTTTGAGCAAGCAAAACTTGAACCAAAACCAAAAGAGAGGTTTAAAATGAACTTGAAATCAATTTTCAAGATGAACCTCTACAAGAAGCAAGAAGAAAATAACCTACACTAGAAAAGTATGTGAGAAGACATAATGCACTTGAACAAATCATTGGAAACAATGACTCTAGAGTAATGACAATGAAAAGACTTAGAAGTGATACATGTTTAGTTTCTAAGATTGAACTTAAATTAGTTAAATATGCTTTGGATAATGAGTATTGGATTCAAGTAATGAATGAATAAATTGAATAAATAGAGAAGAACAAAACCTGGACACTAGTACCTATACCAAAGGACAAGAATTTTATTGGAACCAAGTGGGTATTTAGAAACAAGATGAATGAGAAAGGAGAAGTCATAAGGAACAAAGCTAGATTGCTATGCAAAGGATATGCACACAAGAAGAAGGTATTGACTATGGGGAAACATTTTCCCCAATTGCAAGATTGGAATGAGTTAGAATACTAATTTCATATTCTTTTTATAAAGGATTTAAAGTGTACCAAATAGATGTTAAATTTGCATTTCTGAATGGAATATTGAAAGAAGAGGTTTACACTGAACAATCAAAAGAAATTATTGATCCTAGCAATAAGAACATGGTATATAAATTGCACAAACCTTTATCTAGATTGAAATAAGCCTTTAGAGCATGGTATCAATGGTTGCACAATTATTTGATAAAGATTGGATTTGCTAGAACTAATGATAACAATAATTTGTACTTGAATACTAAAGGTGATAAAGGGATACTATTGGCTGAAATATTTGTGGATGATATCATATTTGGACAAGATACATTATGCAAATCATTTAAAAAAGAGATGAAGAAAGAATTTGAAATGTCTATGTTTAGTGAGATAAAAATATTTGTTGGTTTTTAAGTATATTAGATGAAGCAAGGTATCTACATTACTCAATTAAAAAACATCAAGGAGATACTGAATTTTTTTGGGATGGAACACTCAAGACTAGTCAACAAACCCATGGCTATAGGACATAAGCTATCTAAAATTGATGATTCTATTGATGTGAACTAGACATTGTATAGATCAATGATTGGAAAGCTACAATATGGTATTCATAGCAAACCAGATATTTCTCTAGCAATTGGAATTGTTGCAAGATTTTCTACAAACCCTAAGGAGATTCATATGATGGCAATGAAAAAGATACTAAGATATATGAAAGGAACAAAAGACTATGGTCTATACTACAAGAAGAATGACAAGTTTGAACTAACAGTGTACGCAGACGTTGATTGGGTAGGAAATCTTGATGATAGAAAGAGGATAAGTGGTGGAGCTTTCTTTCTAAAAAAGAGACTAGTCTTATGGACAAGAAAGAAGCAAAACTATATTTCACAATCAATAATTGAAGTTGAATATGTGATAGTAGGAGTGAATTGTTCTAATATTATATGGACTAAGAAATTGTTGAAAGGTATGAAGGAAGAGATCACTGATCTCATTGTTATCTATTGTGAAAACAGGAGTGGTATAAATATATCTAAGAACCCTATAATGCACACAAAAACCAAACATATTTCTATCAAATATCATTTCTTAAGAGATTTAGTTAAAGACAAAGAAGAGATAATGGAACATTTGAACACTAAGGAGAAAATATCCAATATTTTCACTAAGGATTTACCTAAGGATTCTCATGAGTATCTAAAAGGTAAATTAAGGGTGATTCCCCTAGATAAGGCTACTTAATCTAAGAGAGAGCTTTGCATCAAATTTGTTAGTAAAAATATCTTACAAGTTGATGCAACAAGTCATACTTTACAAGTTTCCTAAAGTAGTGAAGAAAGAAGACCATAATGTTGTATTAGTCATAAGCCAAGATGATAGATAGTGAATAAGATTCATAAATACTAACAAGAAGATATCTACATGGTGAAGATGTATGTGAAAGATGAAATGTCTTTGGCATTGTTGTCAAAGAGGGAGATTATGAAGCAATTACCTATGTAGTAATAAAAAAGATGAAGATGATATCTAGTTATTCATGAAGAGATGTTTCAAAGAGGGAGCTTATTGATTTCATGATCTGATATGATAGAGGGAGTTTATATGTTGCATATCAGAGCTTCATGGATGAGAATCAAAATGAAACTAAGGATGATAATGAATATTTGATACCAAATATAGAGGGAGATGCTCAAAGTATTACATGTTTTTGATTGTATGGTAACTAGAGGTGTTGCCATCAATGCCAAAGAGGGAGATTGTTGGAAACTATAATGAAGATATTGTTATGTTGTCATTGATTTCAAACCTTATTGGTAAGATATTTGCTATCTAAGTAGAGTGTCATATCAAGATGATTGATGAAAAGGATTTGAGAAGATGGACATATCAAAGGGGCCTTAAGGAAAGGTTGAGTTATGAGGAATTCCAAAGTGGACTTGATTAGTTAGACTTCAACAAGATTTTTGAAAAATGTGTATGACAAACAAGATACTGAAGGGGGGGAGTGACTAAGGATCTTAAACTTTTAATTACAAAACCAATTTCATAAAATCATACCTAATTAATCTCATATATTAGATCTACCAAAATTTTAATGTTGAAACATAAATGAAATACATCACATCCATAAAAGTTCAACACATAACAAAATGATTTGGTAACCTAGAAAAACTTCAACATGGAGGTAAAACCGGGGTGGGGATGAAACCCTTAAATCTTCACTATTGCAACAATAAAGTTAACTTGTTATGGTTAAAATGTCTGATCATAAAATATGGTCTACCCTGTGAAAGGTTTACACTATTAAAAGCTTAAGAGACTATGAGGCCTCACCTTTTTAAAGGATTTTACACTTATACTAAAGTAAGGACTCTATTAGGACATTTACACAGGCCTATTATGAGCACTCTATTAAGATATTTATAATGTCTTGATTAATAATAATGGATTTAGTACCTAACCCTTAGTTTTCTTTGCAACCTGATCTTGGGTCTCCTCTTTTCTATATCTCTGATCTGATCTCCCAATCTAATAACTTTATTTAGTCCTTTGCTGCTCTAATTTCTCTCTATTTGTTTTATCATTAAAACTTTGATCTTGTCCTTCACATGCACATACCCTCCTTACACATCTCACATACACTAATTCTAGGGTTAGAATCTATCTTAAATAAATGTTCTAGTGAAGGTTCTAGATCTTGATCAACAACTTACACTTCATCATCTTTTTCTATTTATATCCCTTTTATGATTGGTTGAATTGTATGCCTTGGGATCATTACCTTATATAATGATGCATAATAAACATCATTTCTGGCTCTAAAAATATTAAATATCTTGAAAAAGTCAGCCAAAATTGATTCGCATATGTGTTTGTGCCATTACAAACTTATATGTCATAACTAAAATACTCAGCACTCACATGCTCTGATGGTATACCATGTATGAACTTTCATGTTATTACTTAGCTTTTATATACCTATTTTCTTGGCTCTTGATAGCTTGTCAATATGCTTAGTCTCTACTATATTGCTTGACTCTAACTACCTTATCGGTATGTACATATGATCGGTCATTGTTGAGTACCCAGTAATCACTATCTTTCTTGGCATAAGCTTTTTATGATCGACCTTTACTAGATAGCTCAGTTATAGTGATGACCTTGTAATTTTGTCTTGTAAATGACTAAGTCTTTGAATACTAATACAGAACATAGGCGTAGAGATCAACAATCTCCCCCTTTGACATTAGTGGCAAAAACACTTTGTCATGAAATTGTTTTGTTCAATAAATGAATACTCCAAAATGAATAGTTATCTTAAGACCATAGTTGATTATGCATATTTTGATATATGATCTTTTATTTCATAGCTTCATATCTCCTCCTTTATGTCATAACTCCCCCTTTCTCATTATTTCATTACCCCTTTATATCTCTTTCACCATTCCCCCTTGTTTTTGTCACTAATAGAACTTGGGGCTTGTGGGGCTAATTTATACCTATCAAAGAATCATTGATGATTTTCCACAATGTTGGCATAGTCATTACTCCATCTTTCTTGTACCTATTCTAAAATTTGAAATTGAATCTCTAGCTTGATAACTAGATTAATGTGTATCATCTTAAAATGGAAGCACTTCCATGTTAAGAGTATTTTTCCCTTTGAGTAAGTTATTTGGGGTCATGTCAAGTGCCCTGAATAGGTCTTTGCATGGATCTGGTTGTTTTTCCCCTTTTCTGCTTCTCTCCTGCCATTTCTAGCCTCTTTTTGAAAAATTTCTCTGTGAATCTAAGGATTTTGACTTTTTGGGTCAAGGATGGCCTAAAGAGTCAAGGTCAACCTTCACCTTGACCTAGGTCAAGGACAACCTTGACCCTGACCTAGGGTAGGGTCGACCTCATCTGTGACCCCAGGTCTAATTTTTAATTTTTGGGAGTTTCATGACATCAGGCTTCAAAAAGTTTATTTTTCCCACTTCTGGGTTGGCTATTTTAGGTTTCAAAATGGTACACTCTTAAATTGCATTTAATTTAGCTCCATTTCTAGGAGTTAAGATTAATTGGGATCTAATGCTCCCATGTCAGCCTTCTCTAGGTGTTCGTACCCTAAATCTCTATATAAGGAAGCCTCCTCTTCTCATTTTTATCTAAGACACGTTATGATATTAGATGAACCATTACCTTTCTACATCCATTATTCTATGAAGTTTATGGGGTCAAGCCAAATAACATAATGGACACAACAAGAAAGAGAAACTTTATTAACTATAAAAATATGCTAATACACTTAGTGCAAAGTAAAAAAACTCCAAAACATGCCCCTTGGGCTTACAATAGAATAAATCTGGAGATAATTTCTTCTCCCAGTACCCTCTCTCAAACTCCACTCTGAATTGCCTTTTACAATGCCAAAAATGTTATTAAATAGACCCCAAAGGTTAAGGATTATGAATACATTCTAGAAAGTTCTGGTTGGCATCCACCACCAAAATAGAAGGCTCCATAAATCATATTAGAAGTCAGCACAAAATTAGAAGAATCCAGAAATGGTAACCGAACTTCTAGGAGGCATAACTTTTGAACCGTAGCTCCAATTGATGAACTGTTTACATTTCTAAAAAGCTCTTGAAGTGCTCTATATCCCTATGGAAAATCTTTGCTGGTCCCCCATTTTTTGGCCTTGTAAAAGGTTATTTAATGCCCCTAACTTGACTTTGAAGCATTCTTAGGAGGTCTCTAGAAATTGAAAAATTGTGATAACTTTCAAACCGTGCAGCTTTTTGACCCAATTCTTTTTCTAGAATGTTCTAAATTACAATTTTAATCATCCCTCATATTTACACCTTCTAACTCATCATAATTATGGCTTAATTACATAGTCCTATTTTTTTACATTTACACATATCCCAAGGTGCTTAAAAACTCTAACCTAGAACACTAATAGTGGAACTGTGAGAGTTGGAACCTTTATTTGACCCAAATGGGTATCCAAAAATGAAAAAAAATGAAATAGAAACTATGTCTAGGTAGATTTTTTTGGTTAACACAGGATTGCCCTTATACCTCTCAATGCTTCTGCATCAGATACCCATGGTAGATTGAAAAGTGACCCTGTCCCTTGATAGATGGTAGAGGAAATCCCAAATTGGAAACCTCAGCTACTGATATCCAAGTTGAGTCCTCTATCAGCTTTCCTTTCTATTTAACCAGGTACTCTTCATACTTCCTATTTCTGGTACTCCTACCCACACAACTATCCAAAATCTTGATGGGGACACAACCCAAGTACAGAATGGACACAACAGGAAAGGGAAAATTTTATTAACTATGAAAATATGCTAGTACACTTAGTGCAAAGAAATAGACTGCAAAACATGCCCTATGGGCTTACAATAGCATAAATCTGGAGATAATTTCATCTCTCAGTACCTTCTCTCAAACTGCACTTCGAACTACCTTTTACAATGCAAAAAATGTTCTTAAATAGATCCTGAAGGGTTAAGGATTAGGAATACATTCTAGAAAGTGCTAGTCGGCACCCACCGCCCAAATAGAAGGCTTCAAAAGTCGCATTATAAGTTGGCACAAAATTAGAAGAATCTAGAAATGGTGGCCAAACTTCCAAAAGGCATAACATTTGAATCGTAGCTCCGATTGATGAACCGTTTAAATTTTTGGAAAGCTCTTGAAGTGCTCTATAGCCCTATGGATCCACTTCACTCATCCCCCATTTTTTGGCCCTGTTCAAGGTCATTTAATGCCCTAAACTTGAATTTGAAGCATTCTTAGGAGGTCTCCAAAAATCAAAAAATTGTGATAACATTCAAACCATGCAGCCTTTTGACCTGATTCTTTTTCTAGAATATTCTAAATTACAATTACAATCATCCAACCAATTTACACCTTCTAGTTCACAAAAATGATTGCTCAATTACATACTCCTATTTTTTTGACATTTACATGTATCCCAAGTTGATTAAAAACTCTAACCTAGAACACTAATAGTGGAACTATGAGAGTTGGAACCTTTATTGACCCAAATGGGTATCTAGAAATGAAAACACATGAAACAAAAACTAAATCTAAGTACATTTTTTTTGGGTGACACAGGATTGCCCTTATACCTCTGGATGCTCCTACATCAGACACCTAGGGTAGATTGAAAATTGACCCTGTCACTTTATGAATGGTAGAAGAAATCCCAAATGGGAAACCTCAGCTACTGATATCCAAGTTGAGTCCTCTATCATTCATCCTTTCCACTTGATTAGATACTCTTCATACTTCCTATTTCTGGTACTCCTACCCACATGACTATCTAGAATCTCCTCTATCTCCTCCTTAGAAGTAGGAATTGGACATGGCTCTAATATCAGCTCCTCATCTGTACCATCATCATGATACTCTGTTAAGTCTGCAATGTTGAAGATAGGAGAAATGTGAATTCCATCTGGCAACTCCAATTCATATGCATTTCCTGAGTCATGTTTCTTCAGAATTTTGCAAGGGCCAAATTTCTTCATTTTTAGCTTGTTGTAAGTACCGACTGGAAATCTTTCTTTTCTTAAGTGTACCATGACTAGATCCCCTACTTGGAATTCCTTATGCCTTCTCCTTTTATCAGCCCTAGCTTTATATTGTTGGTTCATCTTTTTAATGTGTGCCTGGACGTCCTCATGTAGACACTTGATATATTCAAAAAATTCTTTAACTTTAACACTTGTCCTATCCCCTTGCTCTATCTTCCTCAATTCTGGTGCAGGCCTTGCGCTACTTCCATATACAATTTGAAATGGTGATCTACCAATACTCCTATTTATAGAGTTATTGTAAGAAAACTTTTTTTTGTGGTAGAATCAAATCCCACCCCTTGGGCGTATCCCCAACTAAACATCTTAGCAAATTGCCTAGACTTCTATTTACCACTTCAGTCTATCCATCAGTTTGCGAGTGATGTGTAAAACTGAACTTCAAGTCTGTTCTCAACTTCTTCCACAATGTTCTCCAGCAATACCCCACAAATTTAGTATCTTTGTCAAAAACTATACTCCTTGGGAGACTATGTATTCTTACCACCTCTCTGAAAAACAAGTCTGCAATATGGACAACATCATGAGTTTTGTGGCATGGAATGAAATGTGCCATTTTGGAGAACCTATCAACCACCACAAATTCTGATTCATTACCTCTTTGTGTCCTTGGAGATCCAAGAACAAAATCCATACTTATGTCCTTCCATGGCTTTAATGGAACAGACAATGGCTGATATAGTCCAGTATTGTGACTAAATCCCTTGGCCACTTGACAAACCTGGCAATTCTGTACAAACTTCTTCACATCTTGTGACATTTGAGACCAAAAATAATGTTCTTTGAGAATGGAAATGGTCTTATCTCGACCAAAATTTCCTACCATCCCTCCACTGTGTTTCTCCTTAATCAAATTTTCCCTCATGGAACTCCTTGGAATGCACAATTGATTGCCCTTGAACAACATACTATCACGAATCAAATACTCTAGCCACTTGGTTCTATCTACAACAACAAGTTCTTTACAAGCTTTCCATGCTTCAGCAAAATCAGGATCCTCAAGGTATAGATTCTTGAGTTCATCAAACCCAACTACTTCAACCTGCATTACTGTAAGTAACAACTGCCTCCTACTTAATGCATTTGCAACCCTGTTAGATTTTCCACTTCTATGCTTCAACACAAATGTATAACTCTGCAAGAACTCTACCCACTTCATATGCCTCTGATTCAATTTACCTTGGGTATTTAGATACTGTAATGCCTAGTGATCAGTATATAAAACAAATTCCTTTGGCAATAAATAATGCCTCCATTTCTTTAAGGCTTGAACTATTGCATAGAACTCTTGATCATAAACAAAATACTTCTTCTTCACATCATTCAATTTTTCACTAAAATATGCAATAGGCTTACTTTCTTGGCTCAATATAGCTCCAATAGCACTGCCACTAGCATCACAATCCACCTGGAACACCTTTCTAAAATCTAGAAGTGCCAGCATAGGTTGTCCTATCACCTTCTTGTTCAGCATTTCAAAACTTCTCACAGTTGCCATAGTCCATTTGAACTCTTTTCTATCCCCTCTTATTGTTAAAATTCTTAATGAACTTCCTGTAAAAACTCACCAGACCATGAAATTATCTTACCTCAGTAGCAGACCTTAGAGTAGGCCATTCCAAGATGGCTTTTACCTTCTCTGAATCCATTTTGAGACCTTCAGGTGATATAACAAACCCCAAGTAGACTAATTCTTTCTTAGCAAAGGAACACTTCTTCAAATTAATTAACAGTTTCTCTTCTCGTAACCTTTCAAGGACACTACGAATATGCAATAAATGTTCTTCCAAAGTCTTTCTGAAAATTAAAATATCATCCAAATAGATAATAAAAAATTTTCCCAAGAACTTCTTAAGTACCTCATTCATAAGCCACATGAAGGTGCTTGGGGCGTTCGTCAATGGAAAGGGCATGACTAACCAATCATAAAGACCCTCCTTGGTCTTGAAGGCAATTTTCCACTCATCTCCTTCTTGTATCCGCATCTGGTGATAACCACTCTTGAGATCTATCTTTGTGAAGTACTGAGCTCGACTCAAACAATCCATAAAATCATCCATTCTTGGCAAAGGAAATTGATACTTGATGGTTATCATGTTTATAGCTTGAGAATCTGTACACATTCTACACTCTCCATCCTTCTTTGGTGCCAATACTATAGGTACTACACATGGACTCAGGCTCTCTCGAATCAACCCCTTCCTCAATAGCTCCTGAACCTATCTATTTAGCTCCTCAGTTTCAGCAGGAGTCATCCTATGAGCAGCCTTGTTAGGAAAACTAGCTCCTAGGATCAAATCTATTTGATGACTGATTTTCCTTATTGGTGGCAATCCTTTTGGAATATTATCAGAGATGATATCTCCAAACTCACCTAGTAAATCTAAAACTTCAAATGGTATTTCACTACTACCTTCTTTATCTTTCCTAGGAATCAAAGCATAACACATACACTGATGTTTCATTCCATCTAAAAACTTCCTTCCATCAACAAGACAAATCCTAGCATTGCTACATACCTTTTCACCTTCCCTTTTCATGGGCTTCAGTTTGTGGCAAACTCCATCCTTTGTTAGAGAGTATGTGTTTGCATGACCATCATGTATTGCATGCCTATCAAACTGCCACGGTCTACCCAACAATAGATGGAAACCATCCATTGGAATAACATCACAGAGAACTTCACCATGGTAACTCCAAATTTTGAACTTCACTAAACATTGTTCACTTACCAGGACCTTATGATCATCCTTCACCCAAGCGATTCGATAGGGCTGGGGGTGTTTCTCCCTCTTGAGCTTTAGCTTAGAGACCATCTCTTCTGACACCAAGTTTTTAGTACTACCACCATCAATGATCACATCACAACATTTATTCTCACATTTGCACCTAGTACAAAATGGACTCCTCCTTTGTCCTGGTTCAATCTCACCACTTAGTATGACCCTTTCATTTACTAAAGTCTCTCCTCTTTCTACATCCTCTAAATGTGATGACTATACATCCTCATCCACATGAGCAACCCTAGCTTGGCCCTCAGCTCTCCTATCTGTTCTTCCTTGTCATTGAGGGCATTCAAAGGCACGATGACCTTGTTCATTGCAATGCAAAAAGGCACCATGAAAACCTCCTCTTCCTAAACCTTGTCCATGTCCTCTACCTCTTCCTCTCTGACCTCCAAATTTTTTATCATGGGAGCGGTTGAAATCCTCGTTCCTCTGGTTCTGGCTAGTACCCACATCTTCATTTTTTCTTTGGGTCTCATTTTGACCTCTAGATGACCTATCACTACCCCTTCCTCCTTGACCATGCCCTCTTGGTCTCCCTTCAAACTTTTTATTTAGCTTCTTTTCAACTCGTAGGGAAAACTAGTATGCCTCTTCAATGCTAGTCGTTCTTACCAAACTTAATTCCTCTTGGATGCTAGGTCGTAACCCACTGATATAACAAACAACCTTCTCCTTATTTTCTTCTACATGCCCTGCTCTAATTAGAAGTCGATAAAACTCCTCCATATATTCTTGGACTGATTTTTCTGCTTTCTTTAACCCATGCATCTTCTTAAACAAATCAAGCTCGTAGTCAATAGGAATGAATTGGTTCTTTAGTTTGTCCACCATGCAGCCCCACCTTGTGATCTTCTCCTTTTCTCTTCTATTTCTCTCCAATTGAACCTCTTGCCACCAAATTTTGGCATGGCCTTTTAATTTGGCCTTTGCAAACTTAACCCTATCTAGATCCCTGATATCCTCATACTCAAAGTACTCTTCTAGTTCATTAATCCAGTTGATCAACTCATCTGGTTTCAGATTTCTTGAAAATACACCCACATCAATTGTAGATCTTCTCCCAAACTTAGTAATGGTCCTAAAAAGCCTCTCCTCTACCTGATTCAGAACTTCCCCTTCTGGGAAAATTTCTTCTTCTTCATTGTCATCCTCACTTTTGTCACCTGCAGTAACATTTGTTCCTCTACGGAGCTCCTCCTGCAACACTTGAACCTGCCTTTGGAGGGCTCTAACTTCCTTAGGATTAATAGCTCCAGCCCTTCCACCATGCTCTCTTCATGGAGGCATCTTTTTAACTCAAACCCACAACCACGTAGTCCTGGTGCAAACTGCCTCATAGTCTGCTCTTTATCTACACACTCAAGAAAACCTTGTTTTGATACCACTTGATGGGGACACAACCCAAGTACAGAATGGGCACAATAGGAAAGGGAAAATTTTATTAACTATGAAAATATGCTAGTACACTTAGTGTAGAGAAACAGACTCCAAAACATGCCCTATTGGCTTGCAATAGCATAAATCTGGAGATAATTTCTTCTCCCAGTACCTTCTCTCAAACTTTACTTCGAACTGCCTTTTACAATGCCAAAAATGTTCTTAAATAGACCTCGAAGGGTTAAGGATTAGGAATACATTTTAGAAAGTGCTAGTTGGCACCCACTACCCAAATAGAAGGCTCCAAAAGTTGCATTAGAAGTTGGCACAAAATTAGAAGAATCTAGAAATGGTAGCCGAACTTCTGGAAGGCATAACTTTTGAACCGTAGCTTCGATTGATGAACCGTTTACATTTTTGAAAAGTTCTCAAAGAGCTCTATAGACCTATGGACCAGCTTCACTCATCCCCCATTTTTTTGGCCTTTTTTGAGGTCATTTAATGACCTAAACCTGACTTTGAAGCATTCTTAGAAGGTCTCCAGAAATTGAAAAACTACGATAACTTTCAAATCGTGTAGCCTTTTGACCTGATTCTTTTTTTGGAATATTCTAAATTAAAATTACAATCATCCAACCAATTTACACCTTCCAGTTCACCAAAATGATAGATCAATTACATACTCCTATTTTTTTACATTTATACGTATCCCAAGGTGATTAAAAACTCTAACCCAGAACACTAATAGTGGAAGTGTGAGAGTTGAAACCTTTATTTGACCCAAATGGGCATCCAAAAATGAAAACACATGAAATAGAAATTAAATCTAAGTACATTTTTTTGGGTGACACAGGATTGCCCTTATACCTCTAGATGCTCCTGCATCAAATCTCTTCTATCTCCTCCTTCTTAGAAGTAGGAATTGGACATGGCTCCAATGCCAACCCCTCATCTGCACCATCATCATGATACTTTGTTAAGTATGCAATGTTGAAAATAGGAGAAATGTGAATTCCATCTAGCAACTCCACTACATAAGCATTTCTTGAGTCATGTTTCTTCAAAATTTTGCTAGGGCCAAATTTCTTCATCTTCAGCTTGTTGTAAGTAACTACTAGAAATCTTTCTTTTCTTAAGTGTACCATGACTAGATCCCCTACATGGAACTCCTTTGATTAGCCCTAGCTTTATACCGTTGGTTCATCCTGGAAATGTGTGCCTAGACCTCCTCATGTAGACACTTGATATGTTCAAAAAATTCTTCTACTTTAGCACTTCTCCTCTCCCCTTGCTCTATCTTCCTCAATTCTGCTGCAGTCCTTGGGCTACTTCCATATACAATTGGGAATGGTGATCTACTAGTACTCCTATTTATAGAGTTATTGTAAGAAAACTCTACTTGTGGTAGAATCAAATCCAACCCCTTGGGCTTATCCCCAACTAAACATCAGCAAATTTCCTAGACTTCTATTTACCACTTCAGTTTGTCCATCAGTCTGTGGGTGATGTGTAGAACTGAACTTAAAGTCCATTCTTAACTTCTTCCACAATGTTCTCTAGAAATACCCCACAAATTTAGTATCTCTATCAGAAACCATACTCCTTGGGAGACCATGTAGTCTTACCACCTCTCTTAAAAATAAGTATGCAATATGGACAACATCATGAGTTTTGTGGCATGGGATGGAATGTGCCATTTTGGAAAACCTATCAACCACCACAAATATTGAGTCATTACCCCTTTGTGTCCTTGGCAATCCAAGAACAAAATCCATACTTATGTCCTCCCATGGCTTTGATGGAATAGGTAATGACTTATATAGTCCAGTATTGTGACTAAATCCCTTGGTCGCTTGACAAACTTGGCAACTCTATACAAACTTCTTCACATTCTATGACATTTGAGGCCAAAAATAATGTTCTCTAAGAATGGAAATGGTCTTATCTTGACCAAAATGTCCTGCCATCCCTCCACTATGTTTCTCTTAATCAGATTTTCTCTCATGGAACTCCTTGGAATGTACAATTGATAGCCCTTGAACAACATACCATCTTGAATCAAATATTCTAGCCACTTGGTTCTGTCTACAGCAATAGGTTCTTTACAAGCTTTCCATGCTTTAGCAAAATTAGGATCTTCAGGGTACAAATTCTTCAATTCATCAAACCCAACCACTTCAACCTACATTAATCTAAGCAACAAGTGCCTCCTACTCAATTCATCTGCAACCCTATTAGACTTTCCACTTCTATCCTTCAACACAAATGTATAGCTCTGCAAAAACTCTACCCACTTCATATGCCTTTCGTTCAATTTACCTTGGCTATTTAGGTACTGTAATGCTTGGTGATTAGTATACAAAACAAATTCCTTTGGCAATAAATAATGCTTCCATTTCTTTAAGGCTTGAACTATTGCATAGAACTCTTGATCATAAACAGAATACTTCTTCTTTGCATAATTCAATTTTTCACTAAAATATGCAATAGGCTTACCTTATTGGCTCAATACAACCCCAATAGCACTACCGCTAGCATCACAATCCACCTGGAACACCTTACTAAAATCAGGAAGTGCCAACACAAGTTTTTCTATCACCTTCTTCTTTAGCAATTCAAAACTTTTTGTAGCTACCGTAGTCCATTTGAACTCTTTTATATCCCCTCTTATTGTGTCAGTCAGGGGTGCACATATGCCACTAAAATTTTTAATGAAATTCTTGTAAAAACAAACCAAACCATGAAATAATCTTACCTCAGTAGAAGACCTTGGAGTAGGCCATTCCAAGATGGCTTTTACCTTCTCTAGATCCATTTTAAGACCTTCAGGTGATACAACAAACCCCAAGTAGACTAACTCCCTTTTTGCAAAGCTACACTTCTTTAAATTAATTAATAGTTTCTCTTCCCTCAACCTTTCAAGGACACTATGAATATGCAATAAATTTTCTTCCAAAGTCTTTCTAAAAATTAAAATATCATCCAAATAAACAATAATTTTTTTTCCCAAGAACTTCTTAACTACCTCATTCATAAGCTGCATGAAGGTGTTTGGGGTGTTCATCAATCCAAAGGTCATGACTAGCAACTCATAAAGACCATTCTTGGTCTTGAAGGCAATTTTCCACTCATCTCCTTTTCGTATCTATATCTGATGATAGCCACTCTTGGGAACTATCTTTGTGAAGTACTGAGCTCCACTCAAGTACTCCATAAGATCATCCATTCCTGGCAAAGGAAACTGATACTTGATGGTTATCCTATTTATAGCTCAAGATTTTTTACACATTCTCCACTCTCCATCCTTCTTTGGTGCTAGTACTGTAGGTATTGCACATGGACTTAGGCTCTCTCAAATCAAACCCTTCCTTAATAGCTCCTGAACCTATTTGTTTAGCTCCTCATTTTTAGTAGGAGTCAATCTATGAGCGACCTTGTTAGGAAAACTAGCTCCTGGGATTAAATCTATCTGATGACTAATTTTTCTTACTGGTGGCAATACTTCTAGAACATTATCAAAGATGATATCTCCAAACTCACCTAATAAATCTAAAACTTCAAGTGGTATTTCACTACTACCTTCCTTATCTTTTCTAGGAATCAAAGCATAACACATACACTGATGTTTCATGCCATCTAAAAACTTCCTTCCATCAACAAGATAGATCCTAGCACTGTTGCATACCTTTTCGTCTTTCTTTTTCATGGGCTTCAGTTTGTGGCAAACTCCATCCTTTGTTAAAGAGTGTGTGTTTCCATGACCATCATGTACTGCATGCCTATCAAACTACCACAGTCTTCCCAACAATATATGGCAAACATCCATTGGAATAACATCACAGAGAACTTCATCATGGTAACTCCCAATTTTGAACTTCACTAAACATTGTTCACTTGCCAGGACCTTATGATCATCCTTCACCTAAGTGATTTGATAGGGCTAGAGGTGTTTCTCCCTCTTGAGCTTCAACTTAGAGACCATCTCCTCTGATACCAAGTTGTCAGTACTACCACCATCAATGATGACATCACAACATTTATCCTCATATTTGTACCTGATACAAAATAGACTCCTCCTTTATCCTAGTTCAATCTCACCACTTAGTAGGACCGTTTCATTTACTAAAGTCTCTCCTCTTTTTGCATCCTTTTAATGTGATGATTGTACATCCTCATCCACATGAGCAACCCTAGCTTGACTCTCAACTGTCCTATCTGTCCTTCCTTGTTGTTGAGGCCATTCAAAGGCATGATGACCTTCTTAATTGCAATGGAAATAGGTACCATAGAAGCCTCCTCTTCCTTGTCCACATCCTCTACCTCTTCCTCCAAAGTTTTGATCGTGGGAGTGGTTGAAATCTTTGTTCCTTTGATTCTTGTTATTACCCACATCTTCATTTTTCTTTTGAGTCTCATTTTGGCCTCTAGATGACCTACCACGGCCCCTTCCTCCTTGACCATGCCCTCGTTGTCTCCCTTCAAACCTTTTATTTAGCTTCTCTTCAACTCACAAGGTAAATGGGTATGCCTCCTCAACACTAGTCATTCTTACCATACTTAATTCCTCCTAGATGCTAGGTCGTAACCCACTAATATAACAAGAGACCTTTTCCTTATTTGGTTTTGCATGCCCTACTCTAATCAGAAGTCGATAAAACTCCTCTGTATATTCCTCAACTAATTTTCTAGCTTGCTTTAACCCATGCATCTTTTTAAACAAATCAAGCTCATAGTTGACAGGAATGAACTGCTTCTTTAGTTTGTCCACCATGCAATCCCACCTTGTGATCTTCTCCTTTCCTCTTCTATTTCTTTCCAATTGAGCCTCTTGCCACCAGATTTTGGCATGGCCTTTTAGTTTGGTCTTTGAAAACTTAACCCTATCTGGGTCCCTGATATCCTCATACTCAAAGTACTCCTCCAATTAATTGATCTAGTCGATCAACTCATCCAGTTTTAGTTTTCCTAAAAATACACCCACATCAATTGTAGGTCTTTTTCCAAACTTAGTAATGGCCCTAACAAGCCTCTCCTCTACCTAATTCAAAAATTCTCTTTCAACTTCCCCTTCTTGTCCAATTTCTTCTTCTTCATTATCATCCTCAGTTTTGTCGCTTGCAACAACATTTGTTCCTCTACAAAGCTCCTCCTGCAATTCTTGAACCTACCTTTGGAGGGTTCTAACCTCCTCAGGATTAATAGCTCCAGCCTGTCCACCACACTCTCTTCATGGAGGCATCTTCTTAACTCAAACCCACAACCACACAGTCCTAGTGCAAACTGCCTCATAGTCGGTGCTTTGTCTACACACTTAGGAAAACCTTGCTTTGATACCACTTGATGGGGTCAAGCCCAATTTCATAATGGACACAACATAAAAGAAAAACTTTATTAACTATGAAAATATGCTAATACACTTAGTGTAGAGTAAATAGACTCGAAAACATGTCCCCTAGGCTTACAATAGAATAAATTTGGAGATAATTTCTTCTCCCAGTACCCTCTCTCAAACTCCACTTTGAACTACCTTTTACAATGCCAGAAATGTTCTTAAATAGACCCCAAAGAGTTAAGGATTAGGAATATATTCTATAAAGTGATGGTTGGCATCCATAGCCAAAATAGAAGGCTCCAAAAGTTGCATTAGAAGTCGGCACAAAATTAGAAGAATCTAGAAATGGTAACCAAACTTTTGGGAGGCATAACTTTTGAACCGTAGCTCTGATTAACGAACCATTTACATTTTTGGAAAGCTCTTGAAGCACTTTATAGCCTTATGGACCAGCTCCACTCATCCCCCATTTTTTGGCCTTGTACAAGTTCATTTAATGCCCCTGAGCTAACTTTGAAGCATTCTTAGGAGGTCTCCAAAAATCAGAAAACTGCGATAACTTTCAAACTGTGTAGCCTTTTGACCTGATTCTTTTTCTGGAATGTTCTAAATGACAATTTTAATCATCCCTCTAATTTACACCTTCTAACTCACCATAATTATGGCTCAATTAAATAGTCCTATTTTTTTAACATTTACACATATCCCAAGGTGCTTAAAAACTCTAACCTAGAACACTAATAGTGGAACTGTGAGAGTTGGAACCTTTATTTGACCCAAATGGGTATCCAAAAATGAAAACACATGAAACAGAAACTATGTCTAAGTACATTTTTTTTTTGTTGACATAGGATTGCCCTTATACCTCTAGATGCTCCTACATCAAAAGTAAAGATCTACTAAGCATTCAAGATCCAATTCATCAAGGAGGTTGTTAGCTATTGAAGGATTCAATCTCTATGGAGCCCTCTTGTTGAAGATTTCTCCATCCATATTCATCCAAGCCTTTTCATATGCAAAGATACATTCAAGATTGGTGTTGAAGATCTAATGTCATTGATTTGAGACATCCTACATACATTTGGAGCATGCGTAATTATGGATTCAAGACTGCGAATCCTCCACAAGGATTTTAACATAAGGAAGGTGAATAGTTCCATTTACTTTATTTATATATATTGCAATTTCAATTATATTTCAAGGTTGATTCCAAACTAGGGTTTCACCAAGGTACAAATGTGGAACAACAAATTGAAGAGCAAATTTTGATACTCTTTTCATCAAACTTGCAAGATCCATGAACAAAAAATTTTTCTGTACAATGTAGGTCAAGGTCAACTTTTTGGGGTACAATTGTGCCCTAGGGTAAGATTGTGCCTCTCTATCTGGGTCAAGGTCAACCTCCCTTCAAAAGGACAAAAGTTTTCTGGGTTTTCTCCATCTTGACATTTCTAGCCCAGAACAAGTTGTAGAGATCTTCAAAACTGTACACAAACATCAAAAATCAGCATTTTCCATAATTATCCTATTTTAAGGTAAGTATTTTTCTTTTATCTATTTCAAGATCTAAGCACATACTTCTCAAATAGAAAGACCATAGGATCTTCATTCTCCCTATTCTCTATTGTTTGATCCATTTGTGCATTGATCACTTCCTTATGTTTAATCAATTTGGATCATTCCTTTTGGAAATATGGGTTGAGGATAGGTCTTCTTTTCTTCCTATTCATTTTGGTGAACCCAATACACTTACCCTCTTTTATTTTGTTAAATTAGATGGCCTATTGAGTTTTGTGGTGTTATATTTCATTTCATATTTGTTACGTCTTTTCTTGCATTAAGATTGGATTTCATTTATGCTCTTGCATTTTAAAATTAAAAAATACAAAAAAAAATAAAAAAATTGTAAAATTTATTTCAAAATACAAAAATATTTATGCTTTATGTTTTATTAGTTTAGTTCATTTGCATTGCATTGGTTTATGAACTTTATTACTTCTAGTCCTATTTATAATCTTAGGGTTTGACATAGTCATAGACTTATGGGTACCTTTGAGCCTGAATCTTCTTCTCCTTTCCTTAGGATTAAGAATGAGACTTTGATTCTTCTTGATTCTAATCCTCTTGTGGAGAAAAATTATTCTCACTCATCTCATGATGAGGGTTATGCTTTAAGAGTTCCTCCTAAACAAGTCCAAAAACTTTCAACATGAACTTGATAAAATGGGTGATTGACTTATTCAAAAAACCCATAATCAAGATCCTATTCAAGCTATAGAGGCTCTTAAGAAAGTTCTTCATGATAGTGACCAAGGTGTTAATCTCTTGTGTGGCATTACTCACCTTGTGTATTCCAATGTCAAACGTTTAGCTCAAGAAGCTCAAGATTTAGGATTGATTCCTCCTATCACTAGTGTAGAACCTTCTTATGTTCCTTTCCCTAGTGTTCCTAATTATACTCCTTTGGTGATTGGGATATTTCCCTCTATCCTACAAGTGTTCCTTCTATGTCCCTTCCTATACCACAACCTTCTTATCATAATGTTCCTTTTATTTATTCTACTCCTCTGCCAACTGTAATTCCTAGTGCTCCTCCAATTGTGTCTTCCATTCCTGCAGCTTCTTACACTTTACCTAGTGTTTCTAATGTTGGTTTTCCTCCTTTATTGTCTCATGATTCTACATTAATCAGTTTGGCTCAAACTGTGTCATCTTACTACAACAACTTGCATCCTTGACTTGAAACAAGTTTAGCATTCCTACTTGTGACATGGGAAGTCCTTTGTCTTAGAATATTATTTATACTCCCATTCCTTAGCAAGCCGATATGACTCATCTTGAGAATTATAATCGTAAGGGAGACCCCGTTCATCATGTTAAAACATTTCAAATCCTCTATAGTGATTATGTTCATGATCATAGGATTTTAGCTAAGTTGTTTGCTCAAACATTTCATAATAAGGCTTTACAATGGTTTTGTTCCTTGACTCCTTATTCTATTAATTCATTTCCTCAACTTGCTAATTCTTTTATTCAAAATTTTCAAAACAACATTGGCCCACAAGTGCCTTTGACAGATTTGATGCATTGTAAACAAAATTTTAAAGAAAATTTTCTAAATTTATTGGTAGATTTAAGAATTTACATGCTCAAGTTTCCTAACCTATTCTTGATATTGATATTCAACATATGTTTATTTCAAATTTGCAAAAGGATATTAGAGATAAGATTCTTCTTACTAAATTTACTTTTTTTCAACAACTTTTTGTAGTGCTTCATCATTATCAATTACAAGTGAATCAATTCGAGAGCACCACTCCAATGGCTCATGTTCCTATTGATAAAAGTGATGCTGCTCCTAATCCAAATAAAGTTAAAAAATTCAACAACTATTTCAAGGTAAACAAACAAGAAAATGCAGTTGTTGATCAAGTTGTTGTTGCATCTCATAATGCCACTTCTGCATCCATTTTTTTTCAATTAAATTATACATTTAATCCTCTTTCTAAATATTTACATTCTATTATGAATAGGTTGTTAACTACTAATATGATTACTTTACCTCCTATTGAACCTCTTTTACTTGTTACAATGGTGTCTAAATCTTTTAATCCAAAATCTTTTTGTCAATATCATCACCAAAATGGTCATGATACTGAGAAATGTTATTCTTTAAAACATAAGGTTCTTGACTTAATTGATTCTAATGCTTTATCTATTGATCATTTTAATGGTAATGGGAATAAATCTCTTTCTCCTCCCAATCAAAATCTTCAAATCTATATGAATCCTTTACCTACACATGATACTAATACTATTTCTCAGCCATCTTCTATGATATTTTGTATGATTCAAAGATGGATGATCTTAATCATGTTATTAATCAAGTGGAGCATGTGGTTTAATTTGTATCTCCACCTCATTCTCAACCTCTACTTCAATCTCAAGTTTTAGCTCCACCTCAACTAAAATCTAAGCCTAAATTGAAGCCTCAACCTAAACCTCAACAACAACCTAAGAAAAAATGACCTTGGGAACTTTTGATTACCTTTGATGATTCTAATACTATTAAAGCTCCTAATGGTTCTCTTTATATTTATGCTAAGATTGATGAGATACCCGCTTGTGGTTGTCTTGGTAATCCTACCTTCTTAGTTAATGTAATTATAGAAGAAAATATTTTTATGAAAGGTTTGCAATGTGATTTTTATGATACATTAGATGTGTGGATTCAAACTTGTGATGGTTTTCTTTATCCATCATTTGGTTCTATTGATTTAGCCATTGAATTTTGTGGCAAAAATGTGAACACTACCTTTGTTGTTGTTCCTAATTTTGATCTATTTCAAGTTAAACTTGATTTTTTGTGGTTAGATGCCATGCATGTTGTTGCTTCCCCTATTTATAAATGTCTTAAGTTCTTTTATGATGGAAAAGTGAAGACAGTTAATCATAGTTTATATCATAATTCTAGGCCCAAGTATTCTGCTAACATTGACTTCTTTTAGCCTTCATTACCTAATTCATGTCCTTTTCAACCTAACCATCTTTTCTATTCATATCAAGCCTATAAGCATCATAAGATTCTTGAGTTATATTTACCTCCTATGGATATTAACCATGGTCTTTTTCCTACACCTTCCATATCTCCTTTATCTATGGCTTCTACATGTATTAATAAAGCTCCTCCTTTTGCTTGTTAGTCTCCTAATAATCCTATTAATCCTCCTATAGAACCTATTAAGGATCCCGTAATTGTTTCTCCCAATTCTCAACATATTTCAAGTAAGGAAAAATGTAATCAATCTGCTAACAAACTTTTTAAGAAGCATCATGCTCAAACTAAGGCTCATAATTTTGTTCTTCAAAAATATTTACCTTCTTTGGATACAACTATGCATGATGTCTTAGAAGAATTTGTTGCTAATAATGATGTTGAAATGCATGATTTTGATGATTCTATCTCTATCTTAGATCCTATTTTGATTAATCTAGATGAAGAAGATACTCTTGATGATACTAATGATGTTAATGATGAATATGAAGCTATTGACATTGACATTGATTTACCTAATATGCTTTCCTTACAATTGATACTCACACCTAGTATTGAACATTGTGATTCTCAAGAGGATCCTTGTATGGACTTGGCTATCATTCCTACTATGTTGGATATAGTCCCTCTTGTGAATTACCCACCTTCCCTAAATGATATAAAATTAGATGGGCAGAGTAGGTGGAATTCTTGATTAGCTAGTCCTTCATAGTAGTCTTTGTTGTGTGTTTATCTATTGTACTATATTTCTCCATGATGTATTTGCTAAATATTGTTAGATTATTTTATACAATCTTTGTTGCTCTGTTAGTGCAAGGTGATAAAATAATTGAACATATTGTACTTATTCCTCTATATGTATCTCTATTCTTCCATATTTTGTTTCATTTTATGTTGTACCTATGTTATTGTTCATACATTTTTCCTTGTGTAATCTGCTTGGATTTGCAACTTGGTAGCACTAATTATTTTTGGTATCTAGGTCATGGTCTAAAAAGATTCTCCTTTGTATCTCTTATGTGATCTTTCTTCCTTTTTGAATGTAGTTCTACTTTCTTTGGGGAATGGTGTCAATTCATTTGCAATAATATTATATATATTATCTTATGATAATACTGACCTTATAGTAGGTATATAGATCCCTTTTGTGTTCTTTGTATGTTTATGTGGTATTTCCCTTGATTTTTCTTTGTCTTGGGGTGTTTCGTAGTAGAAAGTAATCAGTGGAGTTGTTTATGTTTTCGCTAAAGCCATTGCTCTTGTTAAAGTGTTAGTAATGACTTTAATGTGGGGACATTTGCTCTGCTCACTTATTGCACATATATACTTTTCTAAACATATGTATTATTTTCTCAAGATACCTTTTTCTACATTTTTGTATTAATGACTAATCCTAAAAGCATGGATTTATATTTTAGGATCTCTTGATCCTGCCAGTTTCAAATATTTTTAATCCCTTAAGGTCGAAGGTGTCCTTAAGATTGGATCTTTTTTTTGGTTTTACTCTTATAGAATATAATATTTTTGAGGGTAAATCCTTGATGCATTAACTAGTGAGTAGCCATATACATTGTGTAGTTTCCTTGTGTGGTTCACAATGGGACATAAGTTCACATTGGGCGAGATAATCACACTCTTTTTCCTTTTCTATTTTTCAAGAGATGTCTCTCTTATTTTGATCTTAGAGTTGACAAAGACTTGAGTCTCTAGGGCTTGAGGATATCTTTGTCTCTTTGATTTTAATAAGATTATTTTTTCATTATGATCTACTTTACCAAGAGTTTGCATCACGTCCATACTCTTGCTAAAGTGGGGGCTAAATCTATCATCTTAAAATGGAAGCACTTTCATGTTAAAGAGTTTTTATCCCTTTGAGTAAGTGGTCTAGGGTCATGTCAAGCACCTTGAATAGGTCTTTGCATGGATCTATCTATTTTTCACTTGTTCTACTTCTCTCTCTCCATTTCTAGCCTCTTTTTGAAAAATTGCTCTATGAATCTAAGGATTTTAACTTTTTGGGTCAAAGACAACTTGAAGACCTATGTCAAGGATGACCTCAACCCTGCCCTAGGGTAGGGTCGACTTCATCCTTGAGCCCAAGTCCAATTTCAATTTCTAGGAGTTTTAGGACATCAGGCTTCAAAAAAATTCTTTTTCCCACTTCTGTTTTAGCTCTTTTGAGTTTCAGAATGGTAGACTTAAATTTTATTTAATTTAGGTCCATTTCTAGGGGTTAAGGTTAATTGAAATTCAATGCTCCCATGTTGGCTTTCTCTAGGAGTTTGTGCCCTAGATCTCTATATAAGGTAGCCTTCTCTCATTTTTCTCTAAGACACATTATGATATCGGATGAACAATTACCTTTCTACATCCATTATTCTATAAAGTGAAGATCTACTAAGCATTCAAGTGTTCAAGCATTCAAGATCCAATTCATCAAGGAGGTCCATTGTTAGCTATTGAAGGATTCAATCTCTATGGAGCTCTCTTGTTGAATATTTCACCATCTATATTCATCCAAGTCTTTTCCTATGCAAAGATACATTCAAGATTGGTGTTGAAGATCTAATTCCATTGATTTGAGACATCCTACATACATTTGGAGCATCCATAATTGTTGATTCAAGGATTTGAATCCTCCACAAGGATTTCAACAAAAGCAAGGTGAATAGTTTCATTTACTTTTTTTATACATATTACAATTTCAATTATATTTCAAGGTTGATTCTAAGTTGGAGTTTCACCAAGTAAAACTCCCCATCCAAACAAAAAAATCATTTTTCTTGTAGATACAGGTGTGGAACAACAAATTGAAGAGCATATTTAGATACCCTTTTAATTGAACTTGTGAGATCCACAAACATAAATTTTGTCAAAATAGTTTACATCAAGGTCAACTTTTCAGGGTACAATTGTGCCCCTTTATCTGGGTCAAGGTTGACCTCCCTTCAAAAGGAAAAAAGTTTTCTATTTTTTCTCCTTCTCAACATTTCTAGTCTAGAGCAAGTTGTAGAGATCCTTGAAACTATACACAGACATCAAAAATTAGCATTTTCCAGATTTATCCTATTTTAAGGTAAGTATTTGTCTTTTATCTATTTCAATATTTAAGCACATACTTCTCAAATAGCAATGCCATATGATCTCCTTTCTCCCTATTCTCCATTCCTTGATCTATTTGTGCACTGATCACTTCCTTGTAGGTAATCAATTTGAATCATTCATTTTGGGAATTTGGGTTGAGGATGGGTCCTATTTTCTTCCTATTCATAATGAATCTTGCAATGTGTGAAAAATGTGGCTCTTTTTTCAAAATATCACTGGCAACAAAGATTACCTTATGAATTATCTCTGTGAGTGGCAATAATTGAATTTGGACAAACATCAACTTTTTCTTGATCTCTACATCTTTATCTATAAGCTCGACTAACCTTTTTTGACTAAATGTTAGTTCATAGTAAGAGGGTGAGATAGAACTTGGATTCTTGCCAAATGAAATAACATTCACTCTAACATCTTCATGTAATAGGTCTAATGAGTGTGTATTATCTATTGTAAAGAAATCAATATCACATAGTTTTAAATATAACGAATTGATAGTCTTCAAAAATTGTTTCCAACTATGTAATAGATGTAGAAAGCTCAACTTGTCTCTATACAAGTTCCTATGAGACTTTCTGTAACACTTGATGCTCCATTCTTCTCTTAGACTATTCTAATAATTTTTCATTTATCTCTATGTCATCTATCTAGAGTCAATCAACTATATACACTAGCTGGTCCGAAATTGTATGTTGATTGCTTACATTTGTGATTCCAAATGCATCTATAAAAATATCTTTGATAGTATGAAGTACCTATCTTCCTTTCTTCTCTCTTTTTAGTTGTTCTTTTTCTTCCTTATGACTCAACAAGATTTTCTACTCTTGCATTTTCTCAAGCATAAGATTATTCAAATTATACGTAAGTAATCTAATTATCTCATCAAGACTTACTAACTCATCACCTTCCTCTTCTGCATGAGTGACAACCTGAGATTGTGACGGTGTATCACTTGGTAGTGATAATTGCAATTGTTTCCTCTTTTCACTCGATCTCAACTTTAGTTATTGTGTTGGTGTAGAAATAATATGTTGCATAGGTGTCACATATGTAGGTTTTGCTACCTTTGCACTCAAAAATTGAACAAGAGCTTGAGTAGCCTCTTTTTCTTTCCATTTCACTTCAACTTTTGTTGATTGTGCGGATGAATCTTTAAAAAAAATTAACTCCTTTTGCAAAATTGTCATATAATTCAATGGTGTATATATGATTAATACCTTACCAAGTTGCTCAACACTTATAGCCTCAGTTAGTAATGTGACAATAACATTATTAGTCTTCTAGACTTCAAGCTTTGGATATTCAATTATCTCTAACAAAATTAGATTAGTATAAGGTTTTCTTGAGTCATTCATTAAAAATTGAATATCTTCCTCTATCAATACATTTGGATTAGGTGGAGGGATATCAGTGTCATCTTCAATTGTAACAGTCTCTTTCTATTCACACCTATAGACAAGTTGTTTAATCTCCTTTGTTAGCTTAGCCACTTCTTTCTTATTCTCATCTTCAAATTCAATAGCATCTCGACCTTCCCTTACTTCTACAAATGGAGTAAGCAATCCAAAAGCTCCCTTCCATACTCTACTATTGTCCTACTCAACTTCATGGGTTTTATATTTCAAAATTTTATGTGCCTATTCCCTCAACATAAACTTCTTTAAAAAATGTTTTAGGGTTATAGACATACAAGTCTTCCCTAAATCTAGCATAGCGTGTGCCAATTTTGTCTCTCTTATTTGTTTTTCAATGGAAAATGCCCATTTCCACTTAGCATCCACTCTTTTGCACAATACCACTAGAAATTCATTTCCCAATTCTAGGGGTGTGTGCCTTAGCTTAATCATCATGTTAATCATTGCACCATCAAGCTTAACTTGATTATTATTATTCAAAGAATCATAATCAATGTCTTTAAAACCCATTATGCTTTCTAATTCTATCAGTTTTGCACATACCTGATCAATAGTCGTTGGAAGGAGTCTCTTCACTACTTGAAGTTTATTAGTCTCATTAGGCTCATTCTTTTCATCATCTTCTTACTCCTCTTGTGCAACAATCAACACTCTTCTCAACTTTTCTTGTTCTTTAACCTGGTTCTTCTTCTTCTTTTATGAGCTTTCAGTTAATAGCTTGGAAGGAGGTTGTATTGACCTTTTTCTAGTGATGATCACCTTTCCCTTTGGCTTGTAAGGTGTCACCATATCTTGCATGTCCTCTTTGAGGTCTTCCTTCACCTTAGGTTTTATTATAAGAACCTTTTTCTATTTGGTGGCCTTTGGCTTAACACCAACCAATTATTTTCCTTTGCCTTCCTTAGCCTTTATGGGTTGACTAGACCCTTCTCCTTCTTCCTCTTTATCAACCTCGAGACCCTTTTTCTTTCTTTGCTTCCCTGCTTTGGGTGTACTAAATTCAAAAGTTAGCTCAACAATAACACTCTCATGTAAAAATTGCTCGATTCTAGAATCTATGTCTTCTAGTAGAACTACAGTAACTATTGTAGTTATCACATCTACATTTACCTCATAGGGCATTGGCATCAGCCATGCTACCCTCAGTAATACTGCCTTTGCATACACAAAGCCAATGTCTACAATGAAACATACTTCATCATATTATTTGTCCACAACTAATTTTGGAATTATCATCCTATTCCTTATTTTTTCTTTGAATTCTTCAAAATAGTTATCCATGATTGCTTCAAAAATTTCTCCCAATTTTATTATTAGGTCACTAATGTGTTCCATAGTTGTTATGCTTCTATCCCATGCAACTATTCCAATGGTGAGAAAAGAGTTTTGCACATAGAAAAATATGTAAACTGGTAATGATCCAAACTTAAAAGAGGTGTTCTTTACTTTTCTTACTATCTCTAGGTTCTCTATAAGTTGGTGAAGTTGCAACTCGACAAGATCATATGAATGATCCTTCTTCCAAATTTTGTAACCCAAATCCACTACTACATAAGGTATGTTGTTCAATCTACTATATTGATAGAATTTGTGTGCAATCACACGAACAAAAAAATCAATTAATGGATCTTCAATCCCTTCAATTGACATTCCATGACCATTCCACTTTTCCCTAGTCTAGTTCTCAATTTAATTCTTTGTTCCATTTTTAATGCTCTTAGGTTAGTCCAAGGTAGGGTACCCAATTACCCTACAAATGATAGCCTTGTAGATCTTGATTGGTCCACCTTCTAACCACACATTCATATTATGAATGTGGTTGAGTGTAATCCTTATCCATTCAACTTTGAAACCATTCAAAAATCCTAGGACATGGGTGATGTAGGAGCATCCTAGGTTTCCTTGTACTCTTGCACTTTTGTTCATTCTGCCAGTTGCTACTAAGTAACCAGTTTCTAGTTGATGTCGAGTGACTAGTTTCTAGTTGATGTCGAGTGACTAGTTTCTAGTTGATTTCGAGTGACCATTTTCCAGTTGGTGCTGAGTGTCAGTTTCCAATTGATTCTGAGTGATGCCGAGTGCCAATTTTCAGTTTATGTCGAGTGCCAGTTTCTAGTGGATGTCGAGTGATGTCGAGTGCCAGTTTTTAGTTGATGTCACGTCATCCAATGGGTGCTGAGTTGTTTGTGTCTGGTTCCTATTTAGGTTGACTTTGTTGGAATTTAATTTTGGTATAGGTAGTTATATTTTCTGAGAGCCAACTTGTGGCTTCTCTAAGTTCTAGAATGTTCTGTAAGCCATTTTGGCAAGTATAAATAGAGTGCTTAGGCTTAGATTAAAGGTAAATTTTGGGGAGAGTTTAGAAAGAGCAAGATATCTTGTTCTCTCTCTTTGGTGTTGTATTTGTATTGTGTTTTCTACTGTGTTAACTCTTGCAGGGTGGTTTGGATGGCTGGTTGAGCCTTTGGCCCTAGTTATTCATCCTCTTGCCTACATCAGTTGGTATCAGAGCTTGAGGTTCATCCTTGTGGAGATTGTATAATGTAGAACCCTGATTTGGATTTGTTTGTAGGGTGGTAGATCTAAAAATTTGACCTATAACTTGCAGAGGGTTATGATCTTCCAAGAACCTGATTTGTAAAGATGGTTTGTGGTAGAGGAAATAATGTTGATAATGCTATATTGGATCAGCTGAGACAAATTGCAGCCAGATTAGATGTTGTGGAGATAGCCCAGAGGAGAGGAACACATCTTGATGATGTAAGTGATGATGAAGTAGTAGCACCAAACCTAATCAAGAACCTGAAGAAGACCAAGATGAAGCAAGATTGTTGAGAGTATTGTCTAGAGCTAATTCAAAGCCTGATGTAGAAGTTGTTCCTTATGATAGAAAATTGAACACCAATGTTGTGTTAGATTGGATCTCTGATATGGAGAAGTTCTTTGAGTATGAAAACACTCCTGATAATAGAAAGGTGAAAATTGCAGTCACTAGGTTGAAAGGTCATGCATCACTATGGTGGGAGCACTTGCAAATTGATAGACAAAGGAGAGGAAAGGAGAAGATCAAAACTTGGCCAAAGATGGTGAACAAGGTAAAGAAAAAATTCCTTCCTACTAATCACCAAGTTAGCTTGTTGAGAAAGATGCAAAATTTGAAGCAAAAAAGACATGGCTGTGAAAGAGTATACTGAGGAATTCTATAGACTAGACATTAGATCTGGACATGTGGATGATGATGTTGAAAAAATTGCAAGGTACATTAATGGATTGAGATCTAGAATATAAGATGAAATAAGTTTTGTGAAGCTGGAAAGTGTAGAAGAAGCATATCAATATGCCTTGAAAGCTGAGGAGATCTTGACAAAGAAGCATGAACAAAGACAGAGAAGCAGAGGTGGTAGATTCCAGAGAGGCAGAGGTAGATCTTATGGAGAAAGTGGTAGATCTGACAGTTTAATGTAGGATAAAGGAAAATCTGAATGGAAGAACGATGACAAAGGCAAGACTGAATGAAAAAGTGGTAATTCTTACCAAGGAGGCACTAATTCTTATCAAGGAAGAGGTAATTCTTATTCTAGAGGTGGATTTCATGGTAATTGTTTTAGATGTGGCAAAGAAGGGCATAGATCCTTTGAATGTAGATCTTCTGAAGGTGGGCAGAATAATAGAAATGCTATGATTCAAGAAGACATTGAGAGTTCACCAAGTGGACCTGAGGCTAGAGAAAATTTGATGGTGAGAAGAACCTTATGTAATAAGGGAACTGATGAGGAAACTATTTTAAGAAGAAGCATTTTCAAGACAAGATGTAAGATGGCTGGAAAATGCTACAAAATGATCATTGATAGTGGAAGTTCTACAAACCTAGCATCAAAAGAGTTGGTTACGAAGTTGTAGTTGTAGAGGCTGAAACATCCCAAACCTTATCATGTTTCATGGATCAAAGATGAGCATAAGATATTGGTAAGTGAGCAATGCCTTGTGAAGTTTAAAATTGGACATTACTTTGATGAAGTTTTGTGTGATATTATACCCATGGATTGTTTTCATATTTTGTTGGATAGACCTTGGCAATATGATAGATATGTTGTACATGATGGAAGATTGAATCAATATACTCTTTGGGTAAATGGGAAAAAACAAACATTGTTGCCTTTGATTGAAGTTCTAGATGAGGTTAATTGTACTACTATAAAAATTTGCATGGTTAATGGGAAACAATTTGAAAAGGAAGTGAAGAAGAATTGGGTTTGTTTTTCTATAATTCCAAGAAAACCGAGTTTTGTGAATAGAGACCAAGTGCTAGAAAATAGTATTAACCGAGTGCTAGTCAATGGTGACCGAGTGATAGATGGTAGTATTGACCAAGTGCCGAAAGAAATTGTAGAGTTGTTGAATGAGTATAAAGGCATTATTGCTGAAGATATTCCTGATGGTTTACCTCCTATAAGAAGTATAAGTCATTGTATGGATCTGATTCCTGGAGCTAGTTTTCCAAACAAAGCACCATATAGATTGATGCCTGCAGAGAATGAAGAACTTAACAGACAAATGCATGAATTGTTGCAGAAAGGTTTGATCAGAGAAAGCTTGAGTCCATGTGTTGTACCTACTGTATTAGCACCTAAAAAGAATGGAGAATGGAGAATGTGTACCGATTCCAGAGCCATTAACAAGATAATAGTGAAATATAGGTTTCCTATGCCAAGGATGGATGACATAATGGATTGTTTGAGTGGAGCAAAGTATTTTACCAAGATTGATTTGAAGAGTGGCTATCATCATATCAAAATCATAGAAGGTGATGAATGGAAGACTACTTTCAAAACAAAAGATGGTTTGTATGAATGGTTGGCTATGCCTTTTGGTTTGACTAATGCACCTAGTACTTTCATGAGGTTGATGAATGAAGTTCTGAAAAGATTCTTGGGTAAGTTTGTGATTGTTTATTTGGATGATATTCTGATATTCAACAAGACTAAGGAAGAAAATCTTGAGCATATTAGACAAGTATTGCAGAGGTTGAAAGAGGAAAAGTTGCCGATTAATCTGAAAAAAGTGTTCTTTTATGCAAGAGGAGATTGTGTATTTGGGATTTGTGATTTCAGCTAATGGATTTAGGATGGATCCTAAGAAGGTTAAAGCAATTTTGGAATGGCCTAAACCATAGAATGTGGGCGAGGTAAGATCATTTCATGATTTGGCTAATTTTTATAGAAAGTTTATAAATAATTTCAGTGTTGTTTGTAATGCTATGACTAAAACAATGAGGGGAGATAAAAAGGAATTCAAGTGGACACATGGAGCTGATAAGAGTTTTGAGACTTTGAAACAAAAGGTTGCTAAATTACTAGTATTGGCTTTACCTAATTTCAACAAAGTATTTCAAGTTGAATGTGATACAAGTGGTAATGCAATAGGAGCTGTATTAAGTCAAGAAGGTAAGCCTGTAGCTTTCTTTAGTGAAAATTTGAATGATGCTAAAAGGAAATATTCTGTGTATGATCAAGAGTTTTATGCTACTGTTCAAGCATTGAAGAAGTGGAGACATTATTTGATGCCTAAATAATTTGTGTTGTATGTTGATCATAAAGCTTTAGAATACTTGGTAAGTCAACATAAATTGAATCAAAGACATATCAAGTGGGTTGAATATTTGCAGAGTTTTACATTTGTGATCAAGCATAAGAGTGGAGTTACTGACAAAGTTGCTGATGCATTGAGTAGAAGACATTCTTTGTTGACTGAAATGAAGGTTGAAGTTCTTGGTTTTGATGAAATGAAAGAATTATATGATGCTGATCCTAATTTTTCTAAGGCATGGAGAGAGTGCAGAGCACCAAATTTGATAGATCACATAAGTAAGTATGATGAGTATTTCATTCAAGAAGGTATGTTGTTCAAAGGTATTCAGTTGTGTATTCCTAGAAGTCCAATGAGGTTTAATTTGATTAAGGAAAATCATAGTGGCGGATTAGCTGGAAATTTTGGAATTGATAAGACATTGAGTTTGTTGAAAGAGAAATATTATTGGCCACAAATGTATAAGGATGTTCAAAAATTTGTAAAGAGTTGTGGAGTTTGTCAAGTTGCAAAGGGAGTGAGTCAAAATACTTTTTTGTATACACCTATTACTATTCTTGAGAAATCCTGGACTGACATTAGTATGGATTTTGTTCTTGGATTGCCTAAAATAGTGAAGAGGTATGATTCTATATTTGTTGTAGTGGATAGATTTTCTAAGATGGCTCATTTCATACCATGTAAGAAGACATCAAATGCTGAGCATATTGCTAAACTTTTCTTTAATGAGATTGTGAGATTGCATGGATTACCAAGAAGTATTATTTCAGATAGAGACAGTAAGTTTGTTGGTTATTTTTGGAAGACTTTGTGGAAGAAGATGGGTACTGAATTGAAGTTTAGTTCTACATTCCACCCACAAATAGATGGATAGACAAAGGTTGTGAATAGAAGCTTGGGTAATTTACTGAGATGTTTAGTTGGGAATAAGATGAGTAATTGGGAGATGGTATTGGCACAAGCTGAATTTGCATATAACAATTTTTTGAATAGGAGTATAGGGAAGACACCTTTTGAGATTGTTACCGAAATGCATCCTAAAGGTATATTAGATTTGAGAGATGGTGCTAGTGAAGAAAAGAAAAGCACTACAGGAGAAGAATTTGCTGATTTTATGGAGTCCTTGCATAAGGAAGTGAAGTTGAGGTTGGAACAAAGCAATTAGAAGTATAAGGAGAATGTTGATCAGTCTAGAAGACACCATGATTTTCAAGTTGGTGAGGAGGTGATGGTTCATCTAAAGAAAGGAAGATTCCTAGTTGGAACATATAGCAAGCTGAAGATGAAGAAATTTGGACCTTGTAAGATCTTAAAGAAGTTTGACAGTGGTAATGCTTATGAAGTTGAGTTGCCTGATGACATGGATATATCTCTTGTATTCAATATTTTTGATATGTATAAGTATCATGAGTCAGATGATGAAGTTGTTGTACTTGATGATTATCCTAAGAAATAGATTGAGGAAGTTGAACAGATATTGGATTAGAGAGTTGGCAAGAGTAAAAGAGGAAAAGATTACTATGAATATTTGGTGAAGCGGAAGAACAGACCTATTGAAGATGCTTCATGGATTTCTCAATTTGAGTTGGATTTAGCTCAAGTTGGGACATCTCAATGATTCGGGAAAATCATTTCTTTCAAACCCGGTTGTTTGATGCATGAGCATCCTGGGTTTTCTTGTAATCCTGCACTTTTGTTCATTCTACCAGTTGTTGTTGAGTAACCAGTTTCCAATTGATGCTGAGTGACCAGTTTCCAGTCGATGCTGAGTGACCAATTTCCAATTGATGTCGAGTAACCAATTTCTAGTTGATGTCGAGTGATCAGTTTCAAGTTGATGTTGAGTGACCAGTTTCTAGTTGATGTTGAGTGACCAGTTTCCAGTTGGTGCCAAGTGCCAGTCTCCAGTTGATGTCGAGTGATGCCGAGTGCCAATTTTTAGTTGATGTCGAGTGTTAGTTTCCAGTGGATGCTAAGTGATGTCGAGTGCCAGTTTCCAATTGATGTCGAGTCATCCAGTGGGTGCCAAGTTGTCTATGTTTGGTTCCTGCTTGGGCCAACTTTGCTCTCATTTAATTTTGGTATAAGTAGTTATATTTGTTGAGAGCCAACTTGTGGCTTCTCTAAGTTCTAGAATGTTCTGTAAGCCATTTTGGAAAGTATAAATAGAGTGCTTAGACTTAGATTAAAGGTAAATTTTGGGGGAGAGTTTAGAAAGAGCAGGATATAAGTCTAGAAAAGTGAATTTGAAGCTGGATCGTGGATCTGGAAGTTGTATTCTACATTTGACCATAACCTAGAAGGCCTTATAGCTGGGCATGTATGCTATGTACTTGATGAATTAAATAAAGATATCTTGTTCTCTCTCCTTGGTGTTGTATTTGTATTGTGTTTTCCATTGTGTTAACAATTGCAAGGTGGTTTGGATAGCTAGATGAGCCTTTGGCCCTCGTTATTCATCCCCTTGCCTATGTCAATGGGTAAGCCCTTTCTCTATAATGATCTTATACTCATCCTTGAGGATTCCATTAACACATAACTTCTCATAAGCTGCCCTAATCTTATAAACTCTAAATTCTCTAATTTTGCATGAATAGAATGATCTTAAATATTGATCAGTCAAAAAATTTGATGGAACTGATGAAAAAGATCAAATATCATCAACAATGTTCTCAATGTTAACTAAATTTTTGAAATTGGATGGAGGAATCTAATCATTCCTAATGATTGTTTGCACATTTTTCCTTCACCATTTCACTTTTGGATGCCATTTCAATCACTCAGTCTATACTACAAAGCTCAGTCAATATAAACTATACCACTGATGCTCGATACTCTATGATTTTTTGTTTCTAACCATTCTTAATACATCTTTACTTATGCAGATATGATTTTTCATCACTTCTATACTAGGAATTGATGTAAGATATAACATTGAGTATATAGTTCCCACATACCTTCTCTCTTTAGTGAGATGTGGTGTGATCACCTGATCCATCAGATAGGGTGATCACAACTTATTCTTCTCTACTACTTCCAAATCCTACTATCTTTATCCATGTTTTCTTCCCTTTAGGGTTCTCCATTCCATTTCTTGGTGTTGGTGTTTTGATTTTGTAGTCTATGTTGATGTGTCTAACTTTGAGAAAACTAAAACATACTATCTCTCCATTTAACCATTTCTTGTAATTTTCTTTGAAATGTGTTCTGATGCAATTTTCTAGGGTGTGTCCATATTCTCCATAATAGTAACAATTGTACCATGTGTTGTAATCCCAATTGTAGGTGCTTTCTTTCCTTGATGAATGAGTTTGTTTTTCAAGTAACCAATTTTACCTTTTCTTAAGTTTGCACTCATGAGCTTTATGTCCATATATTTGAAAATTGTAGTAATTACCTTATAATTTAGATACCTTCTTAGTTGAATCATTGTTCTTTGATCTACATTCATGTGCTTGATGTCCTGCTTTCCTAAAATTAAAATAATTACCGCTTGGTTTAGGTTTAGGAATTTTCTTACCATTTTTGCTCCTACAAATGTTGACTGTATGACCAATTTTTCCATAGTGATGACATGTAGGTTTTCCTTTTGATTTTGCATTCCTTTGTTCTCCACTTTTGGATGATTCTCCTTCTTTAGTAGATGAAGATTGTTTGTTTTATCAAAGTCAAAAGGTGTCCATTATTCTAGGTGACTTCATCATTTCTTCAAAGTGCTTAATTGCTTCATTCGGTTTGTTCAATCTCTCCATGAGCTACTTTTCATGCCTTAACTCAATCTATAACCTTAGATTTGTGATCTCCACGTCTTTTTTTTTTGCCTCCTGATTTCAAATTACCAATTGATTTATCATATCCAATTGATTATTTGTAATCTTCTATACTTCAAATGATATTTCTTCGAGTGTACTAGCCATCTACCTTTTGTCCTCTTTAGCCATGTGCTTATCTTCCATTTCTTTCTTCTTTTGTTTGATTTTTTCACATAGTGCAACTGATTGATTTATATGTTGTCTTAAGATCTTTTTCTTCTTTTACTAGGGTATTGTCTTCTCTAGTAGTTCTGTCAATGCTCCATCATTGCTACCATTCATTCCATTATTTAGTAGCCCTTCAATGTCAAATTCTATGTATTAAGTGTCATTTGACGGAATGCCTATATCTTTTTCTTCTTTTTTGGTTTTCTTTAGCTCTTCTTTTGTTGCATCTAATTGTTGCAACATGATCTAGATTTAAATCATATGATTCTCATAGATTTTCCCAACTTATACACTTCCATTTCCATTATCTAATCCTCTCAAGCTAGTAGGCTTCTTGATAAGAGAACCCAGCTCTGATACCAATTGTTGAAAAATGTATATGGGAACCAAGATACTAAGAGGGGGAAGGGGTGGTGAATCAAGATCTTAAACTTTTGATTACAAAACCAATTTCATAAACTCATACCTAATTCATCTCATATATTAGATCTACCAAAACTATAATGCTGAAACATAAATGAAATACATCACATCCATAAATTTCAACACATAACCCAATGATTTGGTAACCTAGAAACACTTCAGGATGAAGGTAAAAATGGGGTGTGGATGAAACCCACAAATCTTCAATGTTGCAACAATAAAGTTAACCTGTTAAGGTTACAATTTTTTATCATAAGATATGATCTACCTTGTGAAAGGTCTTCCTTGTTAAAATCTTAAGAGACTATTAGGTCTCACCTTTTTAAAGGATTTTACAGTTACAATAAAGTAAGGATTTTGTTAGGAGGTTTACATAGGCATGTTAGGACCATTCTGTTAAGAGATTTACCCTGTCTCAATTAATAATAGTTGATTTAGTACCTAGCCCTTGATTTTTTGTGCAAGTTGATCTTGGGTCTCTTCTTTTCTATATCTCTGATCTGATCTCCTAATATAATAAATTTGTTAAGTCCTTCACTGCTATGATTTCTCTCTATTTGCTATGTCTTTAAAATTTGGTCTTCTACTTTACATGTGCATACGCTCCTTACACATCTTACACACATTGATTCTAGGGTTATAATCCACCTTAAATAGACATTTTGGTGAAAGTTCTAGATCTTGATCAAAAAATTACACTTCATCAACTTTTTTCATTTATATCCATTTTTCCTTTAGTTGAATTGTATGCCTTGTGATCATTGCCTTCTACAATGACATGTAATCAACATGCTTTCCAGTTCTATAAATATCAAATGTCATGAAAAAGTTAGCCAAAAATTGTTTACATATGTTTTTGTGCAGTTACAAACTTATATGCCAAAATTGAACTACTCGGCACTCGATTGCCCTAGTGCTCAGCCATGTATGAACTTTCATGTTGTTACTCAACTTTTATATACATGTTTTTTCAGCTCTTGATAGCTTGTCAATATGCTTGGTCTCTAGTATATTGCTCAGCTCCAACTACCTTACTTGACATGTATATCTTCTTTGTCGCTACTAAGTACTCGACAATCACTATCTTTCTTGGCATAATCTTTGTATACTCGACCTTTACTAGATAACACAATTGTAGTGATGACTTTTCAATCTAGCCTTGTAAATGACTAAGTGTTTGAGCACTAATAGACATCATATGCTTAGAGATCAACAAAGATAATATGATTGTTTAATCATAAGCTAAGTGAAGAAGATAGTTGTACTAAAGCCTAGAAGTGATCAAAGAATGACCAAATGCATAGGCTTGACTGAGCAAAAGAGAAGAGGATTAAGGAACTTGAAGTTTAAGTTGAATGATGCTAATGTTGACTGATCACAAGTATAACCCAAGAAAATATAGCGTCTACTGAGCATTAGTATTGATCGAGTGTTATTACATGTGTCAAACAAAATAAATAGTAGTGACTAAGCAATCCAATGATGACTAAAAGTCAAAACATATAGTTGGCCGAGGGACAACATTTGACAAATTATGAGGAAAATGTGATTCCCAGCTGACATAGTTGATTTATTAGGATATGTAAAGTGTGTTGAAGACAAGGATGGATAACCTAGAGCATTTAATTCAAGGGAAATTTGTTTCAACATTTCTATGCAAGAATTCAAGGAGGAGTTTGGATAAGTTTCTAGAAGAGAAAAGAAGAGATGAGATGATGGAATGATTCAATGAATCTAACCTAACCCTAAGATCTATAGTGATGTTTAAGTGGAAAAGGATCAGAATTACCAATTTAAGGAGGTATAAGGGATAACTTAACAAAGTTGGAGCTGTTGTTGATGCTATTGATTGGAAAACTTGAGCACAAGGTTGAGAAGAGTTTTGAAAAGGTGAAGAGTGATTTCTTGAAGGGTTGCCAAGAATATCTAAGATAGAGATGAAAATGGGGGCTAGTTAGTGGATCAACATATGAACCAAATTGTGATCTATATTTTTTAAGTGAGTTGTATTTGTTAGATCAACCTACTGTTACTTTCTAACCATTGTATCAGTATTGAAATCCTTTAATCAAGGTTGACCTAATAATCATATCTAAATTGTTTGATCAAGGTGACATTCTAATGAAATGTTCTTAAGCCATCTAATAAGGCCATTCCTAACAGAGTAATTAAATCCTTTAACAATGTCACATTTAATAGTGTGTTTTTTAATCTTTAACAGGGTTGGCTCCTAACAAGTCTCACTTCAAATGAGTAAAAAATTGGTGACATGATACTAGTGTTTTATCTCTAATTGGGTTTCCACATTAATGGACTACAAGTTTATGTTACTATTTGTTTTCTATAGAGACCAAGCTATTAAATGTTTAGATTTAAAGTATTTGAAGTGATTAAAAGATCAATTGGTACATTTGGACCTAAGGATAACTGATTCACCGCCCCAACCCTTCCCCCCCCCTCCTAGTTATTCTAAATCATTTTAACATTGGATAGAAAGTAAAATTCTCAATGCCTTGTTGATCATTGTTTCCTCAAATATGATACCACTAGCACTCCTAATAGCATTCACTACTTCTTTGATTATCCAAACATTTTGTGCCACATTTCACCTTCCTTCATCTTCATTCATCAAATTTTCCTCTTAAGATTTTTGTCACGGATTTTAGCACATTCATGTCTCCTCCATGGATCAATGCTAATGTGTCCCATTCCATCTTTGCATTTTTACATTATTTTACTTCTTCAAATTTAGAATAGCTCAGAGAGGATGCAAGTTCAATCATCATTTGGTTATTCTCCTTCTTCTCTTTAATTTTCTCAATCATCATAGGTCTAGCAACTTCTATTTACTCATTCTCCAGATAATAAAGTGCATAATCTCCAATACTAGACAAGTGCAACTTCATCATCATTTGCCATGCCAAGAAGTTCTCCTTACTCAACTTGGGTACCTCTATCTTATACATCTTGATTTTGAGCTTTAAATCCTTCAAACTTTTACACAAGCACAAATGCTTCTATACCAATTGTTAAAATATTTAAGATAACTTAGAGGGGGGAATTAGTTATTCTCATGTCTAGATGTATAAAATCAACTTTTAACAACTCCAACAAACTTAATTAAACTCATGAACAACATATCAAATAAAACTATTCATCCTTATTCAACTTATTCATTACATTTTAGCTCTTTGTTTAGTATGTTCCAACTAGCATATTAATGTCACAGTTAACAACAAAGTTCAAACTTAAACCACCAAGTAACATATACATATAAAATGCATTGACACAAATGCTTGACACTAGATTTTAACATGAAAACCCAATTTGGAAAAACTACCAAGTAACATGCTACCACTTTTTCACTCTTCTAAATTGATCTTTTTAATGAGCCAACCCTATTAAAGGTTACAAAAGATGTTGTTAGGTGTGACCTATTAAAATATTTAGTCACCCTATTAGGAATGGTCATGTTAGAGGACTTTAGAACATTCTCTTAGAATGTGAATTTGTTAAAGGATTTACTTATGACTATTAGATCAACCTCAATCAAAAGAATTTTACTACTATCACAATGATTAGAAAGTAATAACTAGGTTTGATCTGATAACATACAACTCACTTTATAAATTTAAATCTCTATTTAGTTCAATCCTAGTTCATTGACTGGACGCTTATTAAAGTTTTAATCAATTTGGATATATATATATATATATATATATATATATATATATATATATATATATATCATGAGGTATAATTCTATATGTGTTTATTATATAAGATAAATTAATATAATTATAACACATATAACCATAGTTATATTTATTATAATTATAAATTAACAAATAGACACATGTGTCCCTTAAAGGGACATGTCTATTCATGGCTTATACTCATTATAAAAGTAAGTGATTGTTGCATTTGGAAAACATATATTGAATTCATGGAATTGCTATTATATTTGCAATGATCCAAGAAAAATAGCATGGTATCAGAGCCAGGCTTCAAATCAATCCAAAAATAAGTTGACTTTATTTGCACATGTTAATCATCTATAAGAGATTTTTGAATTATACAGAGTAGCGTATAATGTAGATGACTGGAAGGAAAAGTTATATGGGATACTATAGAGTTTTGCACAGACATTAATCAACCAACACCTTGGTATAAGATGTGACAGGTAATGAAATAGAAGGAACTAACATCACAGTCAAGTTGAGGATGGGTTTCTTTGGTCTGCGAGTGCACTAGGTAGATAGTTCAAATCTCTGCAATGCAATCTTTGTGAGGATGATCTGTGTGGGGTTTGATCTTCTGAATTGACAGAGAGATCTGCAATGTGGATGGTGTGCCAACATTAATTCCTCATTGGAGGCATTGAGTGCAAAGGCAAGGTCAAGGAACAAGAAATGGCATATTATTTATATAAATGGAACAAAGGTAAAGTTGAAGCCGATAATCCAGAACCAGAAGTCAACTTGGCATGGCTCTGTGGCATTTGGCATGATTTAATCACATCTTTGTTCATCTCATGTTTCACATTTTTATTTTGATTGGATTTTCCTGAGTAAAAGAGATCAATGACAAACATATCGAGCATTTGGATGGATTGCACACCTCTATATCTGTGGACGAGCTCTCCATCATCGAGATCGACACTATGAAGCTTTTTAAATTTCTGCCTTGGGGATTGTCAGCAATTTAGCTCAAGACACTTGGATGCCTTTTAAAATGATGTCCCTTGTACTAAAACCTAGCCTGAGTCAACACAATTCTTCTGCATTGACAAGGTATTAACGAATGTTGCACTCCACATTGACCATCAAAAGTCTGAATTCCATGTCGTGCTTTTGTGAGGTTCCCAATGGAACTGACATGGTGCCCATCTCACTTTTACGTCTTTCAGCCACTTTGAACCAAAAACAATTAATCAATCTCCACCTTTTGTGGATTTAGGTCTGATGACAACATTGCACACATTTTGTCAAACAACTCATATGCGCCTTCCATGTAAGAATAACTCATGTCTTTCCATTGGATATTCACAACCTTCGGAACCTTAAAACACTTTTTTTTTGGCTTTGATGATTTCACTGGGGGTATGAGTCAATAATTAGCGTGAATCATAGAAATATGTTTTTGATGGATTAAATAACTTATGCTAACTGCATCAGATTGGAGACTAGAGAGATAAAACGTTATCAACATGATTAAATACCATTTGCGAACACAATGTTACCTTGCGCAAATGATGGGGTTCAGACTTTGGTTCCAAACTTCATACCATTTGACTATGGGGACTGGGAGGCATTACCCTTACACTTGTTGGTAGCACTTGAGAGTGCTTGGGAAGAATGCCTGTATGTTCAAATGGAAACTCATGGAGGAATATTGGTCGATACTGAAGAGAAAACTATAAATAGTGAGAAAATTGAAACACAAAAGAAGATATAAGAAATACTCCCGATGCAAAATTGTGAAAGAATTGATAAGAAAATTTGGGAGAGCATGTGAACGTCTTCTATATGTGCATCTAAAGTTTGTTTCATGTCATTTGGAAGAGATTATGTGTGTAATCCATCTAGGGTGCTTTTAATCCAATGAAAGAATACAATGGATAGGGCATATAAATATAGGTTTGCAATACCATTATTGCTCCTTTAGGAAGTTACGTGTGATTGGAAGCATCTACAAATAAATTATTTATATTTGCATACCCTGAATGCAAATTTTGCCACCACATAAAAGGAGGGATATATATATATATATATATATATAAGAGGAAGGGTATTGATAAAAGAAGGCAACATTCCATATAATCTCTACATTGGAAATGAAATTATAAGTATTTAATATGTCATTCTCAATTAGACAAAGTTAAGGATCTAAAGTTATAAAGGGCCACAAAAATGAAACTCAAAATTACAGGAGATCAAACAAGAGGGTATAAGAGAAAAGGAATATGCAATAGAGTCATTAGAGAGATGATTGGATCAACGGTATGAGTAGAATACAATTTATACCAAGACTAATAATGTGTGGAATAGGAGATCAAAACAAATGCTCAAGTGGATGACATTAGAGACACAAACAATACTCAGGGCCCGTGCATTAATACCATTCAACAAGGCTAATACATACATAATTATATTTTATCCATTCATGTGTTGATAAGTGATTAAAGGAATACAATGTAGGATTATAATATTTGGTGGAAGCCAATGAAGAAAAAATGATGTATAGTTTAAAACTCATATTCATTATTATTTTCTCCTCTGCCATATTATACCAATACCAAATATTTTATTATTCATCACTTGAATTGACACGAGAGCAAGCGATAGAGGAAGAGGTATTCACAAGTGCAACAAATATAACCTTTTAGAATGGGGTTTGAAATATATATCAACACGAACCTATTAATTAGAAAGGACATATTTAGCAATGCCTAATCAAAGACCCATTTCACCAAAACACCATTACCATGGTGGCATGTAAAGGCACAACTTTCATTGATCGGACAAAGAGCTAAAATTACAAACCAAATCTACAGTTGCATGGGAAAAGTAGGTCCAAATGAGATTGCCAACATGGTGTCATCATAAGTTATAAATTGATTATAATTTTCCTTTGTCATCACAGAAGGAAGGAAATACACATCCAACTAATATAAAAGAGGGTGTCACCAAATAATCAACATCTCACATGGACCCACTATAAGAAAATTTATAGAAAACTTCAAAAATTACAAAAGAAAGAATATTTCAAATCAACAAACGAATAAATCACAAATTGTATAGCACATGGATAAACATAAGAAGTGGATGAAGCCTATGGTTATAAGTTATTAGAGGAATTCCCACACTAAGTTATTGGATGCATCTCCCACTCACCATACAATGGTAGGTATTAAGGTATTCTTTATTACTAATGATCAATTTACTTTACATTTTTTCTTATGTTTATCATATGAATTGAAGAATATAAGTGGCAATAAATTATATGTAAAATTGTATTTGAACATTTATTTAGAATGATATTGAATAAATTAATATAATGATTGTGAAATCTATGATGGGAGTATGAAAAGTAAAAGATTAAGATTTGTGTTTCTTTAATTGTATTTATATACAAGCTATTTGCCTTGATCTTTTTTGAGAATGTTGTTGTAGGAAAAGAAAGATTAATATTAGATTAAGAGGGAGCCTTACACTTCTTCTAAGAACAAGGAGCTTAGAAGATTGATGTTCAAATGGAGTTTGATATCTAACACATCTATCTGAAGGAGCAAATAGAGGATATGTATTAGTCAATCTTTTGATTATATCAGAACTAGAGGAAGTTTTACTTACTAAAAAACTTTTGAGATCATGTTTATGATTGCATGATTTAATGGGCCTACCCCCTATGTACATCATGAGGAAGTGACAAGTTCCAAATGATGTCACTTGTAATTGCAAAAGTTTCTGTAATGGGACAATCTTACAATAACTTGTATTATGATGTCAACCCTTATTTTAAGTAATTGGTGAATATCGTATGATATTATCTAGGAGGCCAATACTCTTGATATCAGATGTGATATCAAACCTTGATTTGAGTACTTGGTGAATATCATTGATATTCTGGGAGGCCAATACTCTTGACATTAGATGTGATATCATACATTTGAGTAATTGGTGAATATTACGTATTTTGGGAGACCAATATTCATGATATCAAAATGGTGCATATCTTCTAATCAAAGAGATCCTTAATTTTTTTTCATTTCTTATATTACCAATGGTGTAATATGTGTCTTGTGTTTATCCTCCCTAGCTAAGAGGGAGTGTTAATGTGTGGCACCTATAATTAACTAAAATTTTGTACTATACATTTTGAGTAAGTGTTGTACTTAAATCATGTGAATATGTATTTTGTGAGACCTACAACTATGTGCTTAGATGTCATTAAATTGACTATGTTTGAGTTTTTTTTGTATAAATACATATTAGAGATATTGGTAAGTATGCATTTTGTGAGACTTATGACCAATAGCATAAACATTAATTATAATATCTTTGAGTTATTTTTATAAATGCATACTAAGTGTTTTACCAATTGGGAGCTTAGATATCATTAAATTGAATATCTATGGGTTGAGTAAAATAGTGATAGACTATTATCCTTGATTATCAAATTGTATTTATCCTTCTTGACTAAGAGGGAGTGTTAAAGTTTTTGTCAATTCAAATGTCTTTATCTTTTGTGTGTGTGTGTGTGTGTGTGTGTGTGTGTGTGTGTGTGTGTGTGTGTGTGTGTGTGTGTGTGACAAGGTATAATTATATATGTGTGATTATTATATGAGATAAATTAATGTAATATATATATATATATATATATATATATAACTATGGTTATATTTATTTTAATTATATAATAATTATAAATTAACAAATAGACATGTCCCTTAAAGGGACATGTCTATTCATGACTTGTATACTCAATATAAAAGAAAGTGATTGTTACATTTATAAAACGTATACTAAATTCATGGAAGTATTATTACTATTGGTGTAAATAGGTATTTACTATTTACACTTTACTTAAGTCTACTTAGGTTAGTGCATTATTTTATTATTTCTCTTTATGAGACACTTAGGAGTTTGTGCATCTTCTACAGTTGTCATGTAGACAACATAGAAGTATGCAACTCTAATTATGCACATGGTGTCTACACCACAGGAGTTTGCATCATTCACTGAGTTGTCATGTAGACAACACAGTTTTTTGCACTCCTAATTTTGCACATGTTGTCTACAACACTGATGTGCATGATTCACCTTTTTAGGCTTATCCTCTCATCATCGCACTTACTTTCGTGCATAATGGAGGATAACCCATATCTGGTGGACATGTGCCTGGTTGTTGGACTTATCATGATGTTGATTTCGAGGCATTCTAGATGCATCTCAGAGGCCTTTATATTGAGGTACTCCTAGTGTACTTGTACATAGAATTGAATACTATACAGTTATTCTGATCATACTCTGGTCTAATTTGTGCTTGTGTTTTGAGTTCCTTGGTCTTGGGTAAATTCTTCCCTAAGGAAAATTCTTGCATGGTATCAGAGCTGAGGGAGATACTCGTCACATAGCCATTGGAGACCTCGTTGCTTCATCTCTTTAAGGGACTCGATTCAGATCCAAAGCATTAGCTACAATTGGGAGCGTCTAGAGCCGAATCGAACCTCGCCATTGTGTCTGAAGTGAAGATTTGATGAAGATTGACTATAAATTTGCCTATTTTGTGCCATAGTCAACCAGGAGGCAAAAAAAAATTTCAAATTGGAACTCAAAGGCCCGATCTACAAATTTCAGTATGGTCTTTTTCAATCTGTTAAATTAATTTTTGGATCATTTTTTTATTCTGCTACTTTCCTATTTTTTCGATTTTTAAAAAAATAAGTTATAGCCCAGACGGGCCTACATAGAGAAAGGTAGAGAAAATATTTTTTTAGCATGCAGGCTTGGTGCCTGCCCCACTGAATATTCCCCAAGGAATATTCCCTTCTCTATTTGTAGGATTTCGATCGCGTTCCACAGTTCACGACAAGAAATATTTTCATTTCCGATGAATATACTTTATGCTAGCCGAAATAAAATGTCCCTTTTCTCATTTTATATGATATTCAAGCCTCTAATCAGATCTTTAAGATCAAACAATCAATCTTTCAAAGATCCACCAATTTCTCAATAAACCCCAAATCGAGTATGCTGGAAATAATGCCAAAAACTTCATAGCTTCACATATTATTAGTAAATATAAAAGTGGACATTTTTATAGAAATTTAAGCAACATAACAGCCTACAAAATGACATTTTTAGATCTGTATAACATATACACAACAGCTCCCAAGCGGAGGATAAAAACAATGCTCATTGGGCTCCCAAAAACAACATAGAATAGCCCGAAAACACCACAAAAAAACTAATAATCTATCATAGAAGTATAATCATGACCAAATACATATATTCATCTCTATTTTAACATCTAAAAGTCTAAAATACAGCAGCAACCCAACCTGATATGAAATACTCAACCGGAAACACCAAACTCTTACAAAAAAACACACCCGAAAAATCACAAATCTGCATTGTTCAGCACAAAGGAAAACTCTGCATGAGCATGCAGATGGAATAGCTTCAAACTCCCATCCTTAGCCTTCCTAGAAACCTGCAAACTCCCATTCTCAGGTCTCCTTCTCCACAGGTTTGGCAGCCTCTGAAGAATAACAAAGAAATGAGCAAAAATCAAGTTCTGGAATCAACCCAAAATGCTTGCAAACCCCTTAAAAGAGGGCATAACCCTAACTCATGTCCAAGAGGGGTCAATAAAACATATTTTAATAATAATTTTCATTTATTAGTCCATTAGCTTCCAAAGTTTATCCCCTTTTTTTGAAACTTCACCTTTTTGGGCTTGCCTGCCTTAGCAAAAATTATTATTTTTAATTATTTGAAAAGGGGACATGACAAGTCCTCCCCTTCCAAATATTGCTTGTCCTCAAGCAATGACTAAACAATAGACCAATCAATCCACCTAGATCCCAAATGTAGTCATGAACTATACTATTGTCAATTAACACAAGCTCCTACAATATCCTCTACAATATAACCAAGAGGAATCCATAATCAAACTGACAATTACTGCTCAACCAAACTCCAAAGTCACAACTTCCACAGTCAAAAACCCATGAGACACAAACTCTTAGAACATCAAAACTAAAGTAAAGTGGACAAATCAAATTGCCAACATAGTAAATACCATCAATGCATCCCACTGGCCTATACGGAATTATCCAACTCTACAACAATGGTGAATGCTCCTAAATCAAACTGTACCAAGTATGGAGAATCCACACACTGTACAACTCCTGCAGTCAACACAACTCTGCAGATCACCGACCACTATCTCATAACCATAACTCCCATGCACCCCTGATGGTGAAAAGCCATCGCAAGATAAGCAGCAAGAAATGGAACCCAAACCAAGTTTGTCTGCCATCAACTCCTCAGCACAAGGATCAAATGCTAACTGATGTACATACCCTAAAATATAATGTTGATAAAAAAAACCAACCTCAGTCAATAGCTCACCATGAACAAGTGATACAACCCATTGTGATTGATCACCAGCTAAGTCAGGAGATGTCATAGCCAAAGGAGTAGAATCAATAACAACACCCGCTGAAGCATCACTCCAAAACTCCTACTCTAAGCCATGTATTATCAAGCTGTCAACTGTAGGACCTATCACCATGTCATGCCCATCACAACTCTCATCTCGAGGCATCAAACTATCCCATAACTTATGATAAGCACTAGGAACCAAAGTACATCTATTTATCATCATCTCATCAACATGATCATCAAAGGTGAATTGATGAGCATACCTCACAATGTAATGTCGATAGAATGCGCCAATCTCAGTCAGTGGATCAGACTGCAATCCAGATGTAACTAACTGCAATTGATCACTAACCAAGTTGGAACTGACTACTACCTATGAAGATATCACCAGGGGAGTAGTATTACTAGCAGGAACCATGCCAACTGTCGGTTCACCAACATCACACATGGTCTTTGATACATCATCTCTAGTCTTCATGCCATTAGTACTAGAGGTCACCTCCATGTCAGGAATACCACAACAATCTATTGCAGCACCCAACTCAACTAAACCTGACTCTAGTGGGGACAAACCCGATATCCCAATGTTAGTATCAAGGATGGATGCATCCCCATCTCCACTATCTTTTACAATCTCGACCATGGAAATCCTTGGATCACCAGACACCATAGCTTGTGACTGTATAGAATCTGGTAAAGACTGTAGTTTCTCTAACTCCATGGTCACCTTAGCCAAATGAAACTGTGACTCCTTGAAAGCCAACTGTGTACTCTCAAGAATCTCAGAAGTCACGTCAAGCTACTGAGTAAGCTCACTCACCTCATCTTCCTTGGCCAACAATGCATCATATGATGTACTACCCCACTCCATAAGATAATCTCTATCGGCTACCAACTGCATATAATCCTATCTCACAATTTGGATAGCCTCCCATAAAGAGTGGAACTCTATCAAGGAAAGATAACTGCCTCCCTTCTCATCACTAGTAGGAGAACCCCTTCCATAAACTACTAACAACTGACAAGCAGCATCAAAATGCTGGCAAGCAATAGCAATGTCTTGCTCACTAACTCTCAATTGATTAGACACATGATGGCACTGGCTAGACTGTCTCTTACAAACCTCCTCTAATGCATTGTCTAAAGGAGTATCCTCAAAGTTACTAGTCTCTAGAGTATTACCATCCATATCCTGTGAGTCAACTCCAAAGCTCATATCAACATATGGAGTATCAAAGACTGTAGCACTAATGTCTAACTCCTCTATACCAAAAGAAACTGCCAAGGAAACTAATTCTTCAAAACTGCCCACTACATCCTCTTGGATGTCATCAATGCCAATATGATCCTGGGACTCATCTATACACACTGCCAAATATGAAAGATCATCAACACATTCCAGCAAGTATGGTCGACTAGATATATGAACAAAGCCCAACAACAGTGTGTAAAAACTAATACCAACGTTGGATAAGCTGCTGGCACAAGAAAAGACAACATCATGCAATCTACTAATCAAATCCATGATAGCACCCAAACAAACATTGCTACCAAAAAGTGTTAAAGATCTCTAGTCAACTGAATCCCAAATGCCAATATAAAAATCTCGAGTCCATATCTGTAAACTAGAATCAGTTGGTAACTCAAGAAAAATCTTTACCTTAGTAATATGACCAATACCAACTAACTCCACATACCTTTCATGATGAGATAATGAAGTCACAATACTATCTTTGTTCACCTTCAGCTGGCTGGACAAATCATGTGAAGTACTACCTGCCTCAACCTCATGTGATGAAGCATCTAACTGTGCTTGGTACTCTTTCTCAGCAAAGTCATGAATGCTCAATGTATGCTCATCTCTACCAGGTATCTCACCATCATGCACAACAACATCCTCACAATCATCATCTAAACCCACTACCTCCTATGGCAGAGAAGAATCTTAGACCTCTGCCTGGCTATAAGCTAGTTTCTCAAACTCCTCATGCAAGTTGTTGGTAATTGTGTCATCTGCCCTGTGAGAAAATCTGCCAAATAGAAATCCAATCAACTTATCCACCTTAGCTGGGTCGAACAACATGTCATTCATCATACGGTGGTGCTCAACCAACTGTTTAGACATGTCATGGCTTATTTTCCTAAGTTTATCTCGAATGTCTAAATAACCATCCTTTCTATTGTTTTGACTCTGGATATCAATTGTCCAAGATCGTGTCCTCTGAGACTCTATACTATACCTATCCATTCTAGATAAAGTAGAGTGTAACCCCAATAGGTTATAACTTCTTCAAACACCAAGAACTAACATGCAATTGATTAGAAGTAGCATGCAACCATAGATTTTGACATGCAGTTGATTAGAAGCAACATGCAACCACCAAATTCACCAAGAACTAACATGCAAATGATTAGAAGTAGCCTGCAGCCATAGATTTTGACATGCATCTGATTAGAAGCAACATGCAACCACCAAATTCACCAAGAACTAACATGCAAATGATTAGAAGTAGCATGCAACCATAAATTTTGACATGCAAGATTTGGGTAGTTGTCAAAACTGATATGCAAACTTCTACAAACCCTCAGGCTGGCAAGATCATAGCTCTGATACCACTAAAATGTCCCTTTTTCTAATTTTATATGATATTCAAGTCTCTAATCAGATCTTTAAGATCAAATAACCAATCTTTCAAAGATCCACCAATTTCTCAATAAACCCCAAATCAGGTATGCCGAAAATAGTGCCAAAAACTTCACAGCTTCACATATTATTAGTAAATCTGAAAGTGAACATTTTTATAGAAATTTAAGCAGCATAACAGCCTACAAAATGATATTTTTAGATTTGTATAACATTTACACAACATCTCCCAAACGGAGGATAAAAACAATGCTCATCTGGCTCCCGAAAACAACATAGAATAGCCTGAAAACAACACAAAAATACTAATAATCTATCACAGATGTATAATCACGACCAAATACATATATTCAGCTCTATTTTAACATCTAAAAGTCTAAAATACAGAAACAACCCAAACTGATATGAAATACTCAACCGGAAACACCAAACTCTTACAAAAAAATACACCCGAAAAATCACAAATCTGCACTATTTAGCACAAAAGCAAACTCTGCATGAGCATACACATGGAATGGCTTCAAACTCCCATCCTTAGCTTTCCTAGAAACCTGGAAACTCCCATTCTTGGGTCTCCTTCTCCACAGGTTTGGCAGCCTCTGAAGAATAACAAAGAAATGAGCAAAAATCAAGTTCTTGAATCAACCCAAAATGCCTCCAACCCCCTTAAAAGAGGGCATAACCCTAACTCACATCCAAGAGGGGTCAATAAAACATATTTTAATAATAATTTTTATTTATTAGTCCATTAGCTTCCAAAGTTTATCCCCTTTTTCTGAAACTTCACCTTTTTGGGCCTGCCTGCCTTAGCAAAGATTATTATTTTTAATTATTTGAAAAGGGGACATGACACGAACAAACCAAAAGCCGGTGTTGATCCACATTCTGGCAGCTCATTTGGTATTGTTATTATTGCGCTTTGTTTTTAAAAAAAATCAAAAATCCAGCGCAGAGCCAATGTGGGACTAAAACCACAGTCCCCACCCATTTTTTGAACCGCTGGCGAATGAGAGCTTTCCCGATGATAGACCCTTCTCTCGCTTGCTGACCTAGTATTTCTGCCACGTGATGCCAGTTGTTCCTACACATGTAAGCAAACACCTACACGATCCACACGGACACCCATGTCTACAACCCACTTAGCGAGGCCATATAGAGTGACATGCAGGTATCTGTTAGCAGTCCATATCATCCGTATAGAGACACATTGATTTTTCATACAATTTTGTACATGCCATGTCATAGTTTGTACCAGGTGACATCATCAGAGCCCTGACATGTGCTGACATCAACAAACAATAAGCCTAAAATTGATAGCTATCTGATTGTGAATCTAGAGCATTTTTGAACTGCTAAGACGACTGTTTGGATGTCAAATTTAACATATTGGTTTACTCTACAGACCCCTCTTTAGATGCATTTTTGATTTGGTAGCCCGATTTCAAATAGCCATAACTTGGTCATACGAACTCCAAATCAGGTGTAATTTTTTTTTATTTTGGGTAAAATTTCTTGAATTTTTTAGTGTAGTTTGTTTTTGGTTTTGGTGCTTGGATTGGTCAAAAATCATAGTTTTTCATGACTGTACCTGTCTAATCTTGAGATTTTCAACTTCAAAGGCATCGTATGAGTTCATCTAGACTCCTTTTCAAGTTTCATTTTCTTTGAAAGTGTATATTTTAGCGTCTAGTTTTCAGATCTACAGTCAGATTGTAGTCTTATTTGGACAAAAATATCACTTTCAAAGATAGGTCTTGTTTTGCATTGTAATGCTTCACAATTGATGTAATTTTGAGCTACATTGTAATAGTCTAGATTTGAACTCTATACAGAGGTTGTAATTAGAAAAATTAGAAAGCTCACTTCGTCCATTTTTGCAAGTGACCCATTGTAAATGCACTATATATAAAGTGCCAAAATCATTTATTTGGGGGGGGGGGGGGGGGGGGATTTTTTGATTGAGTGAAAAAGGGGGGTGTGTACTGTGTACTATGTCTCCTTTATCTTGTGTTCTTGCATTATGGGTTCTTTTTCAAAGTTAACTCCACATAATTATTCTACTTAGAAAGAAAACATTAAAGAGCCATTGGTAGAAAAAGGTTTATGACGTTATGTCACTGGTGTAGCCAAGAGACCTCCTGCTGATGCTGATGAAGCTCATAAAGAAGATTGGAAATCCAAGCAAGAGATGGCTTTAGGAGACTTGTTGAAAAATATCTTTGATCTTGTCAAATTGCACATTAGGAAGCTTACAGATCCAATAGATGTTTGGGATAAACTAGAAGCTTTGTATGGGACAGTAGATGAAGACATGGCTTACACAATAGAGGATAAAATTCTCAAGTTGGATCCTAGAAATTTTGACACAATTAAAGACTATCTTACCCAAGTAGAAATGTATAGGACACAACTGAAGGATTGTGGTGAACCCATTAAAGATGGAAAGATGACCAAACATATCATGACTCATCTTCCATCTAAATATGCTCCTTTTGTTTCTAGCTTTAATACACACAAATTAATAATGGGTAGTGCCTATGTTAAGCCTTCATTCAATAAATTCTCAAAAATGTTGATCCTAGAACATGACAATCTAGTGGGTATGGGAATTCTCAAGTCTTCCAAAACTAAAGCCTTGGTAGCAAATGAAGGTAATTCAAGTGGTAAAAACTCAAACAAGAAGCAAAAAAAATAGAAGGCCAAGCCACAAGACAAAACACAACACTCCTCCTCAAAACAAAAATCTTCCACAAGTCAATCTTCTTCCACTCAACATTCTTCTTCACAACAAGGAAAATATTCTTCCAAGAACAATCAAAAGGGGAACAATTCCAACAAAAAGGAGAAGAAAACATGTTCCTATTGTAAGAAGAATGGACATGAAGAACATGAGTGCAAAGATAAGCAAATTTATGAATTGGTAAACATTATGAGGAAACACAAATTTGATGTTCCAAATGCATACAAAGACAAGTTTTCTTCATTCACTTCAAAGGGCAAGGGCCAAGCTTTAATTGCAAGTACAAAAAATTCAAAGGAATGGGTTCTAGCTTCTGGAGCATCTCATCACATGGGTGCTTCAAGGGAGAATTTTTCCTCTTTAAAACCTTCAAATGTACCTTACATCTATGTGGGCAATGATACTCAAATTAAAGTAGAAGGTAAAGGGAATATTGAGTTAGAGAATGGTGTCTTCAAGGATGTACTTCATCTTCCTAGCCTTAGCACCAACCTTCTCTCCATCTGTCAAATCACTCACTATGGATGTGGCAACAAAGTAGAGTTCCTCCCTAACACAGTAGTGGTGAAGAATCTCAAAGATGATTCAATGGTGGCGATTGGAAAGGCAAACCATGAGACTAGACTTTATTCTTTCTCACATTTTTTGCCTAAGTCCACGTCTCTTGCCTTGTTGACTCATTCAAACACTCAAAGTAAACTATGGCATGAAAGATTTGGACACCTTAATTATCGCTACCTTCAGCAATTAAGAAGCAAGTAAATGGTCATTGGTCTACCTCAAGTCCAGTGTTCAGAGGGAGTATGTCTAGGTTGTGAAGTAGGTAAACATCTCGAAGAGAAATATGACAAGGGGAAGTCTTGGAAGGCAATTGTTGTTCTAGAATTGGTACATAGTGATGTAGCTGGCCCCTTTCCAGTACCTTCTTTTGGTAAGGCCCACTATGTTCTCACATTTATTGATAACTTTTCAAGGTACACTTGGGTCTTTTTCCTTGGTCATAAGAGTGAAGTCTTTGACAACTTTATCACATTCAAAGCTCAAGTTGAGAAGAAATTTGGGAAAGATATCAAGATACTAAGGATAGATAATGGCAGAGAATATGTCAACTCCAAACTTGTAGACTATTGCACACATGAGGGGATAGATCTTCAACATTCAGTTGCATACACACCACAGCAAAATGGTGTAGCTAAAAGAAAGAACAGAACCCTTAAGGAAATGACTAATTGCATGCTTCAACACAAGTCTCTTGATCAAGTTTTTTGGGCTGAAGCCATGTGTTGTGCCAACTACATTCAAAACCAAAGTTTTCATAAGGCCTTAGATGGAATAACACCTTTTGAGGCATGGTGTGAAAGGAAACCAAGTGTTAAGCACTTCAAAGTTTTTGGTTCTCCAACATGGGCAAGGATACCTCCACAAAAGCATAAGGCATTAGAACCACAAAGCAAACCATGCATATTTGTTGGACATCCTGATCATCTCAAGGCATATAAATTAATGGATCCAGAGACTCACAAAATCTTCTATGAGAGGAGTGTTCATTTTGAAGAGACATGTCCAAGTTTGGCTTCTTCAACTCCTCCTTCTTCCTCCTATGTGGATAGTGATCATAGTGATGAAAGTGACTCAGAAGATGAAATTCCTCTAACCTTGACTCATAGGACACCACCTTCACAGGGTCAACAAACAATTGAGGACATTCCTTCATCTTCTTCCACTAAACCTCATTGGGCACAACAAACTCTTGATGCAGCAGGTTCAATGGTGGGAAATCCTTTAGATACTCGGAGGACTAGGTCACAACACAAGTCATTTCCACATGCATATATAGCCATTACCTCAGATCCACAGTCTTTTAAGGAAGCATCAGGGATTCCAGAATGGGATACAACTATGGAGGAAGAATACAATTCATTGATGAAAAATAACACATGGGACTTAGTTCCCCTTCGTAAGGGAAGAAAAGTGGTTTGATGCAAGTGGATCTATCAAACCAAATTTGCAACGGATGGAAGTATTGATAAACATAAGGCTAGACTAGTTGTCAAGGTTTCTCACAAGTTCTAGGTATTGACTATTCAGAGACTTTTGCACTGGTTGCCAAAATGAACTCCATTCGCCTGACACTAGCAATTGTTGTAGCTCAAGGATGGGTTGTACACTAGATGGATGTTAAGAGCACAATTTTGAGTGGTGACCTTCATGAGGAAATTTATATGGAGCAGCCACAGGGGTTCATCCAGGATTCTACTATGGTTTGCAGATTAAAAAAATCTATTTATGGTTTAAAGTAGGCTCCTCGGGCTTGGTATGCCAAAATGGATTCATTCCTCCTCTCAACAGGTTTCACAAGATGTCATTCTGATTCAAATGTTTACATTCTTCAATAAGATGACTCTCACTTGATCTTAGTGCTTTATGTCAATGACTTGATCATTACAGGGAGCACTGCATCCATCATAGCCAGTTTCAAGACCTCTCTTCAGGACAGATTTGCCATGATAGACTTGGGATTGCTACATTACTTCCTTGGCATTGAGATCATATAGTCTTCAGCAAGGATTTCACTTTCACAGCCCAAGTATGCTCTTGACTTGCTTTCTTGGTTTCACATGATTGACTGTAAACCTAATCCTACTCCCTTCCTATCAGGTGTTAAGCTAGAGACTAAGTGCACCACTCCACTTGTCGATGTGACATTATACAGACAGTTAGTTGGGAGCCTGATCTACTTGACACATACACACCCTAATATTGCCTTTGCAATTGGTATGGTTTCACGCTTTATGTAAGAACCTCATGAGCTTCATTGGAAGGCTGCCAAGCACATTTTGCACTATATCAAGGGAACATATACACATGGGATTCATTATGCAATAGGTATAGGGCTTCAATTGATTGGATACACAGATTTAGACTATGTAGGAGACTTAGATTCTTGGAAGTCTACTTCAAGGTACACATTTCACCTTGGTTCTGGCCCTATTTGTTGGCAAAGTAAGAAGCAGAACAATGTTGCTCTTTCTTCCACAGAGGCTGAGTATCAAGGGGCTCTCAATGTAGCTATAGAGGCTCTTTGGTTATAGCACATCCTGGAGGAGTTTGGATTCGATCTACCTAAGCTGACAGTTATTCATTGTGACAACCAAAGTTCCATTGAAATCTCTAAGCATCCAATTTAGCATCAACGGACAAAGCACATTGAGGTTCATATGCACTATATCAAAAAGCTTATACATGAGAAAATCATTACACTTCAGTACTGTCCTACAGTAGAGAAGGTCATTGATATTTTCACCAAACCCTTCACCGAGGTCAAGTATACTCATTTACAAGATCTCTTGGGGGTTCAAGATGTTACAGATAGGGAAGTCCCTTGACTTCTCTCTTCTTCTTCTTCTGGGAGGGATTTTTTCCTCTTATGAGGTCTTCTTCTCTCTCCTTCTCTATTGTACTTATCTCTCTTTTTGGAGGGAGGGTTTTTCCCATGTGGTTTTCCCTCTTTCTCCGTTTTATGAGAGATTGCATTGCATCATTTGAGCATTGCTTTAGTACATGGGTACCTAACATGGCCTAGTAGCCGGGACCCATTATGCATTAGTGAGCTTAAGTGCATCCCCTAAGTTGCACTTAAGGAGGGGTGTTAGTGTAAATAGGTATTTACTATTTACACTTTACTTAAGTTTACTTAGGGTAGTGCATTATTTTATTTTTTCTCTTTATGAGACACTTAGGAGTTTGTGCATCTTCTACAGTTGTCATGTAGACAACATAGAAGTACGCAACTCTAATTATGCACATGGTTTCTACACCACAGGAGTTTACATCATTCACTACATTGTCATGTAGACAACACAATTTTTCACACTCCTAATTTTTCACATGTTGTCTACAACACTAATGTGCATGATTCACCTTTGTAGGCTTATCCTCTCATCATCGCACTTACTTTCGTGCATAATGGAGGATAACCCATATCTGGTGGACATGTGCCTAGTTGTTGGACTTATCATGATGCTGATTCCAAGGCATTCTAGATGCATCTCAGAGGCCTTTATATTGAGGCACTCCTAGTGTACTTTTACATAGAATCAAATAATATTTAGTTATTCTGATCATACTCTGGTCTAATTTGTGCTTGTGTTTTGAGTTCCTTGGTCTTGGGTAAATTCTGCCCTAACGCAGATTCTTACACTTAAATTTGTAGTGATCCAAGAAAAATAACAACTTCATGTTTCTCAACAACTCAAATTTTTTTGGCAACTCTTCAAGCAATCTCCCATATCACAAATTGCACACTTTTCCTTTGCACGTATGTTCTCCACTTCTCTCCAAAAATTCTAGTCCAACAATAACATAAAACATCTCATATGCCTCCTTAAATAGGTGATGACATTAATGGATATGAGCTAACTAGCATGGCAATCCAACCAATTAGAATTAGGAGGCCTATGCAACACCGACAAGTGAAGAGAGGGAGTAATTGGGTCAGCTTGAGAAAGATCCCAAGCTTGATGGTGTGGCACAACCAAGGTGTGAAGTGGAGGAACCACATAAAGCACTTGCAACATAGAGAGTCCAAGTTGAGATTGCAGAACAAAAGGTTGGAATTTTGTTGGGTTTGATAGACAATGTGTGTGAGGATGGGGCATAGGAAGAAGCGAGGCACCTAGAAGTAGTGTTAAATGAAGAATGAGCATGGGTGCAAGTTTTGGAAGTTTCATTGTGGGTGGAAAGACCATAGGCATAAGGCAACAAGACTAGGGCATGGGCTGAGTGAGCATGGGAGTAGAGACTGCAACACACATTGAGGACAATACAAGAAGGACTAGATAACATGTAGAACAAGTTGGGGCTACGACAAGTGCAATTTAGAGTCCTTTAAGGACACAATATAAAAGACTAACACAATGTCTATGAAGATTTAGGAGTGGTTAGTGGTGAGTGAGGTGAAAGTGAAGTAGTATCAACAATGTCTTGGTGAGGCTAAGGCCAACATAGAGCACTGGAAGATGGCAGTAGAGTATATATAACAGGAGTGTGATGTGGTCCAATAGGAAATTACTGCACTGGGTATAAACAAACTGGTTGATAATGTGTTCATGGAAAAGAAAAGGATTGCAAAAATTCATCAGAAAGTTGTGTATTACATGGGGCTAAATTATCAATCGATCCCTTGTAAGGAAACTTGCAAGAAAGGATATAACTATTTCTACATAACCCATAATAGATATGAAATAAATATGTAATTGAAATCCAAATGCAAGAGAATAGACAACATACCCACAAAATGTGACACAAGATATACTCTAGAAAGCCCTCATTGAGGGAAAAAACTTGGCCTCTAAAAGTATCCATCACTATGTATTATTTAGCAAAAACACCATTGCAATATAACCACGTAAGCCTTCAAAACCATAGCCGCAACTAAGAAATCTATGTGAACAAGCATGAATCCATACATCCCATGCCATGCTTCCAACCTTCACAAATGCTCCCTTGGCTAAACTGTCAAGCCTTGTCCCACTTGACTCTTTCCATTTTTTCCTTTTTTCTTCTCACACACAACAACTACCCTTCTGGTTGCTTATATAGTAGCAAGTCCCACAAAATCACCAAGTGGTATTACATAAACCATGTGCTACCTAACCCACTGACCCCAAATTTAATATTAGAAATTTAATTCTTTTTCTCAATATTAAATAATTACATGAAATATTATCACAATGTCACAATACAACTCATCAAGTATATCCCATGGGAATCTTTATTTGTTGCATATCCATCTAGGTGCAACATTACATAATAAAATAATATAATATAATATAACAATATTATGAAATTTGTGCAACACCCATTATCTCAACAATCTCCCACTTGTTGTCTACATTGCATAGGGTCAATTTATAGCCACATAAATGAACAAGAGAACAATCCCTCCTAGCACATCCTTCATCATGGATCAAAGTACATGAAGTGCTCTATCCTGGTACCCACAAAAAAATCAAAGCATCCAGCATCTCAAACATAAATGATCTCACCTCCTATTATGCCACTACCACTATATATACATAGAATCCATCCAAAGAGAAAGCCACCCAACATGTCGCATTAGAAAATCATAAAATTCTATAACAATTGAAATGTCAAGCAGAAAAACCTGATCTAAAGGTAATCACACATATCCATAGTTGTCAAAATATCCATAGCTGAAATAGCACCCATAGAAAGTTCCAAACCCATCCAACTATCTATACCTCCAAAGGTATACCAAGTGAATCTCACATCATCAACATATCCAATCTGAAACTTGCAATCACAAGCCTCAAGAGCAATACATACCACATATATACCAAGAATCTCCCACTGCAAAAGATAATGTCAAATCTATAACCAATCCACTCACAAAATCTCAAAGAAGTGAATCCATGTAGTATCAAAGACATCCACAACATATAAACTAATAACCTGCAATAACAACTCTTATAGAAAATCTCAATCTCCCAAGCTCTCCACAACCAATAGAGAAAAGAGATAAAGGAATAACCATGTCATCTCTCACATGACATACATAAGCATAAGCCAGTGATCACAATCTCCAACCAATCTCAAATCTAATGTAAATGGAATCAAACATAAAGGAAGATAACCAAGATCAAAGAGAGACCATGCAAATAATAACACACACCTCTAGATGTAAATTTTGGCAAGTATGATCTCCTCCATAAAACCCCAACAAGAAGCCTCAACAACACCAAACCATACCATATAACTAATCATGGATGTACCATTCCTAATCCAAAGAATATTCCCAATATAAAACCATCTCCCTATTGGAATTAAAGATAGAGTAACTGAGAGGGGGGGTGAATCAGTTACTCACAAAAACTAATCCACAAATCCCTTAGATGTCTTAATGAACTAGTTATTGCTGGTATTTGGTAAACAAAAGCTGCAACTTGGTAAATTAATCTATTACTTATCTTTAAGCATTCATACATGTAACTAAAGACAAAATGAACACAAGAGACACCAGGTTAAACGTGGAAACCCAATATGGAAAAAACCACCAAGTAACTAGTCACCAATTTTCACTCTTCTGAAGTGAGCCCTATTAGGAGCCAACCTTGTGAAAGGTTACAATACACACTGTTAGGTGTGACCTTGTTAGAGGATTTAGTCACCCTATTAGGAGTGGCCTTGCTAGAGGTCTTTACAACAACTCAACTGAACTATCACCTTGTTAGAGGATTTACAAATGGCTGCTAAACCAACTCTATTAAGAGATTTGAAATCACTACTACAATGGTTAGAAAGTAACAATGAATTGACTTAAACAAGATGCAACTAAATTTGCTAGATACAGGTCTCTATTCAGCATCATTATATCCTCCTTGATCAAATATGACTCTATTGGTCCTTAATGATCTCTGATCATTCTTCAAAATTTGCTTCCACAATAATTAGTCTTCATATCACATTAAATTCTCATATCTCCATACCATGCTTTGAATTTGCAACTTGATTTCTTACTTATACCATTCAAGTTGTCAAGTTGGCCCTTTTACATGTTATATTTACCAATAAACCATTCATCAATTGGCTCCAGATATTATTCTTAAACAAATAAATGTCCTTTACTAGCCGACCCTGCTCGATAAATACTGCTTTCAAGAATTTCCAGAGTTAACCTTCATGACTTGGTTAACATTACAATATCTTAAAATCCTTTGGCTACCGAGTTCACTAAGTAAGAACTATTTCTGTCATATTTTCTTTGATTATCGAGTGAGCTTGGTAAGAACTAAATTTCTTTGATTACCTTGAAGGCTCGGTAACCAACTATCTAATCGGTAGATACTGCAAGCTATCTTTACTAACCTTTTTGGGCTCGGTAGACACTGTCTGATGACTGATATGACATTTGTGTGACATCAAAGACAACACAGAATTGAAAAATTGTATCCAACACTCCCAAATTCAACTAGCATAACAACATATGAAAATGGATATAACCAATGCTAAACCATCTCTCAAATGAATCCTCCAAAACTAACCCATGTACTATAGCTCAAGATCCATAACCATGAAAGACAAGGATAAAAATACTACACTTGAGAGAAATAATGGGCTATACCTCTCAAGTAGAAAACCACTGAGTAGAAAAAGAGAGGGGAATAAGAATGCTCATCAAGATATCTAAATCTCCAACCAAGACTCATCTAAGAAAAATCTCCTCTCAAGTCCATATTAGGTGAATACCCCTCAAACTTCCTGCTGAAACTAAATCATTGTCCCAACAAATAATTCTCTAATCTAAGAGAAATTAGCATCACGACTATCTCTAAGTATCCATGAGCATGACCTATAACCAATCAATCCATACCAACTCCAAATGCAACATAGAAATATCATGAAGTATCTAGCTTATGATCAATGTACTCAATACCAAAAAACTAAACCAAGATCAATGTCAAAGTTCCAACCATGGCTTGAGGAACATAAACATGACAACATGATCTAACCATCTCAACCAAAGAGATAACATGCTCCATATGAACATAATATAAAATTTCAAAACTATAAACACCTATCAAGAGTATACCATGACATAATAATGAAACCATCCTCACACCAAGGATAACATATCAAATAAATACATAAACCACACCTTTTCCAAAAACCCCATTAGTTCTCAAAATGCAACTGTCTCCACACACCATGAAGAAAACCATCTCCACATACCATGAAGAACCATCTCCACACACCATGAAGATAACCAAGAACCCCATGAGTCCTCAAGATCTAACCATCTTCACACACCATGGAGATGACAATTGCACAATGTAAATGTTAAAGATGTTTTTGCAGCGATATGATTTAAGACAAACCACCAACATCTACAAACACTCAATAAATATATCAATGCCAAGAACTCTCACTCAACCATGGTACCAAGTCATCCATGACATCATATAAATCCATCTCCTACATGAAGATCCTCTAGGTCTACACTCACACTACCAAAGTGTCAATACTAAGTAAAACCAAGAAGATGCAAATTAAACTAGGAACTAACCTTGCATTGTCCCCTCATCATTGTCACAAGCTCCCACTAATCCATATATCTAAGCTATCCATAACATCATGAAAAAGAAACCATCCTCTAACCATGAGAATCAACCAAGGCATCAAACCATCAAAGAACTCAAAGTGCACATCATGAGCTCCTCAAAAGAAATAAAATAACCATGATCCTCAACCAAGAAGATATATACCCCATAACCAAATTAGAAATTCAAGCCAATGAACATCAAGGATGTATTTTTATATCTAATTATATCATACCAAAATCCATGGCACCATGGTCACATCCATGAACTAACAAACTAACACTCAATGTGTCCAAACTATTAGCATAAAATAGTCAACCACAATTATCCACCATGATTGTACCCAGTAATAAAATCTCATCCCTTCTACATGAAGAAAAATTATAAAATCATGTGACTTAGGGCATAGACAACCCAAATCCAAGCCACCAATCTGAGTATGCATTAATAATGAAAGATCAATGGGCAAAGATAGCTCATAACCAAGCCATAAATGCAACCTATAAGTATAGACTACTTACAACATTGCACAACTTGTAGACTCAACAAGTCATCATACATTTCCAAATCAAACACTGATAACCATATCATCATGAGACCAATCCGAAATATGAACTGAGTATACAATGACATCAAATCTTAAATCTCCAAACATATAATGTCATAAACTCACAATGCTATCATAGTCAATATATACCATAAACTATTCAGATTAATATATCACCAAATAGACCATACCAAACCTACACCAAATCTAAACCAATGTGTAGAGCTTTCCATTGACTACTTGAAGTCTAAAATTAGACTCTGTATGCCCAAGTTATGCCCTAATTTTTACTCAAAAAGAACATCTAAATTTTAGGCTCTTATAACATGAAAAAATATCAAAATCATAGAACCAAACCTACACCAAGTTGTAGTGCTCTGAATTATCTTTTCAATGCCTATAAGAAGTCCAAAATCTAATATCCTGAGAGAAAGTTATGGCCATTTTACTAAGATAGTCCTTTTACCATTTTCACTATGATTTGCTTTTTGTAACAAAAGTTTTGATGGAATTAAATTTGACAATCATCACAGGTTGAAACTAAAAAACTCTTTCATTTCCTTTGAACATATTATATATCAAAATTTATGGAAACATTGACTCGAATCTAATGGTGAGTTTGTTTTTACCCAAGAGGTCATTTCTACAAGCTCCCCCTAAAACCCTCATTTAAATGAAACATCCAAAAAATTCATTTGTCCAACAATTTCACATGCCTAAAATATGCCAACATCCCATCATAATAGCAAACCAAAAAACCTCCAAATTCACAGTAAACAACTCATATATCTTGCCCTTTCTTTAATCCTCTCATGCATTCTCATGGATTTAATCTAAGGTTACAATAATAAAACCATAGCTCTTATACCACTTGTAAGGAAACTTGCAAGAAAGGATATAACCATTTCAACATAACCTATAATAGATCTAAATAAATATGTAATCAAAATCCAAATGCAAGATAATAGACAACATACCCACAAAATATGACACAAGATATACCCTAGGAAACCCTCATTGAGGAAAAAAAAACCCAGCCTCCAAAAGCATCCATCACTATATATTATTCACCAAAAACACCATTGCAATACAAAAATAGAAGCCTTTAAAACCATAGCCATAACTAAGCAATCCATGTGAGCAAGCATGAATCTACGCATCCCATACCATGCTTCCAACCTTCACAAATTCTCCCTTGGCTAACCTATCAAGCCTTGTCCCACTCGACGCTTTCCCTTTTTTTCTTGTTTCTTCTCACATACAACAACTACCCTTATGGTTGCTTATATAGTAACTAATCTCACAAAAACACCAAGTTATATTACATAAACCATGTGCTACCTGATCCACTAACCCCACATTTAATATTGGAAATTTTATTCTTTTTCCCAATATTAAATAATTACATGAAATATTATCACAATATTACAATACAACTCATCAAGTATATCCCATAGGAATCTTTACATGTTGCACGTCCATCTAGGTAAAATCTCACATAAAAAATAAAATAATACAATATAACAATATTATGCAATGTGTACAACACCCATGATCTCAACATCCCTATGGAGCACATGCAAGAGACCCAATTGTTGGATAAATAATTTACCTAGTTGTTGAATGCTCAGTTGTGCAGTGGTAAGTTTCTGATACCAATGGATACTATCTACGTACGCCTGGAGCTTCATCTTCTAAGATGATGTTGGGGGGAATGCCCCCTATTGAGAATCCAAGCATGCCACCTCCATGAAGAAGGTCATAGTCTTATAGTTGTATCAAAGCTCAATGATAAATAAAAAGTCTTTATTGCTTGAATTTTTTTGAATCGTGTGTATTTCATGCCTTTATGTACAACATTTAGATGAAGGTGAATATTGGTTGAATTTTTGGATCAATGTTTATTGTTTGTCTGCAAATATATGGATTTATTTGATGTTTTTAAAGATATATAGTTTTTTTGATGATTTGTGGGATGTATGGATTGTTTTGATGATTTTTTAGATATATGGATTTTTTTGATGGTTTTTGAGATTTTGGAAAATGTGCAAAAAGTAAAATATGTGCAACAAGTTTGTGCATTTTTCCTCACTTTCAATAAAGTTTTGGACTAAACGAGAAATTTGGATTGAAAATTGTCAAGAAGGTAGATGAGTTATATTGTTCAAATAGCACCAACATCCTATACTTGTGGGTCTTTGTTAGAGGAGGATTGACCTTAACTTATGCATTATAACACAGCGTTGCAAGGAATTGAAGTTAACACCAAAACGGGGTTTGAAGTAGGTTTTGAATGAAAGATGTGTGTGAACTTGTGCAAAATTGAGAACCATTAGTAGAGATACTTTATTAATGATCATAACATTTTTCATGAGTTGTTATTGGACCAATAGGATGGGTGTACAGAGTTGGGAAAGAAGGAAGTGCTAACTCACAAATTGTAGGCGATGTTTGGATGAGAATTGAGTCAACTACCTGACTTGGTTAAATGAGCTTCGATTGCATAGATTACCACTTGATTGAGAAATTTTGTATGCATTGATAGCCTTTTCAAGAAAGTTAGAACCAAAATCAAGATGAGCAGTTCTCCCCTTTACTAAATGTGGCAAACAACATATTTTCTCTAGGTTTGGGCAAAGATAGACATCTCTAGGCTAGAAAAAGGGTGTGTTAGCATTGAAAAGGCATGTTTGGGCCTAAAATGGCATTGGAGGGCCTAAAAAATGTGATTGGACCTTGAAAAAGGTGCTTGAGGGCCTAAAAAGGCTCCTGAAAAGGCATTGGTGGGCTTGAAAAAGTAGGAATTGGACTACAAAGGTGTTAGGGAGCCTAAAAAAGGTGCCAAAGGTCCTAAAAAGACACTTGGTCGAAAAAAGGTGTGAATGAGCCAAAAAAGGCATGAATGGGCCAAAAATGGAGCTTGGGCTTTGAAAAGGGTGCATGGAAGGCCTGGATCTTGTGATTGGGAATCAATGCAACCTTGTACTTTACTAGCAACATTGTTGTGGTATATGCAAAATGTAAACCTATTTGGATGGTGACAAAAGAGTGTGATGTATCTTCGCAACACTCTGAGTGGTGTTTGATATTCCAAAGCCTAAAATTATGTTCAAGGCCTAAGAGGTGGGTTTGAGGGTCATGAGGCCTTTCAAGATAACATTGGTTAATCGTCGCTTCTACAACATAAATAAGTCTCAAAATCCCTATTGATTTACATAAAGTAAAGAGAAAGGGGTGGTAGTGGGGGTGGGCATCCTCCTTTCCACTATCCCTAGTGTGCAAAAATTTCCAAAGCACAAAAGCATGTTTCAAGACATAATGACACCACTTCTTTATCTCAAGGTTTGTAGGGATGCTATTAACATCTTTGTTGAGAGATACCAAGGCAATGGGTCTTGAAACGTGAAAAGTGTCTCACAAGGCCTATCAGGATGTATTGATATATTTGTTGAAATGTACCAGGATCAAAATAAAACATTTAAATATATTCAATATAGGACCTCACCACTGATTTCATATAAAACTTATTGAGGTATACAAACCCATCCTAAAGGAGTGGTAATCATACACACACTAGCTTGACATGAAATAAATACATCATCTGATTGAAATATATATTTAAATAATTTATACAAAAATTTTGGATTTTTTTGGTATTTTTCAAACCTTTAACAAAAAAATGGATTCTTGGGTATAGATTGAGGTTTAAATTGTGAAAGACGAATATTGTTACCAAACCACTGGGACACCCATTAAACTAGAGCCAACATAAATCAAGACTACTTCATAAGGAATACAAAAACTTATTAGGATAGATTTTGAAGAAAAAGAAAATGTCAATCATCCCAAAATTGACATTTCATGGAAGAATAAAAGGATTAGGTATTGTCCTTGTTCTATGTTTTTGCATGACACATCATTTGATCAAAACCAAGATTATTTTAGAGATAGTGATTAAAGGTTATGGTCTTGCACATATCTTAATGGATGAATTAAAAAAGATTGGTAGGACAATATTGGAAGTTGTTTAGACAAGAAAAATAGACATTTAGGTCTGGTTAAATGTTTTTGGATGACAAAAGGATTATTGGTGGGACCACATGGATATTTAAGGATGACAAAAGGGTTTTTTGGGAGCCACATGGATATATATGGATGGAAAAAGGAATTTATGGGGCTGCATGGATTTTTTTGGATGAAAAGGGAATTTTTGGGGACCACATGGATTTTTATGGATGAAAAAGTTATTTTGGGGACCACGTGGATTTTTATGGGCATTTACAAAAATTCACATAGGTCTCAAGAATGTAAGAGCCTTGATATGTTTTACAAGTTGAGATGTGTGCTAATTTTCCTTCAATTCATGTCTATGGTATCTTAAAACATCATCAATTCCTTTGAGCCATAAGTTTTTCCTTTTCTTCTATTTCTTCTCCTTTTTATTTATAATGCCAAGCAACCACAAATTCCCAATGTAGAACTAAAAACACATAATTATTTCTTAAGTGGGTATGTACACAATCAATTCTATATCTAGTATCCTATTGATAGAGAAAAATAATTCAAAGGCTGACATCTTGTTCTTCTTACTTATCCTCTATGAATATCTCTTAATGGTATGTAAAAGAGAAAAAAGCAATGAAGAGGTCATAAAGAAGAAATATTTGTCTAATAGACACAAAATCAACCATTCATTTGTAGTCCTTTGTCATGGTTGAAGGAATCTTGAAAGCCCAAACGTGTTATGGTTGACTCATTTTCTACCAGAATATCCTCCTATTTTATTTTTGTGTGGATATTTTCTGAAATGTTATGGTATTTTTCAAGATATGTGGTTGGTGTCCAAGGCTCTATACATAAAATATTTTGAGGTGGATGCTATTGAGGGCCTCTTATAACTCTTCCCCATCACAGTCAATAAGTTTGTACATTCCAATCCTAAAAGATTTCATGATGACATAAGGACTAATCCAATTGGCTTCCCATTTCCCTTTCTTTTCTTGATCAACCTAGTTTTTTGGGTTTTCCTGAAGAACAAGATCACCTATTTGGAAGACACCTAGTTTGATCTTTTTGTTATAGTGTCATGATAACTAGTTTTGATATACTTTGAGATGTTCATATGCAATGTGTTAGTGCTCCTCCAAAAGCTCTAATTTCTCTAAGTGATCTACCCTATAGGATTCATCTATCATGACATGATGTAGCATAACTTGCAAGGATGGGATTTGAACATCTAGTGGTTGAATTACTTCACATCCATAGATCAAAGAAAATGGGGTTGCCCCCATAGGTTTTCTAGCACTTTTTCTATAAGCCCATGGGGTGGGATTCAATTGCACATGCCAATCCTGACTAGATTCATTAATAGTTCACTTAAGGATGTTGATGATGTGCCTATTGGTGGCCTCTACTTGACCATTTCCTTGGGGATAAATTAAAGAAGAGTAATGAATGATATGAAATTTTTCACACAACTCATCAATTATTTGATTTTTGAAATACAAGGCATTATCTATCAGGATGGTGTGGGGTATGCCAAATCCACAAATGATATTATTAAGGCTAAACAATTTTTTTCCCATGTGGCATCTTTAAGTGGTACTACCTCTACCCATTCGGTGAATTATTCTATAGCTGTGAGGATCCATTTATGACCATTGGAGGAGTGTGGATGTATCATCCCAATCAAATCAAAACCCCATTGATAGAAAGGCCATGGTGTGGCCAATGGATGAAGTTCCTAGGAAAGTGCATGAATTAGGTTACCATTGATCTAACACTTCTTATAGATTTTGACATAGTTAATAGAATCATTTTCCATGGTTGGCCAAAAATAGCCCATTCTAAGAATTTTTTTAGCCAAGGTAAATCCACTAGAATGTGATCGTTAAATTCCTTCATGAAATTCTTATAGAGAAGCTTTAGACTCATCATTTTCTAGACAAAGTTACATTGAGACCTTTACGATATAATGTTTCGTTCACTGACATGTAACATGAGGCTTGTCTTATGAAGCTTCATTTTTGGATCCTAGATTGGTTGATGGCTAGGATGTTATCTTTTAGATAGGTATAAATGGGACCATACCAAGGGGTTTTTGGATTATCTAGGAGGAACACAATGTGGGATTCAAGTTGAAAAAATGTTGGTTGAACCACCTCTTCTACCAAGAACTCACAACATTCATTAAAGAGAACAAATTTCCACAATCCATTATATTGTATATATGCTTCTGGATTTGATTGTGTTAATATTTGCTTCTCTTTTTTTACGTCCTGATGATAGATCATGTAGTGTGATTCCAAACGTTGATGCAAAAATCTTAACACAATCGAATCCAAAAGCATATATACAATCACATCATTCATGTTGATTTGGTAACTAAAGTGTAAGTATGCTTTTAGCACTCGAGTTTCAAACTTTGAAAATCAAACCCATAGAAACAATCCCTAAATTGTCCTTGTGTTTTGGCTAGTTTTTATTGCTAATGCTGATTTTGTAGACTATGACTTGTGACAAAGATAGTGTTTTGAAATTGTGTTGAACTTGAACTTGAACCTCAAAGTTTAGGTTCAAGTTCAAAGTTCAAAATTAGGCCAGAAAATTCAAGGTCAAAGTTATAGGTTTTGGCATGCAAGTTCAAATTTAGATCTTCAAGGTTCAAGTTCAAGTCTTATCACTAGAAAGAAATGTTAAAAGTGGGTGGTTAGCCTCTAGTCGTCGATCTATCTATTCACATATTTGAAAGTTGAACTTGAACCTAAACCATGCCAGTTCAAAGTTCAAGTTCAAGTTCAAAGTTTTAAAGATCACTCTAGCATTTGTGAAGTAAAAAGCATATCTAATGTTAGAAGTTTCTTAGGAGTTGAAGATCCAAGGCCAGAAGCTAGTGATGGATAATGAGACGTACAATTGGGAAGTTGTAGTGCCTCTCCCAATGGATTTCTATAAGTCATCGTAATGGATGCAACCCTGGTGATCTTACTTTGTGATGTTGTATGCAAAAGTGAGTGATGTAAATGGATTATAATAGTATAATTAAATAAATGGTTAAATTAGGTGATTTAATGCATTTATCTCTTCGACTATATTAGTATATGCAATTGCACTTGATCATGTTGTTTAGTGTGCATGATTTATGTCCCTAGCAGTGGCACATCGAGTTAGTGATCAGACCTTTCATCTTAGGCCAATGTCATCCCTGTATGGTTGACGTAGCCTATTTATTGATTAATTAAACCATCTGGTGATTTAATAAATCCAAATTCATTTGCATTATGTGATTAGATCCATGAGTGTGTCTATGCATTTAGAGGTTCGCATTTTTCACAAAAGTTAAGGAATTTCTATTATTTTGGTTTAAGGGAATTTTGGGCTTTATCTTATTTAATTTAATTCCTGACATTATTTTTGTAGTTGAATTCTAATTACTTGGAATAGCCTATTTTCATTTGGGTTGATTTAGGGTTTAACTAGGTGACCTGATTATTTACCTTAATCCTTTATTCACTAGAAAAGTGAATAAGTATCCAAAAAGAAATTTTATTCCTCACATCTCACTTTTTGAAATAGAAATTTGAGAACAAGTTCCAAATCCTCTTCAAGAGGAAACACTATTATGTTCATTGTGGGAACTATGGGCATGGGATCGTCATGAGATTAGTCTCATTTGATCTAGCTTGTGGAGACCTTGGATTGCTGCAACTTTTGGTAGTTTTTGTGGGGTTCTTATTTTATTGCTCTTGTTTTTGTATTTTCCCTTTTGGCTACAAGGTAGGGCTCTCCTGTTATGTTGTTATAGCTCTATTTTTGCTTCTATCTTTGGTAACTATTTATTAGGAGTTGAGAACTAGTGTTCTCCTTCATTTTTGTATGCTAGATCTACCTGGTTGGGCGAGTATGAGCATTTCCTTATTTTTCGAGATGGGGGTTTGGGGTTTTGCATCATTATGCTATTTTTTTTTGCATACAGACTACAAAACCATATTTTATTTGATATTCATGGATTTTTTTTCCTAAGAGAAAATGGGTTTTAATTTTTAAGTTTTTTCATTTTGAGTTTTTTGCCTTGATTTGTGTGCCACCTAGTTTTCTCAAGATTTTTAGCATGATGTTGGTCATGGACTTGGATTATTTGTAGGATGTCCCAATGACCACTATTGCACTTTATGTTTGCATTGGGATGTGTGTTGTATCTGTACTCCCAAATTTGTGTTTGGTTGAGTGGTTTTATACCTAGTGTTATTGTTTCTAGTCAAACCCTTGTTGTTATTTTATGGATACTAGGATTTGCGTAAAATCCATACTCCTAGATTGAGGCTGGTTAAGTGAGTCCATCATGCTTGGTTTGGTTACATCATTAGGATTCATGTAGAATCCATACTCTTGGATTGTGGTTAGTTGAATGAGTTCATGATGTATGGTTTTATTGTTCTTTGGGAATCATGTAGAATATGTACTCTTGGATATAGGTAAGTTGAGTGTTATTTTTCTTGTGTTCTCATCCAACTCTTGTTTTATGATCTTCATGTTGTTGGTATGCCATACATGAGCATGTGCATTTTTTGGGTGCTTGTGAGGCCCAATCTCCTAGTTGTTATCAATGGACTTATATTCATTGGGATTGGGTGGGGAATAAGCATTTCCTATGGGCACTCATTGCATGATAAGCATGGGTATGTAGGGTAGATCATGGAGGGGCTTCTCTCATGACCTTTGTGGTTATTTCATAGGTTGGCATGAAGAACTAATAAACAAGTGATAGCTAAATTAATAAATGGATAATAAAACTTAATTTAGATAAGTGAATTCTTGTATAGTGTCTTTGAAGGCATGCCATGATGGTTTCCTGAGGGATTCATTCCATGTGGGTGTGATGGTTTCTTGAGGGATTCATTCTACACCGGTGTGATGGTTTCTTGAGGGATTCATTCCACACCTAATTTTAGCTTGGGCTACTTGATCCAATTGAGTCCCTACATAGTTGACCCATAGAGTGTCTAGCCATAACCTATTGTAACTGCATTGTCTCATGATCTTGGTTTCAGTCCTCATTATTGTTTGGTGTGAGTGTTAGCCATGGACATTTTCTTTATGTATGTTTTTGGTTGGATCATTATCTCCATCAGCACAGCAGAAGAGCACCTACAGATTTCATGTGGTTGGGAGTCATAGAAACCTATAATATTGATGGGGACTAGTGTACCGAGATAGCCTATTTCTAGTTGAGACCGATGCTTGATGTTCACTTGGTATTCTAGGTTTTTTGAATTATGTTTCCTTGTAATTTATGCTTTCATTGGGATGTATGGATATCATGTTTAGATGATGTTAGTATCATTGATGAATTCCTTTATTATGATGTTATAACATATGGCTAGATGATGTGATTCACTACTAGTTGGAGTATCTATGCTTCGATGGATTAGCATGTTAAGATCTTGTTCTTACGATGTTAGTTACATTTGTAGTAGTAATTCCCTCATAAGATAGCTCTGACTATCTAGTTGGCAGTTTGGGATGTTATGCATGGTGGATGGTTAGGGCCTTTCAAGTCTCATGATGCTATTATGGTTGGGAGGAACCACGCACAAGTTTTAGTTGTGTTGGTGGTTAAATGTTTATGTTTTCCTTCATATGACATTTGGTTTATGAAGCATATATGTACATTGCAATGTTATTTTTTGCATGTTCATTCATATTTTGTTATGGATTATATGTTAGAGATATTTGATCTCTTTTGTGCTCTTTGGTGATCATTCCTTGATTCATGTGGATCCAATACTCCCCAGTGTGGAGGTTTCTTGTTTCTATTTCTTGTCGTTTACCTTTTAGTCATGTTGTTGGCTATTTTCTCACTTTAGAAGGTCATTTCCTTGTGAGATAATTTACTTCCTCATGTAGAGAAACAAAGTCTCACATGAAGCTATTGAATCTAAGACTAGGTCTTGACTATTTCGTGTCAACACACTTAAGATGTTTACTAAGCTCATACCGAGCTAGTAACACATGCCGAGTAAAATATGTATAGATGCTAAGTAAATAGTTGATGCTAAGCTACAATGTATGTTTAGCCAGATAGACCTACAACAAGTGCTAAGTGATCTTCAAGTATCAAGTGAAGATCAAGTGCCGAGTCACTAGAGATGTCAAGTGAAACAAAATTTCTATAGATGCCAAGTGAGCCATTTTTTCTATATGAGCCAAGCATCAGAGGTAACAATTGTCGAGTAACATAGTTTGGACATGGTTGTTTGTAATTGCACAAATACCTCTGTAAACCATTTTTGAGCTGACATAGAAGAATCTCGAAGGATATTAAGGATAAGAACATTTTTTTTTAAATTTCCTATGCAATCAATATGCAGCCACTAAGAAAAATGGAGAAGGCATGCAACCAATAAGAAAAGTGCAAGGAATGAGTGGGAAATAAAGATTTAATATAGATTGTAGATTCATACCTAACCCTAAGTCTTCAAAATATTTAAAAGGGGGATGAAATCCCATTGTATGCATGGATGAATGAAGTATATGGGAAAACTATAGTGAAATTTAGAAGGAAGTGAGAAAAAACTTAGAGGAATAGAGCAGCATTGCAGCATCCAATTGATGAAGAACAAAGTATTAGACTATTGAAGAGTGACACATCAGATCAAGCTAGGATCAAGTCAGTCAGAGTAGATCAAGTGCTTGAATTTAGTAATCAAGGATTGTAAGCTATCAGGTTTATTAATCTAATACTCCCTAGCAATGGTATTAGAAAGAAAATCCTATGTTGATAGGCTAGCTTAATAGCTAGGTTGTACAACCTTTGACAAGGTGATAAAATCCTTTAATAGGGTGACACTTCATGTAAAGTGTTTGTAAAATCCTTTAAACACATCACTATTGATACAGTGTAAAGCCTTTAACAGGGCAAGCCTTTAATGGGGTAGATCATCAGAAGTGATCAAACAGTATTGCTATAGTGATATTTTGTGGGTATCATCCCCACCCCAGTTTTACCGTCTCATTTTGGAGGGTTTCTAGGTTACCAAATTTTGTGTTATGTGTTTTGATGCATGTGTTTACTTTATGCTTAACTGATATGTTTACATGCATACAATTTATTTTCAATTAAAAGTTTTTAAGGTTTAAGTGTGATACTTCTGATTCACCCCCCCTCCCTCTCAGAAGTATTCTTCCAATTTGATTACTCCAATAGAATCCATGTATTTCCTCATGTGAAGTCATGTGCTTCCTCGTGTGGAGTCATTCACTTCCTTGTGCAGAATTTGACATCAGCTATGTTTCCTCATACGAGAAACAAGGGGCATTTAGGCTTGCTTGAGGAAATTTTGGAAACTAGTTTTGGACATCCTATTGGGTTTTATACCTTCCTAGTTAAAAATAATTTTTCTATGGGGTTTAAAATATATCATTTAACTATAATTCCTTATACTAAAGATATATTTTAATAAATGTGATGATTCATTTGAGATAGGTTTCAGACCTCTCTGAGTTAAGATAAAGATTCTAGGAAATTTTTAGGGCTTCAAGATTTTAGACTTAGCCAAATTTTAGGATTTAGCATTTATCTTTCAACATGGCATCCAGTAGATGAGTGGTTGTAACTTTGAGCCCTTATCTTCTGCATGGCCATTGTTGGTTTTTTCTTGTAATTCTTGATTATGTTATGGTTAGTTGGAAATGGACTTGTATGTTTAACCATGCTAGGAACTTTTTCTTTGGGGCTTAAAAAGAACATCTCTCCTTGGTTTATTCTCATCATTAGTGTGATCCTTGGTTTGTAAGTTTTGCTTTTTTTTCTTGGAGATCTTTGGAAGTGCTTGTAAGACTTCTGTTGGTGTAAGTGAACATGTTAGGTTAGCCTTGTTCCCTATTTTATTATCTTATCTAGTTGTGTCATTATTGCACATGGTTACCTTATGTTGTTAAGTAACTTATCTAAGTTTTGGTTTTTTGAGAGGAGATTTTTGGAAGTGCTTGTAAGACTTCTGCTAGTGTAAGTGAACATGTGAGCTTAGCCATATTCCCTATTTTATTATCTTGTCTAGTTTTGTCATTATTGCACTTGGTTACCTTATGTTTTTGTTAAGTAACTTATCTTAAGAAAATAAAAATTATTCAGTTCATGTTTTATCCTTGTGTTACAAGGATCTTTGTATAGGGCATTACAAAAGCTCCAATAGGTGATTCATGTGTAGGTGTTGTGCATATATTGTTATAGTTTTAATACAACCTGTAACCATAGATTTTTATCTAGAAAAATTAGACTCAGTGCAAGGGCCATAATTAGTTTTTCCATTGTTGGATTTTGTTCAATTTCAAGTATGTTATAATGGAATGTTCAAATGGGAAGAGTACTTCTGAGGCGAGGGGGGGGTGGCGGTGAATCACAAGTAACTAGTTTTTATCCTTTTAAACCCTCATTAACACATAGCTAAAAGTAAAGTACATGCATGTAAACATATAAGCAAATATGAAATGAAAGCATGCATCAACACATGGCACAAGAGATTTGGTAACCTAGAAACCCTCCAGGGAGAAGAAGGTAAAACTAGGGTGGGGATGACACCCACAAAAAATTACTACAGCAATATGTTCAACCACTTCTAATGGTCTACCCTATTAAAGGCTTTACATTGTGTCAATAGTGACCTGGTTAGAGGATTTACAAAAACTTTACAAGAAGTGTTACCCTGTTAAAGGATTTACAATAGGTTGTTAAACCCACCTAATTCAATAGGATTTTCATCACCTTCTCCAAATATTTTCCCACCTAGTTGTTAAGCTAACCTATCAACATAGGATTTTCAGCATTTAATACAATGGTAAGAAAGTATTAGAACGTTTGACCTAATAGAGTACAATCTTCAATTGTTGGGTTTAGGTACTAGATTTGCTCTTCTTGTTTTGATCCTTGCTTGATCTGATCTTTGTATGTGTCCCCTATTCTGTTCTGATCAACTAGATATGAAATTGTTGCTCTCTTATTCTAAGTCTTTTCTTCTTCACACTAAAATTTTGCTATATTCTCCCCATACACTATAGTCATCCTTATGTGTAATGGATTTTTTGACCTCCTTTTAAATATTTTGAAGACTTAGGGTTAGGTATGGATCTATGATCCATATTAAATCTCAAATTCTCGCCCATTCCTTGCATTTTTCTTATTGGTTGCATGCCTTCTCCATTTTTCTGATTGGCTGCATGCAAATCACATAGGGAATGTAAATGATTCATCCTTATCCTTCTTCTCCTTTTAAATCTCTCTATGTTAGCTCCAAAAATAGTTTACATCTGAGTTTCTGAGGGCACAAACTCATATGTTGATTCTATGTTACTTAGCACATACTATCCTGAATTGCTCGGCATATCTTACACTTTTGGATTGCTCGGCACATATTACATTTCTCGATTACTCGGAACTTGTTACATTTCTAGACTACTTGGCATATGAATATTCCTAAATCGCTCAGCACATACTACACTCTATCTTGCTCGGTATGTGTTACTTGCTTGGCACTTGTTGAGATTCTAACTTGGCAACTACTATAATTCACTTGGCATACATAGTGTACTTGACATAGATGGTGAAATTGGTTAAGTATGTTGACATTGGAATGTCAAGACCATTCTAGGACCAACAATCTCCCCCTTTGGCATGAGTGTCAAAAACACTTAACTATACATTAATGAACTGATTTGATTGAGTACATTCTTTATCAAAATTTCAAAAATTGTTCAAAATTTTGTGAGCAACAATATACCTTATTACTCCCCCTGAGTTAATTATGCCTAGTCCATTCTTGAAACTGAAATTTTGTGCTAATGTGCCTGATTCTCTCTATCCTTTATCCTATTCCTATTCCCTGTGCCTATATACTATATCTAATCTATATGAGTTCCCTGTTTCAGATTTTTTTTCCACATGCTTGTCAAAAATTTTGCATCTCCCCCTCACTTTGTCTTATTTCTTATTTCCCCCTTTTTTGGCTATCTATAGACTTTCCACTTTATTCTCAAAATGAATGAAAGAATGTAATCAAAATTATCAAAATTTGGTATTCTCCATATATCTTTATATATTTCCATATATACACATCTCCCCCTAATGTATATATCTCCCCCTTTTTTGATACTAATGTCAAAGGGTTCTAAGGAGTAATACCATACTTAGCAAAAAATGTACGATTTACCTCCAAAAGTATCTTCAAAGCTGCATCCCAATTTTCAAATGCAATGTCTAGTGACTTGTACTAGATATCAGTCTCTGTAGCATGGTGTACAAGTCCATCTAGGTTAGAAAGATTTGGATCTTTCTTTAGGACTGTTTCTACATATGGTTGCTCCTTGTGGAGGACCTCTATGTGTGGGGTTATGGAGGACTGGATTTGCATCAATTTTGCCTTTATGTTTGAATCCTCTGTTGTTAATATAGCTAATTCGCTTTGTGTGTGAAGCATATGTGCAAAATGCTTCTCACTATGAGCTAGATTTTTTGGAAGTTGCATGCTAGAAATCTTGAGATTTCTTTCCAAGCTCATTATTCTTTGGCTAATCTCTTGTGTGAAGTTGGAAAAATAACACAATTTGTTGTACAATTAGAAAGTGTTCCCAAGTACAAGTTTTTCTCTTTCTAGTTTCTTAGCCAATTCAACTTGTGCTAATGTTATATCATTTGATATTTTCTCATTTACTTTGCCCAAGAATTTTCTTTCCAACCATTCCATTAATTTTACATTTGTATCATGGTCTGCATTAGTCACCCGGTCAACTATATCTAATAGTTGTTTAATTATAGGCCTTGTTTCATCTGGTGGCTACAAGCTAAAGGCATCCATGAAGATGTCCTTTATCTCATTCAATGCTTGCCTATACTTGTATTCTCTTCTCAATACTTCTTGTCTCTTTCTTCTATCCAATGCACTTTGTATTTAATTTATCTTTTCTATGGTGACGGTGTTGGATTCATAGGAGGGAATAATGATCTCTTCATCAAGTTCAGGATCTCCATAGTGAAGTATCTTGGCCCCCTTTCTAGAGCTCAAGCCTAGTGTTTGAACTTATATTGATATCATATCAGTGCTCAACTTCTGAAGATTCTGAGTGGGAGTACCATTTTTTGGTAATTCAACCAATGTCTGTATTACAGCTTGCTCCTTATCTCTTGTTTCTTCCTTCTTTTCTTTTGATTCCCCTTTATCACTGACAATTGCTAGGGGTAAACCTATTGATTTTTCTTGCTTTCCTATATCTTCCCCTATTGCTACACTCGGCATCTAAAGTGCATCACTTACTAATTTTGGTGGAGATGGTAGTGGAAGTAGTAGGAGTTTAGTAGCATCAAAAATTGAAGGTGGTTCTTATTTTTGCACCTTCACTTCTTTTGGATCTGCTACTTCCTTGTTTGACTCATCAACACTGGGTTTGTACATAGGTAAGCTTGTTGTATAGATTGATCAAGGATCTTTGAAAGATCCTCTGTAGTTAAAGGATTAATTTTTTGACATGAAGTGTCAATAACATCCTTCATTTTTATGATCTTTGTAGGTGTCATGGTGGCATGAGGAGGGCTAGGAGGTGGCATTTGTGTGTCTAGAAAACTTTATTCTTCCTATTCATCTAATTCCTTTTCCTCTCCTTTAGCTATATTCTCTTCTTCTTCCTCCTTATTTACTTCCTCTTCTACTCTTCCTTCCTCACCTTTCTTCTCGTCTTCATCTTTCTTCTCTTCCACATTCTCTGTTGTCTCTTTTGCTTCTTTTCTTGTTGAGCTGGCCTCTACCTTATATTCCTCATCAATACATCATTATTTTTCTTGTATATTGACTTCCACAATTTTTTGGATTTATTTACAACATCCTTTATATTATTTTGGAGGATGCAAAATGCTCTATATTTGGGAGAAAAATTTCTATTATGCCTTTTATTTGCCTTAGCTATTTGACCTTTGGTCAGGTCTAGCAACACTCTACCTAGGGTTTATTCTCTTATCTTTTTTTCCATTTGTAAACAAAAATGCCACTTATCTTCAACTATCTTGTATAGCTCCTTGGGCATTGTACTATCTAACTCTAGAGGTGTGTGTTTTTATTTGGCCATCATTGCATACACTGATTCCTCTATTTTATTTTACTCTTCTTTATTGAGCTTATTAAAGTCTATAGTCTTTAAACCATTCAACTTTTCTTTTCTAATATTTACACATAACCTATCAATAGCTTACTTGGAGGGATGACTTACCACTCTAAACCGACTATTGTCATCTAACTCTATTCTTTCTTCATCTATGTCTAGCTAGGCAACATATTTCCTTCTCTTCCTTGGTTCTTCACCAGTCTACTTTGTGGCTTTCTTCATCTCTTTAGCTTCATCTTTTTTCCTTTTGAGTTTTAGCCTTGGTGGTAGCCCTTGTAGTAGGCTTCTTTGTTTTGACTACGATGGGCTTTGTCCCCTTCTTTGCCTTGGGTTGGGATGTAGGCTGAGTTTTGGCTTTCCTTTTGGTGGCTTTGGCTTTAGTGGGTGCTTCCTCAGCTTCTTCTTCCTCAAAACCTTCTTCATTGTCCTCTCCTAGGCCTTGTGTCAATTCCAATGGCTCTTGCCCTTGCTCACCTTCTTCCTCACTGTCTCCTTCTACTTCTTCTCCTACTTCTCCTTCTACTGCAGTGCCTGCTGCTTCTATATCAACTCCAAATGTTTTCTTGAGCTTTCTTATCATTTTCTCCTTCTTCTTCACTATAGAGGTTGTCTTCAAATCTATTACCACCCTAGATTTGATGATATCATAAGTGCCAAAATGAGGAGCATCCTTATCAATCTCTTTTGCAAGTAAAGTAGTGATTGTAGCTAAAGCTTGGTCTACATCAAGCTCATATCCAAGTGGCCTAAGCCATCTTACTCTAGGTATCATAGCTTGGATGTAGGTGTAATCTATGTCAACCAAGAAAAAAATGTCATTTACATGCTTATCAACCAGTAATACTAGTATCCTCATCCTTTGTTTCATGGACTTCTTGAATTCCTCCAAGTAGCTTTTCATCTAAGCATCAAAATTGTCTCCCATTTGCTCAATAAACTCACTAACTTGTGTAACAATTGTCTTGTTAGGATCCCAATTTACTTTTCCAACTGATGGAAATTCTTTCATGACATAGAAAAATATGCAAACCAAGAGTGATCCAAATTTGCATTGAGCTCCTTTAGATTTCCTAATGGGTCCCAAATTTTCATTCATTTGTTGTAATATGAGCTCTGCTAGATCATAAGTGTGGTCCTGCTTCACAAGTTTATATGCTGCATCTAATGCTATACATGGCACGCTATTCAATTTGCTTGATTGATAGAATTTGTGAGATATAATTCTCACAAAAAAATCAAGTAGGGGCTCAATGATGGTATCAATGGTCATTCCCCTCTTGTTCCATTTCACACCAGTGTTTTTCTCTATGGCCTCCTTTTTTCACTCCTTAGTCTTAGACCAATCGAGGGTTGTGAATCTAGTAACCCTATGAACAATTTTCTTTGTGATCTTCACTGGCCCTATTTCTAACCAAAATGATCCATCATGAATTCAGCTCAACACTATATGAATCCATTCAATCTTAAATACAATGAGGAAAACTAGGGCTTTAGTTAAACCCTTCTTCTCAACAATTTGAAACTCATCCTTCAATATACCCTTGTCACATAGCTTATCAAAGGCATTGAAAATTTCTAGGTCACCTATAGCTCCAATCTTATAGTTATAACATTTCCTAATGTCTTGGACCATTACTACTTTGTCTGGAATGACTAACAAAGCACCAACTGGGTCATTTTTATATGCAACCTTGAGAATGGGTTTTAATTCTGGTTGCTTAACCTCATTACTGACAAGTTGGATTTGATGACTATCCTTTCCCTTTGTGGTTTTAGACCCAGATGCGATCTTGACCAAACTAGAGTTTAATATTTAAATAAACTTTCAAATACTATGTAGCTCGACTCTTGATGAAATACCTTTGAATCAAAGAGCTTGGGTTGAATTTTTGTTGAGATTAGTGCAAATTGTTGCTAAATCACTATTTGATCACCTCTTCACTTTTCTTATTTCACTCTGTGTTTGAATGGCTTGAAAATGAGTGATTTTCAACCTTATTAGGCTCAAAAACTGGCATTAATGCTTCATGTATACAGCTATAAACTTGGCATCTACTATTTTCTATTTACTTAGCAGCCACTAACATATCTCATTCAGCATCAACTAGACTTTCCAGCTCGGCATATACTGGAGTTTCACTCAGCATCCAAGGGTAGCTCAGCATCTTCTACAAAATTTTCAATTTTTAACTTGACATCTTTTCTCATGCAAATTTCTTCTTGGTAGTACTTCTTTGTACTTTTGGGCTGATGTATGATACATCTTTATATGTATCAACCTCATATACCTGTCCTATGCTTAATTGGATGAAGTGTGATCACTTGACCTCTTGGGTGAAGTGATCTCTCCATTGGATATACTTGATCCATCTCTTCTTTGCCATGTCTTTTTCATTTATGCCCTGATGTGTTCCACATCAACTTTTTCTTTACCCTTGTTGACTTTTGACTTAGGTGCCTTAGCCTTTGTTGGGCAATACCTACTGACATGTCCTATCTTCAAGCAACTAAAACATGTGGTTTGGCTTAACCACCTATTGTAATTTCCCTTGAAGTGTGTTTTTATGAAATTCTAAGGAACATGACCATATTCTTAACAGCAGTGACAACTTTTCTTGCTATTCTAATCCCAATTGTAGTGGTATGGATAGTTGTTTCTCCTTGCAGGCTAATTATATGTCCACATAGGCTTTGATCTACACTCAAAAGCTCTATGTCCATACTTTTTGTAGTTGTAGTAGTGACCTTCAAATCTTGGTGTCCTCGTGGTCTTGGTTTTGTAGTCTTCTGTTGAGTGTCCTTGCATGTTACACTTGCGACAATAACCTTTATTTTTGGATGTGTCCTGATGATTGGTCTTTCTACTACTACAAACATTAGTAGTGTACCCCTTTTTATTACAGAAATGACAAGTGGGTTTAGTGTTCTTACCTTTTTTGGTCCTTTCTATTATATTCTTGGATGATTCTCCTTGTTTAATGCTGGCAAACCCTAGTCCTAAAGTATCATTACTAGCCCTTGGTGATTTCAATAATTGTTCAAAGTACTTAATAACCTCATTGGGTTTTTTGTAGCTTTCTACTATCTCCTTTTCTGTCTTCAAATCATTCTACAATTATTTATTTTGCATCTTCAAGATGGAGATCTCAATGTCCTTCATGTTTAGCTCATGATGAGCATTCATCATCTAGCTTAAGGTGTCTAGTATCATGTTTGAGATCTTTTCAAACTCAATTGTCTTCTCCTCTAGTCTATTGGTGAGATTTCTCTTGTCATCTTCTATCATGGCCTTGTCTTCAATAGCTCTTTTCTTTTATTCAGTCACTTCACAAAGCATTATGGCTTGTGATTCTTGTTCAAGCTTGAGTATTCTAATTTCTTCAACTTGTGCTCTATTTTTCTCCATCAATTATGTTATTGCTACATCAAATTCCTTGGAATCTCCATTGGAAAAAACTTGTGTGGTATCAATCTCCTTGTAGTGTATGTTATTTTCAGCTATGGCTATCTCCTTTCTTCTATTCAAGAATTTTCTCATTTCCTCTCTAGCTTCTTCTACCTTGTGTAGAGTGAGATGCACATCAATCACCTGATTGTCTATGATCTTCCCAAATTTTAAGACTTCCATCTTTTGATCTTTTTCTCTAAGATGTTAGGTTTCTCCTTGTGAGAACCAATGCTCTAATTCTAATTGTTGGAATGTTCAAATGGGAAGAGTACTTCTAAGAGGGGGGGGTGAATCAGAAGTAACTATTTTTTATCCTTTTAAACCCTCATTAACACATAACTAAAATTAAAGTACATGCATGTAAATATATAAGCAAATATGAAATGAATGAGTGCATCAAAACATGACACAAGATATTTGGTAACCCAGAAACCCTCTAGGAATAAGAAGGTAAAACTAGGGTGGGCATGACTCCCACAAAAAATTACTACAACAATATGTTCAACCACTTTTGATGGTCTACCCTAGTAAAGAATTTACACTATGTCAATAGTGACCTAGTTAGAGGATTTACAAACACTTTACAAGAAGTGTTACCCTATTAAAGGATTTACAATAGGTTGTTAAACCCACCTAATTCAATAGGATTTTCATCACTTTCTCCAAAGGTTTTCCCATCTAGCTGTTAAGCTAACCTATCAACATAGGATTTTCATCATCTAATACAATGGTAAGAAATTATTAGAACATTTGACCTGATAGACTGCAATCTTCAATTGTTGGGTTTAGGTACTAGATCTGCTCTTCTTGTTTTGATCCTTGCTTGATCTGATCTGTGTATGTGTCCCCTATTCTATTTTGATCAACTAGATATGAAATTTTTGCTCTGTTCTTCTAAGTCTTTTCTTCTTCACACTAAAATTTTTCTATATTCTCCCCATACACTGTTGTCATCCTTATGTGCAATGGAGTTTTTGACCTCCTTTTAAAGATTGTGAAGACTTAGGGTTAGGTATGGATCTATGATCTATATTGAATCTCAAATTCCCACTCATTCCTTGCATTTTTCTTATTGTTTGCATGCCTTCTCCATTTTTCTGATTGGCTACATGCGGATCACATAGGGAATGTAAATGATTCATCCTTATCCTTCTTCTCCTTCAAAATCTCTCTATGTTGGCTCCAAAAATGGTTTGCATCTAAGTTTGTGAGGGCACAAACTCATATAATTATTCTATGTTACTCGGCACATATTATATTACTAGTGCTCAACACATACTATCCTGAATTGCTTGACATATGTTACACTTCTAGATTGCTCAGCACATGTTACATTTCTAGATTGCTCAACACCTGTTACATTTTTGGATTGCTCGGCACGTGTTACATTTTTGAATTGCTCAGCATATGAATATTCCTAAATCACTCAACAAATACTATGCTCTATCTTTCTCGGCATGTATTACTTGCTCAACACCTGTTAAGATTATGACAAAGCAACTACTATAATTCACTCGGTATACATAGTGTACTCGACATATATGGTGAAATCGATTAAGTGTGTTGACACTCGAATGTCAAGACCATTCTATGACCAACATGTTATTGTAAGACAAGTTTTTCCCAATCTCACTGAAGTGATTTTCAAAATATGGTTAAGGTTCAAAGTTATAATGGACTGTATGTGGGTCTATCAAACATACTAGCAATGATGAATGTGTTGTAATCAGAAAAATCGTCATGTTGTGGGGGCCAAAACTTTTAATCTTACCATTAGATTGAGTTGTATTTCTAATATGTTTGGGGAAAACTAATTATCTAAATTATCTCTAAGCCATTTTTTAAAATTCATCATGGATCAAAATTTATGACTATTGAAGTGCAATACTATATAAACTATCAATGACAGTCACAAGATCATTACATCACTTAGTTACCAACATATGCCACTTGTACAAGAATGCATCTGGGACTTAATTTAGAAAACATATTTGTTATCATCTATGCAACTTTAAATGAGTGAAATATTAAATATTTCTAAAGTGATAAGAAGAAGATTATTCACTAGAATTATTAAAAGGATTTTCAAGAAATGGTTACTAGAACTAAAATGCAAGTGAAAAATGTTATTTATTGTAAAGATTTCAACATAATGGGGGTTCTTCTTTTTTAGTCCTTGGAGTTCTATAGCTATAGGCAGAGGGGAAGAATACTATTTTGATTGTAACATGGTAAATGTGGATTTTTGTTTTGTTTTTTGTGCTTTGATTACATTTTGTAATGTTAGAAATAGATAATATTGAGAGGGGTAGGGAGGGGGGGCGTTGAATCAATATTCTACAAACTTTTGCCCACAAGTGGATATTATTAAATATTTTGCAACATGCATAAGAAAGGAAACCAATAATGTTGAATAATAAATATAACTATACATAAAGAGAAATTGTAACACCATTATTTGTTAACTAGTGAAACATTGGCCAAGGGAAAACCTCATTGGGGATGGTACTAAAAAAATAATCCATTAAAAAAAAGAATATGGTTAAGGATATTGACCCTATTAGGAGTCTTTTAAGTATAGATAATGTCTCGAGCCCTTGTTAGAGGACTAGGACCTATTAAAATCCTAAACCCTATTAAGAGTTGCTTCAACCCTATTAGGTGTTGGTAATACAATTACAAATGTATGCAAGAAGAGCCCACTACCCGAACATACAATATACAATCAAGTTTCATTACGAAAGTAGATATACATACAATATCATCTCACTATTTTAATTTCTAATTCCTACACCATATTTTATATTATACAAGGCTCTCATATCACATATACATCCTTCACAATAGTTCACATGTAATCATGTTTTTTTTCACTTAGCTACACAAGATATGATCTTTACTTATACCTTGCACATTATCAAAACACTGATTAGTCAGCTTTGATGTTTCCACACGTTTGGTAAAATACAAAATTAACTCAGGGTTGACATCTAGAATATCATCTCATCATTGTTATGTAATTATTTTGTTACCAAAATAATTCCTTGAGTTGTACATATCATTTTACTATTGTGCTATGTTTTTCTCTGTTAATTACCTATACTGGTAATTCCTCTTTAACTAATATCATATTGTCTATACAAATCTATACACTGACACACATCATCATGACATTGTCAACTATCATTCCTCAACTATGCATGTGCCAACTCTAACTCTATCATCTATAAATAAATAATCTATTTCTCTACTGCTACAACTGTCTAATACTTAGACAATTTTTTGTCTCTGATTTCATAATGAAATACCAAAATATATGTTGCCATAAATGACAACACTAACTCATCTTATCCAACCAAATTGCCAACAATCTCCCCCTTTGGCATTAATGGAAAAATATGGAAAAATTGGCTACGTCCCAAAATGATGTCATACAAAAAAACAATAAATACAAAAAAAAAACTACTCAAAACTGGCTCCCCCTTATCTCTCCTTTTACAATGATTTCCTATATACATGGATAAGCTCCCCCTTACATAAATATTCATCATCTATACAATTTTCCTTTACATTCTTCTCCCCCTTCGACATCAATAAAGGTGTCCAAAATTAAATGTGTACAAAAAAAATTGTGTAACTTTTATATGTTCTAACTTGAAATTCTTGATATACAATCTACAAAACCAAGTTTCAACTTCTCAAGCTCCTTCTTCCAATTGTCTTTTATTATATCCGATGATGCAACTTCTACTACACTCAAGTCTATGTAGGAAATTTTTTCATATGAGGGAATTGTTAGAAATGGATAATATTGAAAGGGGGGATGAATTTGTATTCTGCAAACTTTTTCCCACAGCTGGATATTGTTAATTACTTTGCAACATGCATAAGAAAGTAAATCAATAATGTTGAATAGTAATATAACCATACACAAAGAGAACTCAGAACACCATTATTTGTTAACTAAGGAAACCTTGGCCAAGGGAAAACCCCAGTGGGGATTGTACCCACAAAACATCCACTAAACAAAAGAATCTAGTTAAGGATATTGACCCTCCTAGGAGTCTATTAAGTATAGATAGTGTCTTGAGTCCTTGTTAGAGGACTAGGCCCAATTAAAAGTCTCAACCCTGTAAGGGGTTGGTAGTACAATTACAACTATATGCAAGAAGAGCCCACTGACCTAACATGCAATATACAAGTAAGTTTCATTACAAAAGTATGTATATAGACCATATTGTTTCACTGTTGTACTTTGAAATTCCTCTTATCATACACCAGATTTCACATTGTATAAGGCTTGCATATCACATATACATCCTTCACAATAGTTCACATGTAATCACACTTTTTTCTCACTTAGTTGTACAAGATATGATCTTTACTTATACCTTTCATATTATCAAAACTTTGATTAGTCAACCTTGATCCTTCTACACATTTAGTAAAATAAAATAGACTGAGGGTTAACATCTAGGATGTCATCCTATCATAGTTAAGTAGTTATTTTATTACCAAAATAATTCCTTAACTTGTAAATATCATTTAATTGTCATGCTTTTTTCTACTCTATTAACTACATGTACTAGTAATTCCTCTATATCTAATTGTGTTCTATCTATATATATCTTCACATTGACATACATCATCATGAAATTTTCAACTATCAGTCCTTAGCTATTCATGTGCCAACTTTGACTCAATCATCCATACATGCATGATATATCTTTGTGCTACTACAATTGTCTAATAGACAATTTTTTGTCTCTAATTTCACAATGAAATACCAAAATATATTTTGCCATAAATGACAACACTAACTCATCTTACCTAGCCATAGTGCCAACACAAAGATAGGATAATCTTATGGTCACTCTATTATGTATTAAAAATGGAAGAAGTTTTAATATCATATTTTGAAGTCTAGGTATGAATTTCTTAGACTAATGTTGATTATGTAGTCATTTTTGTCACATTTTGACTATATTTATGTATTGTTATTCATTATACATAAAATGAAGCAATGTTTTCTTCCATTTTCTCTATAACACAAAGGATTGGCTAAGTAGTCTTGTAGCTATTATTCATCTTTCTTCTTTCATTCAGTTTATAAATCTAGCAATCATATTCATTTCATGCCTATGACTGAATGTCAGAAAACCTTAGTATCTTCAGGTTAAAGATACACTTATCATTTAATTCATTGCAAATATTACTATGAGGGAGCTATACCTCACAATTTAGAGAGGTGTATCAATCCAATGATGACTCATCCAACTATTGGTAGCAATTGTGCCTTCAATCGAACATGTTGAGTCATTATTTATATTTCTTCTCGGAGGACAAATCTATTCACCAATAGATTTTTGGCAACTCTACTATGGAAGAAAGAGAATTACTAGTGTTTTCTTTCCTTAGATATCTAAAGATACCTCCTCAAGGATGAAGGTTGGAAACTTTGATTTGACTTGGTAAGAGAATTCTAGTGTGTTATGCCTTGGATTGAAGCCCAACCATGGGGAACTCAGATTGGACCATTTGCTTTACCCCAGTATTCTCGTCCACCAAAAGATCAAGTGAATATTTTCAAAAATTTTTTGGTGACACTACTCAAGACTATGATGATCACATTAGAGAATTCATGGTTGCTTGTGGGATTATTGATGTGTAGGAAGAGAACATCTTTGTCAAACTATTTGTTAGGAATCTTGTCGAAGGTGCAATAGATTGGTTTCAAAATTTCCAAGATGGTTGTATCACCTACTGAAATGATCTTGAGGTAAAATTTCTCCAAAGATTTCAGCCCACAATTGATGTTGCCAAGTTGTTATTAAATTTCTATCAACTCCAAATAAAGGAAATTGAAATCATGATGGATTTTGTGTATAGATTTAATAAAAGTGTTTGGTAAAATCCCTGAAGCTTGTCAACAAAATCAGAATAATTAGATGTGTGTCTTTATTTCTTCCATGCAAACTAAAATTAAATTCTTTGGTAAGCGCATGAAGGTGCAAAGGTTCTAAGATGCACAAATGTAGGCTATCATCTTGGAGGATGATATGATCTTAAGTGGAATATAGTGTACAAGAGACATACAAACATATTTTTTCCTTTATGAGAAACAATATTACTCAAAGGCAAAACTTACAAAAAATAAACATGTTCAAATAGAAAAATCAATCCTCCTCATTTGTTTACATCAGAATTTAATAATTTTTAGTAATGAAGATTTTCTAATGCCTTGTTTGATTGAAAGTAGTCCCTATAATATAGTTGGATCTTATCATTTACATGTTGAGTATGATGATGAATATTTTTAAGAGCCCCATTAGCTAAAAATAATTCTTTTAATATGACAGAATGTCATAGTTTGCATTTTGAGAATAATGATAAACATATCTCTCAATCAACCAATCTAATGAATTGCCTTGGTGTGCCTCCCATTGAGGAAGAGCCTTGTAGTGATAAGTTAATGAGAGTTTACCAATGGCTCCTCCATTTTTAGAAGAATATTTTTCCTTTGAAGCCTCTAATGCAATTTCAACAACTAATATTGTTCAGGAAAGTATGGCAGATCAACATGCATGACAAAAGATTGATGAGGAAGAAACAAGGGGGATTCTTCAATTTGAGGAACAGGTGGAATATGAAACCTTCTTTTTTTAATTTCATACCATCTCAAGAGAAATGGTTACCACCTAAAATATTAGAAGGACACAAGACATTTTAAAAGGCATGGTTAATCACACTACACAACCAAAAGTAATAATGATTTGCTCAACTATTGGTTATAGTCAAAGCAGTATATCAGATTAGGAAAATGAAGAAATGCATAATGGTGATAATATTGGAATACAAAATCTCTTGCATGCCAATTATGAAAGTTTTTGGTTTGATCATGTGGAAACTAACAAAGAATGCTTTCAGCCTAAAGAATAAAGACATTTCAAGTGTAGTCAAAGAAAGTTTATTATAAAGATGAGTTTCCTGATAATTCCCTTGTAGTGGAAGCCTTTTCTTTTAAAAATGAGCTTAGTTATGCACCCATTGGGGATAAATTTTGAGCAAATTTGATTTTAAATTTTGATATAATACCTTTGCATTTCATCTCAATAATCCTCCTATGAAAGGTTTGACTTATTTTTCAAAGATAGAAGATATTATAGGTGTTTGTGACACAAATTAGATCATTGAAAACCATATCATAGTGTTGTAGCCAAAATTTTATGGAGAAGAGTGGTTGTTTGGATCTAACATGTCATTTCAAAGGTTGGCCCAATACCTAGTGATCATATCCTCCTTTGTATGTGGTACTCAATGTTTTCTTGGAGTGGTGCATCCTACTTTTCAACCACTTTTTCACATTGATGCATATTTTTCTCAACCAGTTAATGGCTTTTGTAGGAGTAGCCAAGTGCATTCTTCAAGGTATGGGCTGGTAGCCCTATCTTTTGTACATAAATTTTTTGTTATGCATAGGGATAGCTTGCTTTGTTGATAGTAGTTTTAGTTATGCAGGCTTTTGTAGTTTTGGTAGGAGTGTTGTGTGGTGTGTTGTCCTGCATTATTTTCCTCTTTGCAAATGTTTCCTCTATCCTCTATGATATCATTACTTTGCTCCCAATGGAAATACACTAGTCCTAACTAGGAATTGTTAGATCCTTCATGCTCCTTGTGGCCTATATCCATAGTCAAATCCAACTGTAAGTATGCTTTCAGCACTTGAGTTTTAAACTTTAAAAATCAATCCCATAGAAAGAATCCCTAAATTGTCCTAGTGTTTTGGTTGGTTTTTATTGCTAATGATGATTATGTAGACTATGACTTGTGAAGAATAAAATGTTCTCAAGTTATGTTGAAATTGAACTTAAACCTCAAAGTTCAGGTTCAAGTTCAAAGTTCAAAATTGGGCCAACAAGTTCAAGGTCAAAGTTTTAGGTTTTGGCATGCAAGTTCAAATTTAGATCTTCAAGGTTCAAGCTTAGGTTCTATCACTAGCAAGAAATGTTAAAAGTGGGTGGTCAGTCTCTAGTAGCCGATCTATCTATTCACATATGTGAAATTTGAACTTCAACTTTATTAGATTTCTAGGATCTTTGCAAATGTAATCACACTTCCATAATGTTTGGTATGTGTTTTTCAAATGCAACATCCTCTCATATTTATATAGAGAATAGGTCATGAATAGATACGTCCCTTCATGGGACATGTCTATTTCATAACCAAATAATTAATATTAAGCATAGTCATAGTTATATATATAAATATATAAAACAATAAGCTTATATCTCAATATAATGAACATAAATATATATAAATTATATCTCTTATATAATTTTTTATATGTAGGTTTATCTAACAGAAGTTATAAAACATCAACACTCCCTCTTAGCTAGGGAGGATAAACTATTACACTATTTATAATATTAGGAAGTCACACATCAAGGAAGTCGTTGATCAGAAGACTTTCATAAAATTATATCATATGGGTATTGGCCTATTAAAATGTTGATAAATGACATTCACCAAATACATTTTTTATATCATATTAGATAACATGAGTATTCACCTATCAAAACATCAATCAAATGATATTCACCAAGTACTAAGAGTATTGGCCTATCATAACATAAACTAAATGATATTCACCAAGTATTCAATGTGGTAATGGCCTATCAAAATATCAAGGCAAGATATTCACCAAGTACCTAAAATATATCTACACAAGCAACTTGTGGATAGTCAAATTAATGACATATATCACCTAGTTGTTGATTTATAAGAGAAAGCATTTTCATGATTTATTTCAAAATTTACACAAAATGTATATCATGATACAAGCTATTATAAGGTCATTGCCTTTCAATAACTTCTCCAAATACAAGCAATAATCATTTAGAAGATGTCACTTCCTCATGATGTACATAGTGGATAGACTTATACATGTATGACATCAAAATTTCACATGAATTCACCATGAATACTGTCATATGGTGTTATCATGACATCAACCATAGAACATATAAGAGAATAAGGGTTTCACCTCAAACTTATCTCTCATAGGCAGGAATGTAATAAAAAATATTTCACTAACCTTTTGAACTTCTTTTCAAGGTTACTAATAAAGTGTCAAATATCCCTCTTAGTCTAATATCAACTTTTTTGACCTCTTAATACAAGGTTCTCTCCAATGAAGTGTCAAACTCCCTCTGAATTAGTTATCATCCTTCTGACCTCTTGTTAGCAAGTCATGTCATGCTTCCCTAGTTCAATAGGTATCCTGATAGCATAAGGCTTTGCAACCTACATACATGATACTTTATCCCATGAATCATAGTCCTTTAGCTATTATTATTTTTGACTAGTGCAGAATCCATCTCAACAAGATCTACTCCTTCTGAACAAAGGTCATCAAAAGTTTTATTGAAGCATTTTTATTTTTATTTCCTACTCCCTCTCTTTGTCCAAGCTTGCCTTTAATGAGCTGTTAGTCTCCCTTTGCATCTTGAACTCCCACTTTTTCCTCCAAGAACATTCTTGGAGGAAAAGATTAAGGTAAATGCTCATAAAGAAAGTAAGGAAAAGAATACAATGATTAGATAAATAAAATACTCAAGGATATATAAGGAATATTCATTTGACATCAATATTCTATCATTCCATTGAATATTACTTTGAGAATGATCCCCATTATTTCAATATATAAAAAATATCTAATTTAAGTATATACATTGAACATATATGCATATGTTTTATTTTCTATAGATACACTTTAATCAAAAAAATTAACATAAGAATTAAAAGTTGGAGTACTCGAGTAATAACCGATGGGTATGATGGTTTTTTCAATTTGTCAGGGTTTCATGTGATCTTTGAGTTTTCTTGTATATGGCTCTTTGTTTGAGCTTCCCTTTTGTTTTTTCCACTTGTCATACCACATTTACTACAGGAGGTTTTAGGCTAGTTTATAATGGCCCTAGCCAGTGGTGACCCAGTTGTTGATACTAGTGTTCATGTTGCTACTTTGGAAAGCCATGGTGCCTCCATTGAAAAAATATCCTTGCAAATTCATCTCAAAAAATTTTCATGAGGTAATCCTAATATTATCCTTCCTTTGCAAGAATTTGATGTTGCTTGTGATTGGTTAGACTAGCATACCTTAATAGGGTATTTTGTGCATAGGACTCCTCTTGAATCTATGCTCCAAGAATGGGTTAACAAGATCTGGACTCCTCATGGAGTCCACCTTGATGCTATGCAAAATCTTACCAAAAGTTTTTTTATTTCTCTTTGCTAACCCATCACAACTAGATGTGGTTTTTAGCAATGGTCCTTGGTCTTTGCATTCTTCCTTACTTGTTTTTCAAAGATGGTCGAGAGAATTCTCTATCTCTAATAACAAAAAGATTAGGGTTCCTGTGTGGGTAGAGTTCCCAAGTTTTCACTTTCCATGTTGGCCTTTTATTGAGTCCATTGCCAATACTCTTAGCAAAGTTATCACAAAGGAACATGAGAAAGTTTTCATTGCTGGCCCTTAGAACTGTGTTCGCGTTGAGGTGGATCTTTCCAACGATCTTAAGGATTCTATGGAAATATAGATTGCGGCTCAAACCTTCTCTCAAAAGGTGCTTTATTTGAACCTTCCTAACACCTACTATAGGTTCTAGTCAATGGAGCACAAGATTAAGGATTTCCCTCTGGCTATGCCTAGGGTTAAACCCCCACCTAAAGAGGTTCCTACCAAACCAACCAAAAAAAAAAAAAAGAATGGACTATTGTTGGGTACAAGGTCAAAGCTCCCTTGGCTCCTAAATAGTCACATGCAACTATTGTGTCGGTTCCTCCTATCTCAACAAGAGTGCAAACCCCAACCAATTTATGGAAGTAAGCAATTTTTTTAGAACCAAACACTAGTGTTTCCCAAATTTCAAACCCTAGTATTTCATAGGGGATTAACGTGGCTACCAAGTCTAACACCTTAGTTGTGATTTGTACCCCTCTTGCTACTTCTTCCATAGTGACTCAAAATGTGCAACATTCTTGCAGTCCTCCCAAACATGCTAAGAAACTAGAGGAGAAATGACAAGTCATCAGTCCAGAGGATTTTCCCACTGGCTTTAACCTAGTTTCTACTTTCTTGTAGAATAGTTACTCCTCTCTCGAGGATGAGAAAGATGTGGAAGAATTTTCATGAATTTTGTTATCATGGAATGTGAGAGGTCTTTCAGACCTCTCTAGAAAGTACTATGTCAGGGATACCTATCATAGACTTGGAAATTTAGATTTTCTTTGTATGTAAGAAGTTAAGATCTCTAGTTTCATGATTTCATTTTCATGTCACATCATTGGCCAGATGGCATTATGTTTTCCTCTCAACATGATGTTGCTAGAGGTGGTGTCGTTACTCTCTTGTCACCTCATTTTCATTCTACTATTATTTTGCATGGTTTTGACCTCATGCACAAAATTATTTGAGTTTTTCTTTCCATTAACAATCATTCTTTTGGATTCATTAATGTTTATGCTCCCAATGATGTTGTGGAAAGATCTCAATTGTGGTGTTGGTTAGCTAACAACTTGCCTCTAGCTACTTGGGTTATGTATGATGACTTCAATATGGTTATGTTGGCCCCTAACAAAGATGGCATTTTGCCTTTTCGTTGGATAGCTGGGGAAAGGGAAGCCTAAGACTACATATGTAATAAATTGGGCCTTTTTTATCCCAATACTAATCACTGCCATTATAGTGGGGTTTGACACACTTGGTACAACTTTCGAGCTAGCTCTAACCACAATTTAAAATGTCTTGATCATGCCATGATTACTGCACAATCTTTTTTCTCCTTTTCTGAGGATCAAGATTTATCTATCATTCCCTTGCTAGATGTGATGTTATCTGACCACTATCACATTTATTTTTCCATTTCATGGTAAATAGTTTTCCAGAGAGTTGTCAAGTCACAATTCTTCCTCAACATGTCTATGTTGATGCATGGTTCTACTATTGCTCATATCCAATGTGTATGGACTCTGGAGCCATATCCAAATTCCTAGATAGGGTGGATTTAGTTGTGGAATGATGCCATTACCAGAACCACTCATTTTCTATGCATCTATAGATGGCAGTTGGTGATTTTCAAAAGGCAATCTTATGAATCCACTACTTCTGGGCTCAAAAAAGCTTTTGAGGCTCTCACCCTTAATCCTTTTGATGTTGATTTACAAATTCAACATGCCAAATTTCACCATGACAAAGAGGTTGTAGATAATTATGTCACTTGAGGAGCCCAAATCAAAGCTCACCTCCATTAGTTGGAGGTTGGCGATAAAGCTTCAAAGGAGTTCTTTTAGGCTCTTTGAGCCTGTCATACCGATGTTGGGATTAAAAAAATCAAACAAGGCACTTCTATTCTATCTAGTCTCCCTGACATCCTACTAGCATTTGTTCATCACTATGAGAATATTTTTTCTTGACAGGAAAATTTAGTTTCTTAGGAGGAAGCTCTTAGAAAGTGTATTTATGTTACTTCAAATTGCCTAGCAATTGAGCAACATGCTTTCTGTGAGAAACTTCTTACCCTCTAAGACCTTGAAGAGGCAGTTTTCTCCATGGAAAATGATAAGTCCCCTAGGTGTGATGGGTTTCCTTGTGAAATTTATAAACACCTCTGAGAGTATATTGGTCCTGATCTACACAAATTTTATCTTGAAGCCTCTCATTCTAAAAGCCTAGGAGCTATTATCAACAAAGTAAACATTAAATTCATACCTAAAGCTGGAGATCCTAAGGATATTTTCAATTGGTAGCCCATTACCCTTTTGAATGTGTCATATAAGATTATTGCCAAGGCAATTTCTCTTAAAATTTTCCACCTCCTTCCTTTAATTGCATGGCCTAAGAAAACTGGCTTTATCAAGTCCAGATATATTCTTGACAACATTATTGATGTCTGGGAAGGTAGGGAATGGGCTCACAAGTCCAAGCAGTTGGCTATTTTTTTGAAAATAGATTTTTCAAAAGCCTATGACTGGATTGAATGGCCTTTAATTTTGGCTAGGCTCTAGGCTTGTGGTTTTGGTCCCAATTTTCTTCAGTCTGTGGAGATGCTCTTTGGAGATGTTGATGCTTGCATTACCAACAATAACTCCCAATTTGACATCTTTGGGCTTTTTCATTCCACTAGACAAGGTTTCCCTTTGGCTCTAGCGCTCTATGTTCTTGTTGCTGAAGGGTTTGGCTATTTGCTAGCCCACTCCATGTCTTCCAGTTTGGTTTGTGGCATTTCTTTACTAGAGTCCTCTTCCTAGTTGGTCAATGTTCATTTTGCTAATGATTCCTTTCTCACTCTTTTTGAGGATGAAGAAAATATCAATAATGCCTTGAATTTCTTTGACACTTTTTGTTAAGCCTCTTGCTCTACTATTCAATGGCATAAAATTCTCTATTATCACCAATATTTTTTGCTAGTGCCACCTTGGCTTAACTAGTTTGAATGGAAATGGGTAACTCATAGGGAGATATTTTGCTTTCTAGGAATTCCTTTTTCTTTTCAAGCATCGCCAGTGAATCTGTGGAATGTTGTGCTTGCCAAGACTATTAAGAAGCTAGATTATTGGCTTATCAAACCACTTTCTCTTCCAAAAAAATTCTAGATTTTCTCTAAATTTCTTGCAGCAATGCATGTCTATTATTCTTCTTGTTGGGCTCCTTCAATAAGCCTTTTATTAGAAATTAGAGTGATTGCTATGTGATTTTCTTTGGGCTTCTAGTTCTGATCATCATGGATTTCACAAAGTTGCTTGGGATTTTTGTTGTCTCCCAAAAGAATCTAGAAGCCTTGGCCTTCTCTCCATGTAGAAGCAAGGCCTTGCTTTGTGTGCCAAATGGATCATTTGTGTCATCACTAGAGACAAATCTTGGAAGCTTTTGGTTCAGCATTGCATTTCTTCTAGGTTTCCCATCAACAAGTTTGCATGGAAGGGGATTGGTGTTCGCACCCTTCTCATCATGTGAGAACCTATGCTCATACAGGGCTCTTTTGTTATCAAGAGTATACAAAAAGCTTAGGAAGCTATCAAGCCTTAGCTTTGTTGATCTGGTGATGAGTTCCATGATGGGCTCTCTTTAAACCAACAGAACATTTGGTGGTCTCCCCTATTTTCCATCCAAGGAATTCCCCTTGCCAAGACTGAAGGTGCTAGTGCTCTATATTTTTTCAAACGAGGCATCAAGATTCCTAAAGATCTCTTCTCTAGCATTTCCATGAGTCTCAAATCTTGGAAAGATATGCAAGTCCATTACCATCTTGCCTATTCAGATTGATAGACTTTTGACTTATTGCTTTTTGCAATTCCAAGGCACTTAATTCATAAAGTGGGTATTCAATCTATTAGACCTTGGTGGATTGATCAGAAGTGGTATCCTTCCACTCCTTTCACCAATTACAAACCTAGTCTAGGTTATAGATTACTTTCTCCCCATCTACCAATGGTGGATATGCTCAATCAAATATGACATCTACAATCTTCTCTTTCTCGATGGAGTAAGTGCTTTGACACTATTTGGAGTGCTATTACAAAACCCAAGATTCGCCCTTTTTTCTTGGTGCCTAGCTCTTCCTCTTGGGCCTCAGCTCAAGCATATTGGGGTTCTGGATCCTAGGTGTCCTTTATGTGGCCAACTAGAGTCTTTCCTACATATTTTCTAGTTTTTTATACATGCTCAAAATTATTAGCACTGGATTTATGATTTCTTAAAGCCATTTCGGCCTGAACCCTTTCATTGGCACATTATTATTTTAGGTGATTCCTCATGGATCCCTAAAAAATTTACCCATATTTGGCATACCTTCAAGATGGAGATTTTGTTCACTCTATGGAAAGATAGAAATGTTATTCTTTTCACTCATAGTTTTCTTGATATTAACATTCCTATGTACACTAAGGCATGCATTTGTAATAATGTAATGATGCAGATTCAAGTACAAGAAAAGAAGGTGGCCTCAAAGGTGTCCCACCTTCAAGAGCTTCTTAATCACTGGGGCAAAGCCCCTTGTACTATCACCAAGGTTCCTCCAAATGCCTCGGTTGATACCTTGATGCCTAGAGGCCATCGCCAAAGGCATAACTCTTCACGTCACTTGCACACTTTGCACTCACAGGCTTCCTACCACTACTCTCTAACTGGTGGTGATGGTAGATGGAGGCACTGCTCAATTTCCTCGCCCTGTGGTGGCACTAGCTAGTCCCATGCTCTTCCTCCTGGCACTCGACAAGTGGTTTCTGGGAAATGGTTATTTCACCTGGAATTGACCATTTCTCCTCCATGGCCATATATGAAAGATGTTGACCAAGCCCTTGAAGCTATTTATAATTTTTTTGATGGTTAGACTATTCCCAACCCACCTCCCAATCCAAGGATGATTGGGAATTTCATGATTAGGGTGAACCACCTCCCTCAGCAAGCACTGCTTTAGCTGCCTAAGGGTTGCTTTATATGTGTTTTTTATGAATAGTTTGTTGAAATCATTGATTAGAAAGATTGTTATGAGGGATATTTTTATTTGTTTCAATCATTGTTTTATCACTAATGTCAAACCTACTATTTACTAGTAAGATAATTACTTATAAGATTCAAGTACTATCATTTAGTTGATTGAGGAGGAGGATTTGATCAATAAAATGTAACAAAAGCACCTAGAGGAAAGGTTGAGTTATGATTATATAATAAAGTACAAGGATTAATTAAGATAGTGCTGACATGATGTATTGATGATCTACTTGAGGTTTAAAATGTTGGCTACACTAAAAAAGTTTAGAAGAACAAGTTAAACAAAGTTTATCTGCCAAGCTTGACCAAATAGATAGTAGGAGCTAAGAAAAGTTAGTGCAAGCCAAGCAAAAAGTCAATTGGAGCTGAGTGAAAGAAAATTCTAGTGGATGTCGAGCAAAATAGTAGATGTTGAGTAAAGGTTAGTTGATGTTGAGCACTAGTAAAATCTAGTTGATGCCGAGTGATTTTATAGTTGATTTTGAGTGACGTAGTACGTTCTAAGCATTAGAAGATTGATAATGCCAAGCTGATGCATTATGACAAAGATCATAGATTCGCAAAAATATAAGCTAACAAGTTTTTTTTCTTGAAAAATATGAACCAAGAGGAAGATAAGATTGATGAGTTGGTGGCACAAAATTTGATGTAAAACATTTTGGAGGCAAATTCAAAAGGATTCTAGGACGAAGTTTCTAGAAGAGATACAAGATATGGGGTAGATACATTGTATCCTACCTAATCCATCAAAAACCTAAAATAGATTATGGAAAATGGAAAAGTATCCTAATTTCCTATTTATAGGAATGTCTAGTCATGAAGCAAGGTTGTTAGATGCAAGAACCCAAGGAGGAGAAGGAATTAAAGATTTTTGCTTCATCAAGTGACCAAGAGGAGAATTTGCATAGCATACTAAGCAAGAAGGCTTAAAAATATTTATGCTTGAAGGTTGACCAAGCTATTAGACCTAAAAATTGAAAAGGCCAAGTAGAATGGAGGAATAAATAGAGATCTATAATCTACAAGAGAAGTTGTATGTTGTGTCAGATCAAAGCTCTAATGTTACTCTCTAACAATTGTATTAGTCTAGCGCAAATCCTTTGGACAAGGGTTTACTTAATAGTCATTAGTAAATCCTTTAACAAGGTGTCATTCCAAGTGAATGACCTAAAGTCCTCTAAAAAGGCTCACTTTTAATAGGGTGATTGAAATCCTCTAACCGGGTGATATTTAACAATGTGTATTGTAACCTTTAACAGGGTTGGCCTTTCATAGGGCATCATTTTAGAAGAGTGAAAAAGGAGTAGCATGTTACTGGTGGTTTTTTCCAAATTGGGTTTCCACGTTAAATAATTATGTCAAGTGTGTTGATGAATGTGTTGTGTTTCATACTTTACCTTTTTGTAATTTGATTAGATAGTAAAGTTTTAAGTATTCACATATTCATTTGTATACATGCATGAACATGAATGTCTTATGGGTTCACTAATATAGGAAAAGTGTTATTTGTACATTTGGACCTTGGATAACTGATTTACACCCCCCCCCCCTTGGTTATTCTAAATAATTCCAACAATTGGTATCAAAGCCATCTCCTTAAGAAGACTAGTTTGAAGGTACTAGAAGCACAAAGATCAAGATGTCAAAAAGAGATATACCCAAGCTTAACAGAGATAACTTTCCTGCATAAAAAAATTTGATGAAGCTACACCTTGGAGGACTTGGAGATCATGCACAATCTACCATTATAGTGAAATATCTTTATCCAGCAGGAACCTTATGTTGAGACTAAAAATTGCATGCTTCATTTTTAGTCACATTTTAAAAATTTTGAGAAAATCAGGCCTATAAACGCTTTTGATGAGCATGTACCTAACTGTACCTTTGAGGCCTAAGAGGTGTTTAATGCTTCTAGCACCTTTCACTCAATGTATTTGCATGTTCCATGAAATTAATTTATCATTCTGAGCCTTCCTGTGAAGTCTTGTTTTGAGCAATTGCCAAATCTGCAATTTTACCCCAAGTGTTAAACAGCGATAGGAGGTTGTGTTTGTCATCGAATAACTTGCACCCAGAAATGTTTAATGACATGCCGCTTTGAGAGTTTTTAGTGTCCATACCTGAGAAACTATGTTTCAGATTTTGAGTCATTTTGAGCCCGTTTGACTAGGTTTTGAAACCCCAAAGTTGGTAAGTTACTATTTTCATGCTTTTACAATTAAATCTAAATTCTGTGAAGTGTTGTTTGACGTGTTATAACTTTTGACCAATTGACTGAAATGTCAAAATTCCTATTGCATTGCATTGTAGATATCAGAGAATTGTTATGTTTCAAGTTTCAGCCTATGACGAATCTATTTGATCAATTTTCAAACGTGATTCCAAATGGAATTTCTATCTATTCACTGTTGTCATTATTTGCAGATTGATTGGAACCCCTGTTCGAGATGTCATATCTTTGTATCTGTGATTGGTTGGACTAAATGGTTTGTTTCCCTATATTTTCCACTAAAAATACTACAAGTGTGCTAGTTTTTAGAACTTGACAAATCTATCTTCATACTTTACCAAGGTCATTCCATTCACAAAAAATGATATTTTACTGATGTCCTTTGTCCTAAAAATCTAGGTAGCCAACTTTGCGCCCTCGCCAAATTTTTCTTGTGATTCTTCATGAGCCCAAATCATATAATCATACTCTCCTCATGACAATCTACTAGTCCCCCAGTTTTCATTAACTCATGTGCCCGTTTGTCTGGTTTGCGAAGCCATTTCCAAATGCACTTTCCAGTTTTCTAACATGTTTATCTGCAGGTGAATTTAAGTTCGCAAATTTGGAGATCATTATCTTTTGACCCTGATGTCATCATGCAACGAGATCTGGCAGGCGTATTGAACATGTAAGACAAAACAGAGATCTTGAGTTTTAGAGCTTGGTCAGGTGTTTGAATCAGTTTTAAAAGCTAGGCAATAGGCCTCCTGGAAGAGAATTCATTGTGGTGCAAAAATGACTTAAAATAAGTTTTCAGTGTTGATTCAGTGATCGAATCAAGTTCTAGTTAGTTCAAAGAGGTTGATGGGTCAATTTAGCATTTCAATTGTCTGGGAACAAAAAAAATTTTAGCCAAACCCATTCTGGGGTTCGACTGATTGCTTCAGACTGATGGATGTCACGGGACCCTGGAGATACCCTGAATTTTAAAGAGAAAATGATTTATAAAGGAAACACATGGGGATCAATTATACAAATGTTTCTTTTACTTTCTTTGGGTTAAAGTACATCCTCGACTCTTGTCTTGCAAGAGGGTTTCATGATACTTGAATGGACCTGATGGAGCTAAAGTCATTGTTTACAATCTTTGGTTTGATGATGATGGTATTCTAGAGCTTGATTTTTTTTAACACAAACAAGGAAGATATAAAGTTTCGGGGAAGTAGCAAATTGTGCAACCTTATTACTCTGATCGCACACCTCAAACCGATTGTCATATTCCCTTAAGTGTCTAATGCCTCTATCCTTTATTTAAGGATGCCATCAAATTGCAAGATCATTTCGAAAGAGGTTTAATAAGAAGAAAACACGCATAGAAAGCAAGCCTATGCCTTTTGAAAGGTAGTCTCATTCAATGCTAAATAGGAAGGAGCTCATGCTAAAGCAAGATATAGCAGAGAAAGAGGCAGCTTGGAAATAGCTGAAGGCATGTTAAGGAAGAGTTTAAAGCTACAGGGGAGCAGGCTTTTAAGATGAAGGTGCCATTAAAATTCAAACAAAGAAAACATGCAGACACCTAAAAAAGACACCAGCGTCTAAGAGGAATAGATCTCTTACTTGTAGCAACCAACAAATTTGGAACCATGCCAGAACAAGGGTAGCTATTTGAAGTGTGTTGGGGCTGCATTTTAAGAAAGTTATCCATGTTTCTTAATAAAAAGGAGACACCAGTGACTTAAGCAAAAAGAACCTTGCACCATCAAGCACGCTTAGATTCCCCAAAGAGATGCAAGGGAGATCCAAATGCAAGGGAGATGTGATGAAAGACATGCAGATAAGAAATCAGACTCACTTACATAGAGTTTCTTTCCACGTACGGGAGATGGTGTTGCATTGTATGCAGAAGAAGTTACATTTCACGTGAAAAACACCCACGTAGCAGATTTTTAAGGGAGCTCTGCTCATGCCATAGAGTAGGGAAGCAGTCCCAGTCGATAATGAAGGAACAGAGTAGAACAAACAGCAATCAAAGGTAAAAGTGGCAGAGTTTGAAGAGCAGGATATCCACGGTGAAAGAAAGAACCCAGCTATATAAAAGGAAACCTCACTTTATTTAAAGGAAATTCTCAACATTTTACAACAATAGATCCACGCTGAAAGAAGTGGTGCCATAGAAAATGAAAAGCATGCCAAGTGCTTGAAGAAGCTACTCATAGAAAAATTCAAAACCACAGAGGCGTCCACATTTTGCAGAATCTCCATGGATGGTAGAAATGCGAGGAGCATATAGCGGTAGGAGGCCCACAATATGTATAGAGGCTGCTGCATAGTGGAGATGCCTACAGCATGCGTGGGCTCTAGAAATGTTGAGAACTATAGGTGCTCATGGATATTTATCCCATATTGCCCATCGGAGAATCCTTTTGTGTGTTTAAATATAATTACACTTGCTCTGGCTTGTTTCATAAAGACATAGCCTTCTGAAAAGGCTAGGGTGAACTCTATGTGGTGGGTCCCAGTCTGACGTCAGGTGGAGGACAGCTGGCATGAAACGTAATCAAATTTTGAACAAACGCATGCAAAGTAGTGATGACATCAGTAGAATAAAGTCGTCAACAAAGTCCAAAAATCCAACGGTCGCTACCTTGCTAGCTGGGAAAATCTTGAAATTCCAGCTAGTGACATAGCGAGTTGCTAGAAAATCTCAAAAATTCAGCGAAGACAAATGAATGGAGATGGAATGAGGTCGCGACACATGTCTAGATCGGAGGGTGGTTGCTAACTCGCTAACTGGAGATGCTCTCTAGTTAACCATGGCAACATAGTGAGAGTGGAGGTGGTACCAACACGTGTCATTGGGCTCAGAGTAGGTGATGATGTGGTAGCAGATGTCTCAGTTCCACCAGATCATGCCATATGGTAGATCTGAGGGTTCTCGCTAACTCACCAAGCGGAAGATGCACAAAATTTATCATAGCAAGTTAGCAAGAAGATGACATGTGGCACTGATGAAGATGTCCAGTTAGAATGTGACATGTGGCATTCCTCAGGTCCGAGCCAATCAGAATGTGCCACGTGTCATCAGTGGTCAAACAGAGTTGACCCAGAATAAAACTTGAGGGGGAAAATTTTAAAGGCTTAAAAAAGGGTTTTTTCTTAAAAAATTATCCAAACGTGCAATCTAGAGATCTTTAAAATCATGTCTAAACTTTATATAGTTTAAACTATATGAAAGTTAAAAATTTTACAAAAAATAATGGCAAACTTGTGAGTAGAAGTTTGAACTTCAAATAGCCATTTCTAGCAAATTTTTTCATCGAAACATGGGCTCCAATATACCATCGAAACTAGGAAGAGCTTAAATTTCTGAATTTGAAGTCAGTTTTTGCATGGGTGCTTCCTTGTTCAAGTTATAGGCCAATTTGTAAAATCTTGGGCATTGGCGACAGAACAAGTTGAGTTCTTCATTGATGATTAAGATTCGTTAGAGGACAGTTTTAAAGGTCTGTTGCAATCTGAAAGTGAAGAAAATCAACTTGGGGTTGTTTTCTTGTCTTCTCAAGACCATTTTAACTGATTTGTTACTTTTCCCCAAATTCATTTTTACACCAAAATTAGTTACTTTTCTCATCATCGGATTTTGAGATATTTTGATGCCTTTGAGAGGTGGAATGAAGAGGATCTAATATCCAGTTATAGAGAGAAGTTAGAAAAAAGCTTTGATTCTTCTAGGGAAGGATTTCCAAAGGGACAAGTGTCAATTGCAAATTGAATTTGGGAATTGCTTTCTCCATACATATTCTTTCTTCTTCTCTAAAATGGGTTGTTGGTTGGTTTTCAATTTCTAGTTCTTGGAGCTCTGCTCAGGCTATGAAACCCACACACCCAGCATTTCTTTATTGTATTGAACAACATTTCATGTTTTATGGAGATAGTTTTGGTCTATTAGATGATTTATGAGTTAGTTTCTATACATCTCTCATGTATTCATTTTCAAGGAGAATGAATAAAGCACATTAAAGGTTTCCAAATTTGATTTGAATCTTGTCTCCTATTTATGGATCTATATGGTTTTCTAGTCTGTGATCAAAGACCATAGATTAGGTTGCATTCCATTTAGGAATGTATTTGATTGAAATATCTTACTGATGGAACAAAGAGCCATGTAATTTCTTGGTGTTTATCAAAGGTTTTACAGATTTCATGAAAGGATTATCTGAGTGTGAGATTCAATTTTGATGCAAATTGTCTATTCACAAGGTGAAAGATAGATCAGGAATCTTGATGTAGGGATTATGTCATAGATTTCAATGAGATGTACAGTTGCAATTCATTTAATTACCCAATAGATAAGGCACTAATCACATATAGGATAATTAAATTTTGTTTCTCATACCTAGGTCTTGATGTCATCAATCTATTAAATCGTTTTCATTCTATGTTGAAAGGTATTCAAAGTATAACCCACACTTAGCTTTCTAGTTTCATGAGTCATGTTCAAGCTATTTCATGCTTGTCATCTCCTGGTTAAGCATAGAAGAATTAGGGGTTTTATCTACTATTCTATATCTTGATTATGCTTATTGCACTAGTCACATAGTCAGATCTTAAGAGGTTCACCCACCTAGATTTTGCAAAGCCTAAAGTACAGAAGGAGTATAGCCTTACAGTTGGCCTAGGTTCTTGGTGAAGTGTGTCCATTATTAGAGATAGCTACCCATAGATGCATTCTTTCCTTGTATACTTGGTTGTTTAAACAATGTTAAATCAGGAGCCAACACCCTAACTGCTAAAGATATGAAAAAGAAGAAAGAACATAATTAAGTGATGTTGGAGATTGCCTCTACCCTAAGCTATGCCGAATTTGATGATATCAAAGGATATGACACTAAAAAGAAGATGTGGGATGCCCTAACTACCATCTATGGAGGAGACAAAAATATTCAAAGAGCCAAGTCTGAGAGTCTCAGAAGTAAGTTTGGTGATATGAGAATGGAAGAAGGTGAGAATATTGCTCAATATGTTGCTAGGCTAAAAGAAGTTGTTAGTGCAATAAAAGGTGCTACTAGTTAAATAGATGATGATGCTATGTTAAGTAAAGTCTCGAGGACATTACTACCTATTTGTACTATTAGAGTTTTTGCAATTCAAGAATTAAGATGTATATCAGGAAATAATCTAACACTTGAAGGACTAGTAGGTAGACTCACTACTTTTGAGCTATCTAACTTTGACAATTACAAACCAAAAAGTCTTGAATCTACTTTCAAAGCTAAATTGTTATTGAAAAATTTTAATGATACGAAGTAGAAGAAGAAGAAGAGAAAGATAAAGTATCTACAAATGAGGAAGACATTGAACAATTGGAAGCACTACTTGCAAGAAGATTTCATAGAGGTAAAGGCAAGTTAAAAGGTAAGTCACCCATCATTTATTTTAATTTCAATGAAGTTGGTCATATTGTTACAAGATGTACATAGAAGAAGAACTAAAGAGAAGGAAACAAGGACAAAAATAGAAGAGAAGATGACAGTAGAGATTACAATGACAAACGCAAGAAGTCATGTTACATTGTTGAAGAGGGAAGCAGAGATAACTCTAATGAACATGATGATGAAGTGGTGTATATTACAATGAAGTATGAATCTAATGATGATGAGGCAACTACACTTGTGACTTGTGTGAACAAAAATGACAAGTGGATCATTGACAGTGGATGCTCACATCATATGACTAGAGACAAAAGTAAGTTCATTACCTTAACTTGTTATGAAGTAAATAGTGTAATATTTGGTAGTGATGCACCATGTTTGATAAAAGGAAAAGGGTCTATCAAACTCACAAAAAAAATTTCATGTGACAATGTTTACTATGTTAAAGAATTGAATTATAACTTATTAAGTGTTTCACAACTGAACAATTTGGGATGTAGGGTTGAATTTGAAAATAATATTTCTAAGATATATGATACTGATGGAAAGCTAATTGGAAAAAGTGATCAAACTAGAAGTAATCTATTCTATCTAGATATAGAGGATGCTACTTGTCTTGTTACAAGATTTGATGATGTATGGCTATGGCACAAAAGGTTATGTCATGTTAATTTTGATAATTTGGTTAGTATCAGTAACATGAAGAGAGTAGAGGTTTTTCTAAGTTAAAGAAACCTAATAATATAGTATGCCAACAATGTCAGCTAGGTGAAATGACAAAGTCAAGCTTTAAGAGTAAAGCTTATACCTCTAAAGAAATACTAGAAATTGTTCATACCAATTTATGTAGACTAGTTGAAGTGCAAAGCTATAGTGGAGATAAGTACATTATGCTATTTTTTGATTATTACTCTAGAATGATGGCAATCATGTTTCTAAAATAGAAATATGATGTTTTTCAAATGTTTAAGTGGTACTCAGCAAGAGTTGAGAAAGAAACAGTAAAGATCTAAAATGCTTGAGATCAGATAGAGGATGAGAATTCACATCCAATGAGTTTGAGATGTTCTGTAATGAACAAGGAATAAAAAGATGGACATTAGCCCCCAAGACCCCTCCACAAAATGGAATTGCTGAGAGAAGAAATAGGTCTATAATGGACTATGCCATAACACTTATGATGAAGAAAAAAATTTCTCTGAAATACTAGAGAGAAGTTTTAAGTATTGATGTTTACACTTTAAACTATGTGTAAGTCAAGAAAGGTACTCACTCAACACTTTTTGAATTATGGTATGGATATTCACCCAATGTAAAATAATTTAAGGTATTTCGAAGAAAATTTTATATTCTTAAAGATATTAGGAATGGAAAGCTTGATTCAAAAAGTGGAGAATGAATATTCCTTGGTTACTCCACAAGAAGTATTTAAATACTAACACTAACAAAATTGTTGAAAGTGCAAATGTGAATTTTGATGAATTTACAAAAGAAAAAGAGGATGAACTTGTGAAAGAACTAGAAGAATACAAATCATTGGTAGACTTATATGAAGGAATGCCTACTGAAAAAAAATTTGCAAATCAAGTTTCAAATCAATAGTAGGTTTTAGTGACTACCGTGTCACACCCTGTGAATGTCGAGTTGAATTCAAGAACCAAGCTACATTCAGATGTCAAGTTGCAAAATGAAAAAAATGCACATTTTGACTCTGAGATTAGTATACATGAAAGAGATACTGAGATATTTGATAAAGATGTACACAGTGACTTTAAAGCAGAGAGATAAAATTTAGTTACAAGAACTGAGCCAAGATAGTCTAAATATGTCAAAAGACATCATCTTGAAGATCAAATCATTAGAAAAAAAGATGTTAGGCCAATGACAAGAAGTAGATTGAGAAGTGAATCATGTTTGTTAAGCATGAATAAACCTAAGACAATAAAATATGCATTAGAATATGATGACTAGTACAAGGCTATGGAAGAAGAAATTCACCAAATAGAGAAGAACAAAACATAGAGCCTAGTACCTAGACTGAAAGACAAGAATGTGACTAGCACCAAATTGGTATTCAAAAAGAAGCTAGATGAAAATGGTGAAGTGACAAGAAACAAAGAAAGATTAGTTTGCAAAGGATATGCACAAGAAGAAGGAATTGACTATGGTGAGACATTCTCCCCTGTTGCGAGAATGGAAGGAGTAAGAACTCTACTTGTTTATGACGTATACAAAGGTTTCAAAGTTTATTAGATGGATGTTGAATCTATATTTCTAAATGGCATACTAGAAGAGGAAGTCTACGTAGAACAACTAGAAGGATTCATTGATGCTAACAATAAGAACATGGTATGCAAATTATACACAACCCTATATGGATTAAAGCAAGCACCAAGAGCACGGTATGAAAGATTTCATACTTATGTTGCAAAAATTAGATTTGAAAGCACGGATGATAACAACAATCTATACATGAAGATAAAAAAAGAAAAATGTATTTTGTTATCTGAAATATTTGTTGATGATATCATATTTGGAGGACAAGATGTTTTATGTAAGAACTTTACAAATCAGATGAAGTAAGAATTTGAAATGTCTATGTTTAGAGAGATCAAATTCTTTGTGGGGTTACAAGTATACCAGATAAAGTATAGTATATATATCACTCAGTCAAAGTACATCAAAGAGATATTGAAGAAATTTGGATTAGAGGATTTCAAACTAATAAGTACACCTATGGTGACAGGATTCAAACTATCAAAGAATGATGATTCAGCTGAGGTGAATCAAACATTATACAGATCCATGACTAGAAAATTGCAATATGTAGTACATAGTAAACTTGATATTACATTGTTTGTATGGATAGTTGCAAGATTATCTACAAATCCCAAAGAGAATCACTTCATGGTTGTGAAGAGAATAATGAGATACTTCAAACGAACTAAAATTTTTGGTTTATACTATAAGAAGAATGAAAATTTTAAACTGGGAGCCTACACTAATGTTGATTGGGCTGAAAACATTGATGATAGAAAGAGCACTAGTGGAGGAGCATTCCTCTTAGGCAAAAGACTGGTTACATGGACTAGTAAGAAGCGGAGTTGTAACTCTTAATCTACTATTGAAGTAGAATATGTTGTTATTGCTATCAACTACACAAACTTTGTATGAATTAAATAGTTACTTAAGTGAATGAAGGAAGAAATCAAGGAACCAGTGATACTTTATTGTGATAATACAAGTGTTATTCATATATCAAAGAATCCAGTAATGCATACAAAGACAAAGCACATTGCAATCAATTATCATTATGTAAGAGAATTAGTTCAAGATAAAGAGGTGAAGATGGAATATGTTAACACAAAGGAAAAAATTGCTAATATCTTCACAAAAGCATTACCTAAGGATGCTTACAAGTATCTAAGAGGTAAACTAGGGGTGATACCCCTATCAAAGGCTATGTAAGAGACAGAGGGAGTGCCCTACATTAATCAATCTGATGTTCATATAATACAAATTGATGCAGTGAATCTTACTTTAGGAACTACCTAAAGTAATCACACAGATGAAAACTTCAAATCAATCACAAGCAAGGTGACAGATGCAAAAATTTAAGAACCTGCAAAAGCTTATACCTACACATATTGAAGATGTCAAGTATTTGGTATATGTCTTTGGCATTGTTGTCAAAGAGGGAGAAATAGAAGAAATTGATCAAAAGCTAAGAAGGAGAAATGAGCAAGATCAGAGAGGGAGAAAGCAATCAGAGAAAGAATTAGAACAAATAGGGAAACATTGATCAAAGAGCTAGAAGGATCATTATTAGAGGGGGATATTCTACTGATCAATTCAGTATGAAAGAGAGGCATAAGAAGGAACTCGGAGGGAGTTATAGGAACTCAAAGGGAGTTATATTTTTGTAACCTAATAAGAAGATGGAAATTGCTAATAGAGGGAGAAATTTCAATACAAGTTTTCTTCTTTTTTTTGGTATTGTCTTACTGTTTTAACCTAGTTATTTTGGTTGAACAAGATGACCATCATTTGATTGACTTGGTTGATCATTTTGATATTCTATCAATGGAAAAGAGGGAGATTGTTGAAATCATTGATTAGAAAGATTGTTATGAGGAAGATTGTTGTGTGTTTCAATTATTGTTTTGTCACTGATGTAAAACCTATTATTTGTTGGTAAGACAATTGCTTATAGGATTCAAGTACTATCACTTAGTTGATTAACGAGAAGGATTTGATCAACAAGATGTAACAAAAGCACCTAGAGGAAAGGTTGAGTTATGATTATGTAATGAAGTGCAAGGATAAGTTAAGACAGTAATGACATGATGTATTGATGATCTACTTAAGGTTACAAATTTTGGCTACACTAAGAAAGTTTAGAAGAATAAGTTAAATAGAGTTTATCTGCCAAGTTTGACTGAGTGGATGGTAGGAGCCGAACAAAGTTAGAGCAAGTTGAATAGAAAGTTAGTTGGAGCCTAGTGAAAACAAATTCTAGTGGATGTTAAGAAAGACAATAGATGCCAAGTAAAGGTTAGTTGATGTCAAGCACCAGTAAAATCTAGTTGATGTCAAGTGACACAGTATGTGCCAAGCATTAGAAGATTGATAATGTTGAACTATTGCATTATGAAAAAGATAGTATATTCACCAAATATAAGTTGATGAGTTTATTTTCTTGAAACTTGTGAACTAGGCAGAAAATAAGATTGATGAGCTAGTGGCACAGAATTTGATGTAAACTACAAAAGGATTCTAAGAAGAAGTTTCTAGAAGAGATACAAGATATGGGGTAGATACATTGTATCCTACCTAATCCATCAAAACCATAAAATGAACAATGAAAAATGGAAAAGTATCCTAATTTTCTATTTATAGGAATGTCTAGTCATGAAGCAAGGTTATCAGATGCAAGAACCCAAGGAGGAGAAGGAATTAAAGAGTTTTGCTTCATCAAGTGACCAAGAGGAGAATCGGCATGGCATACTAAGCAAGAAGGCTTAAGGAGATTTATACTTGAAGGGTGAACAAGCTATTGGAAGTACAGAGTGAAAAGGCCAAGCAGACTAGAGGATTGAACAGAGATCTATAATCTACAAGAGAATTTTTAAGTTGTGTTAGATCAAAGCTCTACTATTTCTCTCTAACAATTGTATCGGTCTAGGGTAAATCCTTTGGATTAAGGTTGACTTAACAGTCATTAGTAAATCCTTTAATAGGATGGCATTCCAAGTGAATGACCTAAAGTCCTCTAACAAGGCTCACTTTTAATAGGGTGATTGAAAGCTTTTAACTAGGTCACATTTAATAGTGTGTATTGTAATGTTTAACAGGGTTGGCCTTTCACAGGGCATCACTTCAAAAGAGTGAAAAAGGAGTAGCATGTTACTAGTGGTTTTTCCCAAATTGTATTTCCATGTTAAATCATTGTGTCAAGTGTTCTAATAAATGTGTTGTGTTTCATACTTTACATTTCTACAATTTGATTAGACAGTAACTTGCAAGTTTTAATTATTCACATATTCATTTGTATACATGCATGAATATGAATGTCTTATGGGTTCACTAAGATAAGAAAAGTTTTATTTGTACATCTCAACCTTGGATAACTAATTCAACCCCGCCCCCCCAGTTATTCTAAAGAATTCCAACATAGTTGTTAACTCTAACTTTGGCCGTGTGAACTTTCATAGGGTGATCTTGTATCCCCCAACCCTTTTTCATGAATTGTAATCTTAGTATATTATTTTTTAATAGAAAAGGACAATTCGTCAAAAAAAAATCAACATATTAATTTTTTTAAAAATTTATTAATGCCACATTAAAATCTATAAGAAATAAATTTTTAAAATGAACTTTATCATACTTTTCTTTTTTTCATAGTGGGACCCTCTAGTCATTTTGATAGTCATGTGTGTAAATGACTTAATGTTCTAATACTACTTTATTATCATTCCCAATTTAATATTCTCATAATGTAAAGGAGATTTGCATATCCCTTAATATACTTTTTCATTATTCTTATCGAATATATATATATATATATATATATCATATTGGTTTTGACAATTGAGTGTCAACACACTTAAGTCATTTACTTAGTTCATGTCAAACTAGTAATGCATGTTGAGTATAATATATAAATACAAGACCATGTTGAGTTGCAATGAGTGTCGAGTCACTCATGTGCCGAGTCACTCAAGTTTCGAATAGATAGACCATGCCAAGTGATTTAGGTGCCAAATAAATAGTAGATGTTGACTAGTTTAGGTGTTGAGTTAGAAAAAAAATTACAGTATGTGTCGAGCATTAGTAACTTCAAGTGCTGAGTAACACAAATTTGACATATTTGTTTGTAACTACACAATCAACTATGTAAACCATTTGTATGCCAACTTAAAGATAGACCTTGATCTTTTCGAGATAAGGATGAATCTATTTGTAGAATCCCTATGTATTTGCATGTAGCCAATCAGAAAATAGGAAGGATTAAGTGGCAAAAAAGGATAAATCTCAGCCATAGATTCATACCTAACCCTAAGCCGCAAAACTCTTTATATGGAAGACAAAGCCCTAAGTTTCAAGAGAGAAGAGAGAGCACAGTGAAGGGGTGAAGAATTGAAAAAGCAAACAAGAGAGTTTGTAGAGCATTCAAGGTGACTAGAATCATTTTGTGAAGAACAAAGGATAAAGAATACAATATTGTGATATCAAATCAAAGAGGATCAAGAAGGAAATTGTATGGATTTGATCTTTAACTAGGCAACTAGAGCTAATCACAAGATCAATGCTGAAACATCCTAATATGTGGTTTTAGTTAAATCTCCTACACAGAGTAGTCCTAAAAAGCTGTAGTAAATCCTTTAACAAGGTGACATTCCAAGTGGATGTTCAAAAGTCCTTTAACCAGGCACACTTCTAATAGGGTGTTGAAATTCTCTAACAAGGTGGGACTTAATAGTCTTTGTAAGCCTTCAACAGGGCAAGCCTTTTACAGGATAGATTAGGATTCATGATCAAACTATTGTAACCTACATTGCCTACAGTTTATTGCTGCAATAGTAAAGACTTTTGGGTGTCATCCCAACCTCAGTTTTACCTTCTCATTTGGAAGGATTTTGGGTAATCATATCTGGTGTTAAAGTGTGTGTGTTTGATTATATGTTTACATGTTTGATGCATATGCTTTATATTTTATTTCAATATGATAATGCATGTGATGTATGAAAGGTAAAAAATTTATGGGTTCAAGTTCAAACTCCTAATTCACCCCTCCCCCCCCCCCCCCCCCCCCCCCCCGCAAGTAGTTTATCTCTTTCCCACCTATAATTCCAACAATTGGTATCAAAGATGAGTTCTTAGGAGGAGAAGCTTTGCAGCTTAGAGGAAAGATCCTGAGTGGGAAGTCTAAAAACTAGGAATGACTATTGAGAAATAGGAGATTTAAATACATCTCATACTACATCAACTAAATGAAGCTAGAGATAGCCATTGCAAATAATGACACATAATACAAAGAGATCAACACCACAAAGCTATTTGCAGATGGTAACTCTAGTGAATTTGATGTAGTAATTGTAGATCTAATGGAGAAAACTAGAGTACAAGATGAAGACATCAAAAATCTCAAGTTGGAGCAAGAATCACAAGCTATACTACTATGTGAGGTGACTGAACAAAAGAAGAAAGCTATAGAAGACAAGGCCATGATTGAAGAAGACAAAAGAATCTTGAACAACAGACTAGAAGAGAAGTCAACAATGCTAACCAGGATCTCAAACATGCAATTGGATACCTTAAGCCAAATGGTGAATGCTCATCATGAGTTGAATGTCAAAGACATTGAATTAGCCACATTAAAGTTGTAGAATGAACAATTGTAGAATGACTTGAAAAGAGAAAGAGAGATTGTTGAAAGTTTCAATGAGCCAAATGAAGCTATCAAGTGCTTTGAAAAATTATTGAAATCCCCTAGATCCAACAATGTTGCATCAGGATAAGGCTACGCAAGCACTGAAGAAGGAGAATAATCCAAAGTTGCTAAAGAAAGAAACAACAAAGGTAAGAACTCACAATCCACTTGTCACGTTTATGGTAAGAAGGGACATATTGCTAATGTGTCTAGGAGCAAGAATAAAAATTAGAATGCTAAGTCCAAAACTATAACTCATTGTCATAAGTGCAACAAACAAGGTCATCAAGCACATGAATGCAAAACTAGAACCATGCATGCACCAAGATTTGAAGGATATTGCTACAATTGTCAAAAGTATAGGCATAGAGCTTTTGAATGTAGAACCAAACCTATGCAGTCATCAAACATGTCAACAAAGGTAAGAAGTCATGAACACTCTTATAATTGGGATTACAATACAAGATATAGCTTTCATTATTGTCAAGAGTATGGACATATCCTTGAAAACTAAATTAGGACACATTTTTGAGATAACTACAATAGATGGTTAAGTAAAACTACAATACTTGTTTGAAGAGTGGTCACATAGGAAACATTGTCTAACTAGGTCAAAGGCACCAAGTTGCAAGCTTGATAGAGGAAAAGGCAAGGCAGATGTTGAACACATCAAGAATGAGATTAATAAGACATGGAAGAAGGGATCACTTCACCTAATAGGTCAAATGGTCACACCCCATCAAACTAAACAAACAAGAGGAATGTGTGACTAATACTCAAGTGTTATATCATACATTAGTTCCTAAAGAAGTTAATGCTGAAAATATTACATTAGCATGAATAAAGATGTAAGATGCTATGAAAAGTTCAAGGTTAAATCTTCAAGTTTTCATGTTATGGCTTAGCATGAAAATTTTTCAATAGATGTCGAGTAAAATGCTAGTCATTGCCGAGCTACAAGACTAAGATAGTGGATGTCAAAGCTGTAGAAGTTGCCAAGTGATGATCATGTCAATAGATGCCTAGTGGAACAAAAATTGTGCTAATGCTGAGTTTATAGCTCTACAAGCATTAAGCATTAAATGAAAAATGTTGAAGGGTATCAGGTCAATTTTTACTCTTTTTTTGTCATTTCAAATTTGAGCAAATATAAGGAGAGCAGAAGGCAACCCAAAAACTAGTTCAAAGTATTTACATAGATCCTAGCAATGATCCAACACTAGTTCATCAAATTTACAAATTATTCTTCACAAGTCAAGTCACATAGTTTGAAATGTGTATAAATCATAGATTGAAAAATGGTGTCCAGTTCAAGGAATGTAGAGGGAAAAGAAGTTTTAGATGTTCAATTAGTAAGCAATGAGGTCCAGCAACCAAATTTTAAAGCTATCCTAGACATAGCTTAGAAACAAGACCTGTCAGGTGGTGCACTTTCCATGATTCCCCCGAAGGTCATAATGGTCCAAGATGTCAAGAAATGCTACAATTGTAAAATAGAAGGAATAGAGACATGGAAATAAGACAAGCTTATGACAAGTTATGTGAAAATAACATTCTAAAAGAAGAATTTAAGATTGTTAAAAGGAAGGGTTTGACCTGTGCCCTAGACCTTCCCATGGTGTTCAAAATCAAATGGATCAAGATAGTATTGAGTAGAATACACGATGGATGCTTATGGCTGGAAGATGGTCCCATCAAAATTTCAAAGAGAATAGTTCATATGGTAACTAGATACCCAACCCTAGATCAGCCGAAAACTCTACGAAGTGATTCAAAGGAGATTATAGACAAAAACATAAGAGCCAAATGGAATAAATGTGGAATGACAATTGATACCATCTCAGACTCACTACTTGACCTTTCCATAAGGGTAATTTCTCATAAATTTTATCAATCTAGTAGGTTAAACAATGTACCCTACATTGCAATTGATGTGAGCTATAAAATTGTAAAGAAGGATCATACCTATGATCTTGTCGAGCTTCAATTACAACACCTGATAGAAAATCTTGGAGCAGTCAGAAAAACCAAGAGTGCACAATGTAAGTTTGGATCAATACTTGTTTGCATATTTTTCTATGTTTAGAACACATTCCCATCTTTTGGCAAGGTGAGTTGGAAGACAAATAGATCTCTTGCATTTTTTATGCAAGAACATCCTGGGTTGCCTTATTATCTTGCTCATTTTTGTTCATTTTGTATAGTGGACATTGAGTTACTATAGCTCTAATGGATGTCGAGTTACTATAGCTCTAGTGGATGCCAAGTTATTATAGCTTTAATGGATGTTGAGTTACTATAGCTCCAATGGATGTCGAGTTACTATAGCTCCAATGGATGCTGAGTTACTATAGCTCTAATTAATGTTGAGTTATTGTAGCTCTAACGGATGTCAAGTTACTGTAGCAATCTAGTGTTGATCGAGTGTTCCTTCATGTGCTGAGTCACCTAGTGTATGCCGAGTGACTCTTCATGTGTCGAGCTACCTTGTGTATATTGAGTGACCCTTCATTAATTGAGTTTTCCTATTTATGACAAGTGTCAGCATTTGGACATGATTTTTGTGAGCCAACTTGCAGGATTTATTTCAATCACGACATTTATGTTAAGATTTTTTCTTGCGATGTGTCTAGACCATTGTTGGTTCAGCCTTCCTCTTATGTAATGTTATAGAATTATCTATAATCCATCTTGGAAAGTATATATAGATTTTTTAGGCTTAGATTTAGGCAAAATTTTTGGGGGGATTCAGGAGCAGAACAAGAAAGTTTTGAAAGTTTGTTGCATATGTATCTGGAGCTACAAATTTGATGTTGGATCTTTGATCTTGAATATATTTTGTATTTGGCCATAAGCCAAAAGGCATTACACCTGGGCATGTATGTTGATTATTTGATAAATCAATAAGTGTTTTCTCTTCTTCCTCCTTTGGTTATTATTTTTTGTATTGTGTTTCCACTATGATAACTCTTACAAGGTGGTTTGGATAGTTGGGTGTGCCTTTGGCCCTAGTTATTCATCCTTTCCCTATCTTAGGTGGTATCAGAGTGTGATGTTTTTCCTTGTGTTAATTGGATCATGTAGAACCCTCAGTGAATTGGGTTGTAGGGTTGTAGTTCTACAGATTTGACCTATAACTTTTAGATGGTTACAATCTTGCAAGAACCTAATTTGTAAAGATGGTTCAAGGTAGAGGAAATGTTGATAATGAAATATTAGATACCCTGAGAAAAATTGCAGCCAGATTAGATGCTATGGAGATAGTCCAAAGGAGAGAAGCACATCTAGATGATGTAAGTGATGATGAAGTAGTAGCACCAAACTCTAATCCAAAACTTGAAGAAGAATAAGATGAAGCAAGGTTGTTGATAGTGTTGTCTAACAAAAATTGAAAGCTTGCTATAGAAGTTTCTACCTTATGATGGAAAGTTGGATACCAATGTTGTGTTAGATTGGATCTTAGATATGGAGAAGTTCCTTGAGTATGAAAACACTCTTGATAATAGAAAGGTGAAGATTACAGTTACTAGGTTGAAAGGTCATGCTTCACTATGGTAGGAGCATTTGCAAACTGATAGGCAAAGGAGAGGAAAGAAGAAAATCAGAACTTGGCTGAAGATGGTGAACAAGGTAAAGAACAAATTCCTTCCTATTGATTACCAAGTTAACTTGTTAAGAAAGATTCAAAATTTGAGACAAAAGAACATGAATGTGAAAGAGTATATTGAGGAATTCTACAAATTGGACATCAGATCTGGACATGTGGATGATGATGTAGAGAAAATTGCAAGGTACATAAATGGATTGAGATCTAGAATACAAGATTAAATAAGTTTTGTGAAGTTGGAAAGTGTGAAAGAAGCATACCAATATGCCTTGAAGGTTGAGGAGATCTTGACAAAGAATCATTAACAAAGACAAAGAGGTAGGGTAGTAGATTCCAGAGAGGTAGAGGTAGATCTTATGGTGGAGGTGGTAGATCTAAAAAAATTGTACAAGATAAAGGCAAATCTAAGTAGAAGAATGATGACAAAGGCAAGACTAAATGAAAAAGTGGTAATTCTTACTGAGGATGTAATAATTCTTACTGAGGAAGAGGTAATTCTTATTTTATAGGTAGATTTCATGGTAATTGTTTCAAATGTGGTAAAGACAGACATAGATCATTTGAATGTAGATCCTCTAAAAGTGGGCAAGGTAATAGAAATGTTGTCATTCAAGGAGATGATGAGGGTTCACCAAGCGGACCTAAGGCTAGAGAAAATTTGATGTTGAGAAGAACCTTATGTAATAAGGGAAGTGTTGAGGAACCTATTTTAAGGAGAATTCTTTCCAAGACAAGATGTAAGATGGTTGGAAAATGTTGCAAAGTGATCATTGATAGTGGAAGTTCTATAAATTTGGCATCAAAAGATCTAGTTACAAAGTTGTAGTTGTAGAGGTTGAAATATCCCAAACCCTATCATGTTTCATGGATAAAAGATGAGCATAATATATTGGTAAGTGAGCAATGCCTTGTGAAGTTCAAGATCGGTCATTACTTTGATGAAGTTTTATGTGATATTATGCCTATAGATTGTTTTCGTATTTTTTTGGGTAAACCTTGGCAATATAATAGATATGCTATGCATGATGGAAGATTGAATCAATATACTCTTTGGATGAATGGGAAGAAACAAATATTGTTGCCTTTAATTAGAAGTCTGGATGTGGTTAATTGTACTACTATAAAAATTTGCATGGTTAGTGGGAAACAATTTGAAAAGGAAATGAAAAAAATTAAGTTTTTTTTGCTATAATTCCAAAGAAATTAAGTTGTGTCAATAGTAACTGATTTCTAGAAAACATTGTTAACTAAGTGTTAATCAATGGTGACCAAGTGATAACTGATAGTATTGAACAAGTACCAAAAGAAATTGTAGAATTATTGAATGAATATAAAGAGATTGTTGTAAAGGATATACCTGATGGTTTACCTACAATGAGAAGTATAAGTCATTGTATGGATCTGATTCCTACAGCTAGTTTGCCAAACAAAGCACCATATAGATTGACACCTATAGAAAATGAAGAACTTAATAGACAAGTGCATGAGTTATTGCAGAAAGGTTTGATCAAAGAAATCTTGAGTCCATGTGTTGTACCTATTGTATTAGCACCTTAAAAAAATGGAGACTAGAGAATGTGTACTAATTCTAGAGCTATTAACAAGATCATAGTGAAATATAGGTTTCCTATGCTAAGGATGGATGACATAATGGATTGTTTGAGTTGAGCAAAGTATTTTACAAAGATTGATTTGAAGAGTGGCTATCATCATATCAAAATCAGAGAAGATGATGAATGGAAGACCACTTTCAAGACAAAAGATGGTTTGTATGAATGGTTGGTTATGCCCTTTGGTTTGACTAATGCACCTAGTACTTTCATGAGGTTGATGAATGAAGTTCTAAAAAAGATTATTGGGTAAGTTTGCAACCATTTATTTGGATGATATTCTAATATTTAGTAAGACTAAGGAAGAACATCTTGAGCATATTAGACAAGTATTGTAGAGGTTGAAAGAGAAAAAAAAATTATTAATCTAAAAAAGTGTTTGTTTATGCAAGAGGAGATTGTGTATTTGGGATTTGTGATTTTACTTGATGGATTGAAGATGGATCCAGAGAAGGTTAAAGCTATTTTGGAATGGCCTACACCTTAGAATGTGGGTGAGGTAAGATCATTTCATGGTTTGGCTAGTTTTTATAGGAAGTTTATAAGGAATTTTAGGTTTTTTTGTAATGCTATGACTGAGACAATGAGGGGAGTTAAAAAGGAATTCAAGTGGACACATGGAGCTGATAAGAGTTTTGAGACTTTGAAACAAAAGGTTGCTGATTACCTATATTGGCTTTGCCTGATTTCAACAAAGTATTTCAAGTTGAATGTGATGCAAGTGGTAATGCAATAGGAGTTGTATTAAGTCAAGAAGGTAAACCTGTTGCTTTCTTTAGTGAAAAGTTGAATGATGCTAAAAGGAAGTATTATATGTATGATCAATAATTATGTGCTAATTTCCAATAATTGAAGAAGTGGAGACATTATTTTATTCCTAAGGAGTTTGTGTTGTATATTGATCATACAATACTTGGGAAGTCAACATAAATTGAATTGAAGACATATGAAGTGGGTTGAGTACTTATAGAGTTTCACATTTGTTATTAATCATAAGAATGGAGTTACTAATAGAGTTGTTGATGCATTGAGTTGAAGACGCTCTTTATTGACTAAAATCAAGGTTGAAGTTCTTAGTTTTGATAAAATGAAAGCGTTGTATGATGCTGATCCTAATTTTTTGGAGGTGTGGAGAGAGTGTAGAGTACCAAATTTAATAGATCACATAAGAAAATATTATGAGTATTTCATTCAAGAAGCTATGTTGTTCAAAGGTATTTAGTTGTGTATTCCTAGAAGTTCTATGAGGTCGAATCTAATTAAGGAAAAAACATAGTGGTGGATTGGCTGGACATTTTGGAATTGATAAGACATTGAGTTTGCTAAAAGAGAAGTATTATTGGCCACAAATGTATAAGGATGTTTAGAAATTTGTAAGAGTTGTGGGATTTGTCAAGTTGCAAAAGGACTAAGTCAAAATACTGGTTTGTATACACCTATTACTATTCCTGAGAAACCTTGGAGTGACATTAGTATGGATTTTTTTCTTGGACTACCTAAGATAATGAAGGGGTATGATTCTATATTTGTTGTAGTGGATAGATTTTTTAAGATGGCTCATTTCATACCATGTAAGAAGACATCAGATGTTGAGCATGTTGCTAAACTTTTCTTAAAAGAGATTGTGATATTGCATGGATTACCAAGAAGTATTATTTCTAACAGATATAGTAATTTTGTTGGTTATTTTTGGAAGACTTTGTGGAAGAAGATGGGTACTGAGTTGAATTTTAGTTCTACATTCCATCGACAAACAGATGGATAGATAGAGGTTGTGAATAGAAGCTTGGGTAATTTTCTGAGATGTTTAGTTAGAGATAAGCCAAGTAATTGGGAAGTAGTGTTGGTACAAGCTGAGTTTGCATATAACAATTCTTTGAATAGGAGTACAAGGAAAACACCTTTTGAGATCATTGCTAGAATGCAGCCTAGAGGTATATTAGATTTGGGAGATGTTGTTGGTGAAGAAAAGAGAAGCGTTGCATGAGAAGAATTTTTTGATTTTATGGAGTCTTTGAATAAGGAAGTGAAGTTGAGGTTGGAACAAAGTAATCAAAAGTATAAGGAGAATTTTGATAAGTCTAGAAGAGAACATGATTTTGAAGTTCGTGATGAGGTGATGGTTCATTTTAAAAAAGGAAGATTTCCTATTAGAACATACAATAAGCTGAAGATGAAGAAATTTGGACCTTGTAAGATCTTGGAGAAGTTTGATAGTGGTAATGCTTATGAATTTGAGTTACCTGATGAGATGGATATATCTCCTATATTCAATATTATTGATTTGTATAAGTATCATGAGTTAGATGATGAATTTGTTGTATCAGAAGATTTTCCTAAGAAGCAGATTGAAGAAGTTGAATAGATATTGGATCAAAGAGTTGGCAAGAGCACAAGAGGAAAAGATTACTATGAATATTTGGTGAAGTGGAAGAATAGGTCTAGTGAATATGCTTCACGGATTTTTCAATCTAAGTTGGATTCAACCCAGATTGTGGCATCTCAATGATTCAAAAGAATCATTTCTTTCAACCCCAATTGTCTGATGCAGGAGCATCCTAGGTTGCCTTGCTATCCTACTCATTTTTTTTCATTCTGCATAGTGGATGTCAAGTTATTGTAGCTCTAATGGATGCTGAGTTACTATAGCTCTAATGGATGTCGAGTTATTGTAGCTCTAATGGATGTTTAGTTACTGTAGCTCCAATGGATGTTGAGTTATTGTAGCTCTAAGGGATACCGAGTTACTGTAGCTCCAATGGATGTCAAGTTACTATAGCTCCAATGGATGTTGAGTTACTGTAGCTTCAATGGATGTCAAGTTATTGTACCTCTAATGGATGCCAAGTTACTGTAGTAATCTAGTGTTGACCGAGTGTTCCTTCATGTGTCAAGTTACCCAATGTATGCCAAGTGATTCTTCATGTGCCGAGCTACCTTGTGTATGCTGAGTGACCCTTCATGTACTGATTTTTCCTATTTTTGCCGAGTGTTAGCATTTGGACATGATTTATGTGAGCCAACTTGCAAGATTTATTTCAATCACGACATTTACGTTAAGATCTTTTCTTGGGATGTGTCCAAACCATTGTTGGGTCAGCCTCCCTCTTATGTAATGTTCTAGAATGATCTATAAGCCATTTTGGCAAGTATATATAGAGTGTTTAGGCTTTGATTTAGGCAATTTTTTGGGGGGATTTGAGATTAGAACACAAAAATTTCGAAAGTTTGTTGCATATGTATTTGGAGTTGTGAATTTGATGTTGGATCTTTGATCTTGAATAAATTTTGTATCTAGCCATAACCCAAAAGGAATTACAGCTAGGCATGTATGTTGATTATTTGATAAATTAATAAGTGGTTTCTCTTCTTCCTCCTTTGGTTGTTGTTTTTTGTATTGTGTTTCCATTGTGTTAACTCTTTCAAGGTGGTTTAGATAGTTGGGTGTCCCTTTGGCCCTAGTTATTTATCCTTTCCCTGTGTCAATTTCAAATCAATGAGTATATTGAAAAAATGGGACATAACTTTGAAACTGTAATGACTAGGTATTTTGAAGACTTCAAGAAGCCTATGAAACAAATGATGAGAATACCAGTTTCTTTGGTTGAACAATACTACAATGATATTTTCTTTCTTGTAGATATTGATTACACTTATATATAGGTTGCTAGACCAAGGTTAAGATGGTTAAGACCCTTAGGCTATGAGATCAAATTTGATGAAGCCTTAGTAGCCATCACAACACTCTTAGTAGAAGAAGTTGATAAGATGCAAAAATCTTTGGAAACTATGATGCTATGAAGTCCAAAGTTGAGATGGAATTAAAGACTACCTCCACAATAAAGAAGAAGGACAAACTAATAAAGAAGCTTAAGGCTAAATTTGGTGAAGGCACAGGTGAAGAAGAAGAAGATGATGAAGAGGATGAAGAGGAAGAATAGGAATAAGCTCAAGAACTTCTTGCATTAACCCAAGGATTGAGAGAAGATAAGGATGAAGAAGAGATACAAGGTGCCAAGGAAGAAGAAACCAAGGAAGCACCAATACAAGAAAAAATAAAGAAAAGAAAGGCCAAGGCACACCTTGTGGCAAAAATAAAAGCAAAGAAGATTGCTAAGCCAAGCCCAGCAAAGCCAACAGCACCAAAAACCAAGGCAAGCACACAAGCCACCACACAAAAGGCCAAGGAGAAAGCCAAAGAGAAGACAAAGGCTCCAAAACAAAAAGGCCCAGTGCAAAAGAAACAAAGAAGGAAATACATTACACAATGAAAATCTAATGATGAAAGGATAGAATCAGAGGATACAAGCCAATTTAGAGTGGTAAGTCATCTAGTAAAATCTTATCTTGAAAATATCTATGAAAACGTTAGAAATAATGCAGATATGATTGGTATGAAAAGTATAAATTTTGGAAAACATGGTAGAGAAGAGCAAAATTTGATTGAAGAATCAATATATGCAATGATGTCTAAATTCACGAACACCCCACTTGAATTAGATAACACTATCCCAAAGGAACTATATACTATTGTTGAAAATAAATGGCATTATTGTCTAAACCTAGAGAAACAAATTAGAGAATGCACATTAGCCTAGGTTATGCCAGAATTATCAAAATGGCAGATTACCAAGGCCAACAAGAAATATGGTGGAAGGTTTGCACCAAAATACAAGGCATTGAACATTCTTCAGAATAACTTTGAAGATGTTGTGAAAAAATCCACTCAAATGTGGAAATTGATTTATGGGTTAACAACTGTCAAATAATAGAGAAAGATCCCTTTGAGGGTAGAAATAATAGAGATGAAGATAATGACAAGGAGGAAGATAAAGAAAAGGATAATACTATGGAGGAGACACAAAAGAAAACTGATGATATGGCTAAAGTTGAAGAGTAGTAGGAAGAATAGAGTGTGCAAGACACACAAATTCCAAGTATGAACCCTCCTCCAAATGTCAAGTATGAGCCCTCCGCATATATATATATATATATATATATATATATATATATATATATATATATATATATAGCCCTTGATGCATTATACTCTTTGTAAGTGTATGTTCTAAATAAAGAACATAGCTTCCTTAATAGCATAATCTTTATTTAGAACATACATAAGTGTAAGTTCTAAATAAATAATATAGCCCCTTGCATATTTTATCCTTTAGTTAGAACGTGTACATATACATACATATATATGTATATGAAAATGTGTGTGTGCGCGCACGCACATATCTATATGTAAATGTACATACATATGTGTGTGTGTGTGTGTGTGTGTGTAAATGTACATATACAAACACACGCACATATATATATGATTAAGTATATAGCCCCTATTACATTATTCTCTTTGTAAGTGCATGTTCTTAATAAAGAATATAGCCCCATACATATTATATCCTTTAGTCAAAACCTACATATGCTAGTCTCCCTTATATTAAGTTTTAAGGACTTAATACTTTCATTATTTAGAACTTGCAATTATATATATATATATATATATATATATATATATATAGCCCCTATTACATTATTCTCTCTAAAGTGCATGTTCTTAATAAAGAACATATTCCTTATTTAGAACATACATAAATGTAAGTTCTAAATAAAGAACATAGCCCCATACATATTATATCCTTTAGTCAAAACCTACATATGCTAGTCTCCCTTATATTAAGTTTTAAGGACTTAACACTTTCATTATTTAGAACTTGCAATTATTAAGTTCTAAATCAAAGGATGTGTGTGTATGTGTGCACGCGCGCGTGCGCGTGCGTGTGTGCGCATGTGTGTGTATGTATACATATATATGTATATATATACATACATATATATATATATGTATATGTATATGTATACATATACATACATATATATATATGTATACATATACATATATGTATATGTACATATATATATATATATATATGTATATGTATATTTATATGTATACATATACATGTGTATATGTATATGTATATGTATATGTATATGTATATGTATATGTATATGTATATGTATACATATACATATACATATATATATTTATACATATACATATACATATACATATATATATATATATACATATATATATATAATTCTTATTATATTTTATTTTTATTTTTATTATTTTTATCATTTATTATATTTTTTCTTTCTTGGGCTTAGTGTTATTTATATTTTTTTGGGTTTGGTGGGTTTACCTTTTCCTCATGCTCCTCGATTTGTGTGCTCACCTCACCCTCCTTTTATTATACATGAGTAACGCTTAGTCTGCATATTTTACTATTCTATTCTTGCATTCTCTCATCCTAATGATGGATTACAGAGTGTAATCCGAAACATTGATGCTAAAAATTATGCACACAATCAAATCCAAAAATAGATTTACATATACTAATGTAACTACAGAAACTATTATTGTTAAGGATGTTCCTGATATTTCTAATTAGAACATCAATCCTTTAACTACATAAGATCTGAAGAGGATTCTTGACCACTCTACACTACAAGAAAAACTATGTGAAATTCCAATATTGGTCAGTGTAGATGAACTTTAGAATGTAGTAGCTGAAATCACAAGGGATAAGGTGAATACACAAGAAGCACCTTCTACCATCCCTTCAACTACTAGTGATCAAACTTTAATTCAAACATCAGTAGGCACATCTACTAAGGTTGACACAAATATTACAGTTGATTTGGTTGAACAAAAATAAGCAAAAGAAAAGGAGACAACAGAAGAGCAAACAAGACAGATAGATGCATCTACACCTAAAGAACAAACACAAGAACAAGGTGCAACTCCAATCATGGTGATTAGTGAGAGTAGATCTGAAGAGAGAAAGGATTCACTAAGGGAAAAGGAGAAAGAATCCATACAAGCATTGGTAACATTACCAACATTAGGCACTCCTACAAAAATCCTTCAGAAGTGGAGCATAAAGGCTATACCACTACAGATTTCAGTAGCAAGCTCAAGTTCTACAAAATTTGATAAGGTAACTCACTATGGTGAAGTCACTTGAGGTGAAGAGATCATTATTCCTAAGTATGATTATGACACTATGACTATAGAGGAAATAGGAATATTACAACAAGATTTGGAAAACAAGAAGCACCAAGAAGTACTTAGAAAGGAATTTAGGGAAAAGAAAGCATTGCAAGACATCAAGGAAATCTTCTTAGATGCATTCATCTTCGCTACACCTAAAGAAACAAAGCCTCTATTGGAAAAACTATCAAAAATTGTTCAAAATGTCAATAATGAAGATACAGATACAAGTGCAAAACTTCTTGAGTGGTCAGAGAAGAAATTGCAGAGTAAAGTGAATGGGAAAATATTAGGTGAGATAGCACTTACTCAAGTTGCACTGACTACAAAAGTTGAAGATGTGAAGAAGATACTTGAGAATATTTTCTCATTGTACACTAAACTATGTGACCCCACACTCTTCACTCAAGACACAAGACATGGAATTCTGAGTCTGGGGAGAAATCTCAATATATTAGGTATGAACCTACCTCAAAACCCAGCTTAGAGTGAGAAGCATTTTCATGCATTGCTTTAATCACAGAGTCAACTAGTTGTATTAATAGCAGAAGAGGAAAATATAAGAGCCAAGTTGACAAACATCCAAGCCTCCATCATCCCACATATGGAGATACTCCATAAAGAGCTAAGATATACAAAAACATTGTTGAAGAAAAACCCAAATCTTTCAACACTTGATGGACTAGTTCACCTAGCAACTAAGCTGGCAATCCAACTCAAGTCACTAGATGCTGCATGTGACAAATGGGATGCAGCTCTAAAGATAATCATGGAAGTCCATAAATCCTTTTTGGAAAAATACACTATAAGTGTATAGACCCTTTGACATAAGTGTCAAAAAGGGGAAAATAAATCAAGAAGAGATATGAATAGGGGGAGATAAAAGAAAAATCAAAGGGGAAGGGTAAGATAGAAAACAAGGAGAGAATAATGAAAGGGGGAGCAAATAGAATAGCAAAAAAAAAAATAGAGACAAAAAGCTTAGAATAGGAAAAGAACAGAAACAAAACATATCAGATAAGCACATTGAAGTCAAAGAGAATCAACAAGAGACAAATCTACTTAGAATGGAGAACAAATTTTTGATACAAAATAGGCACATTAACTTAGGGGGAGTTATAAATTTTTAGGTATATAGGTTATCAAAAAATTTTGAAATTTTGAAGTTTTGTAAATAAGTTGAGTTGTGAATATATTATACTCAAGAAGATTAGATTAGTTATGTATAGTTAAGTGTTTTTGACACTCATGTCAAAGGGGGAAGTTGTTGATCTTAGATTGGTTTTGACAATTGCGTGTCAACACACTTATGTCATTTACTTAGTTCATGTTGAACTAGTAATGCATGCTAAGTATAATATGTAAATACAAGACCATGTCAAGTTGTAATGAGTGTTGAGTCACTCATGTGCCGAGTCACTCAAGTGTCGAATAGATAGACCATGTCGAGTGATTCAGGTGTCGAATAAATAGTAGATGTTGAGTAGTTTAGGTGTCAAGTCAAAAATAGAATTATAGTATGTGTCAAGCATTAGTAACTTCAAGTGTTGAGTAACATAGATTTAACATATTTATTTGTAACTCAACAAACAACTATGTAAACCATTTTTATGCTGACTTAAATATAGATCTTGATCTTTTAGAGATAAGGACAAATCTATTTGCACAATCCCTATGTATTTGCATGCAGCCAATTTGAAAATAGGAAGGATTAAGGAGCAAAAAGGATGAATCTCATCCATAGATTCATACCTAACCCTAAGCCACCAAATTCTTTACATGGAAGACAAAGTCCTAAGTTTCAAGAGAGAAGAAAGAGCATAGTTAAGGGGTGAAGAATCAAAGAAGCAAACAAGAGAGTTTGCAGAGCATTCAAGGTGACTTAGCAGTGAGAGTGAATTGTACAATTAGTTTGTGAAGAACAAAGGATAAAGAATACAGCATTTTTATATCAGATCAAAGAGGATCAATAAGGACATCATATAGATTTGATCTTTATTCAGGCAACCAAAGCCAATTGCAAGATATATGCTAAAACATCCTAACAAGTATTTTAGTTAAATCTCCTAGGTAGATTAGTTCTAATAGGTTGTAGTAAATCCTTTAATAGGATGACATTCCAAGTGGATGTTCAAAAGATCTTTAACCAGGCACACTTCTAATAGGGTGTTGAAATCCTCTAACAAGGTGAGACTTAATAGTCTTTGTAAGCCTTTAACATGGTAGGCCTTTCACAGGGAAGATCATGATTCATGATCAAACTATTGTAACCTTCATTGGCTACACTTTATTGCTACAGTAGTGAAGATTTTTGGGTGCCATCCCCACCCCAGTTTTACCTTCTCGTTTGGAGGGTTTCTAAGTAATCATATTTGGTGTTAAAGTGTGTGTGTTTGATTATATGTTTACATGTTTGATGCATATTCTTTATATGTTATTTCAATATGATAATGCATGTGATGTATGAAAGGTAAAAGTTTTATGGGTTCAAGTTCAAACTCGTGATTCAGGTGCCCCCCCCCCTCACCCACCTTGCAATAGTTTATCTCTTTCCCATCTATAATTCCAAAAATATATTCATTGACTTAATAATATAAAGGAACCTCACATATATTATCAAGGAAAAAATACCACCAACTTACCTTGGTGGGATTGGGGACCCACATTTCCAATGATCTCCTTCATAAGACATGTATTCACCTCAAAATATTTCATATTAAACATTGAAATGAGATCATAAGAATGAAATATTTATACTTACCTTTAATGATGATTCCTTGTTATTTTAATGTTATTTCATCCCTCATAGTGATTGTTGACAATGCATTTTGAAACCAAGGTCTTTTATGCTTACTTGATTTGATGTGGGTCCCTAGTTCTCAAGACTTGTCTTACCTCCTTCTTATCCTTGAGAATGTCCATGATGATTCCTTTATGTCGGGCTGCACCCCTCTCTGTACATTATGTTTCACCACTTTGTAGAGAGACATGTCTTTTCAAACTAGTGTTAGTTTCTTGTCTATTATTAATTACTCTACCTTATTATTTATTAATATTAGTGTTGATTTCTCATTGTCTTCTACTTAATATCCATGTTTTTATTTCCTTCTTTATCATTCAATGTAATTACAATTTATTTTATTGCCTAGTATGGTCTTCTATTCCATGTGATAGAGCAAAAGGCAGAATCTTGCCTAGGTAGGTTTGGTGGTTTGTGAGCTTATTTGATTAAATATGGGAGCCTACATAGTTTGACAAGTTTCTTTATCTTCTTCTATGTATTCAATGACAAGGTGTAGGAAAGATGTATGATCTAAACTACGGATGTCAACATTGTCTAACATTTTGAGCATAAATTAATTGACATATCTCCCAATGAGCTTTCATGGTTGCACATTATTTACACTCATAAATCTCTCTCATATATTTCTTATTCCACCAAGTGTGATTTAACATTGCTTTAAGCATCTCATGGTGTCTTCCTTAGATGCACTTATGAAGAATCTATATTTCTAGACTAATCATAATACCAAGAAAGATAGCCTGTGGCATTTGACATAGAATATGAATTGAGATGTAACCTTGTGTCTTGCCCTAAAACACCATAAATACATCTTCATATCCGGTGTGAGTGTCCTTTTTAAGAGAATGGATCCATTAGGTTGGATCAACCCTTGTGAGTTAGAGTCACTACTAGGATCAGATTGGGTTGTAGTGGCAATAACTTGAGGTATGTGTTGACACCAAATTATTAACTATAGGGGACATCAAATCCTAGATGAAGTCATCGTTGAAGCCTTTATATGCATTTGTAGAGATCCACATTGATTAGTTGATGTTGCCAGTGGAATCTGCACATATGGTTATTAATCAAGCAAGGATTGGTTGGACTCGGATTTGTCGCATGAGCAGAAATATCTTGCCACTAAACAATTTGGGAGTTGTGTTTGTTGTGTGAGTTAGAATTTCTATACAAAATATGCTTTCAACTCATTTACTGAGTGAATCAAAATTTCTATCAAATATAGGCAATCAACTAGAATCTTGTATAAATCAATTTACTAATTTATTTCCTCTGTTCTCGATTTATCTTCCAATCAATTAGGGGTGGCAGAAAAATAGCTTGCAATATTTTTTTATTTAAAAAAAATTGATTTACATATCCAATAAGGCTTTGATACCATGTTAGATTTCCAAGATATTTGCAAATTTAATCTTATTGCCATAATGTTCGGTATGTGTTTTTCAAATGCAACATCCCCTCATATTTAAATTGAGCATACGTCATGAATAAACATATCCCTTCATGGGATATGCCTAGTTGATAATTAGATAATTAATATTAATCATAGTCATAGTTATATATATATATATATAAACTTATATCTCAATGTAATGAACATAAATATATATACATTATATCTCTTATATAATTATATATACAGGCTTATTTGAACCTAAACCATGCCAATTCAAAGTTTGAAAGGTCACTCTAGCATTCGTAAAGTACAAAGCATATATGATGTTATAAGTTGCTTAGAAGTCCAAGATCAAGGGCCAGAATGTGGTGGTGGATAATGAGATGTACAATAGGAAAGCTCCAACAAGTGATTCATGTGGAGGTATTGGTGCATGTATTGTTATAGTTTTAATACAGCCTACAACCACATATTTCTATTTGTAGAAAATGAGTCTTAGTGTGAGGGCCATAATTAGTTTTTTCGTAGTTGGATTTTGCTCAATTTTGGGTATGTTGTTGCAAGACAAGTTTTGCCAAATCTCATTGGAGTGATTGCCAAAATATGGTCAAGGTTAAAATTTATAATGGACTATATGCAGGTCTATCAAACATACTAGAAACCACGAATGTGTTGTAGTTAGAAAAACATTCATGTTGTGAGGGTCACAACTTTTAATCCTACCATTGCTATTTGGGGAAACTAATTATCTGAATTCTCTCCAAGCCATTCTGTAAAATTCTTCATGGGTCAAAAGTTATGATTGTTGAAATGTAGCAATATATAAACTACCAATGACAGTCACAAGATCATGACATCACTTAGTTACCAACGTATGCCACCTGTCCTAGAATGCATATGGGATTCATTTCAATTTGGAAAACATATTTATTACAATCTAAGAAACTTTAATATGGCTAAAATTCTAAATATTTCTAAAGTGATAAGAAGAAGATTATTCATGAGAATGATTAAAAGGATTTCCAAGAAATGGTTACCAGAACCAAAATGCAAGAGAAAAATGTTATTTATTGTGAAGATTTCTACACAGTGGGGGTTCTTCTTTTCGGTCATTGGAGTTCTATAGCTACATAGAGAGGGGATGAATACTATTTTGATTGTAACATGGAAAAGGAGGATTTTTGTTTTGTTTTATGTGCTTTGATTACATTTTGCAGAGATAGGATAATCTTATGTATTAAAAATGGAAGAAATTTTAATATCAAATTTTGAAGCCTGGGCATGAATTTCTTAGACTGATGTTGATTGTATAGTCACTTTTGTCACATTTTGAATGTAATTTTGTATTGTTATTCATTTTACATAAAATGAAGCATGAAGGATTGGCTAGGTAGTCTTATGATTGTTTATTGATTTTTTTTCTTTCATTCAATTTATAAATCTAGCAATCACATTCATTTCATGCCTATGAATAAATGGTAGAAAGCCTTAGTATCTTTAGTTTAAAGATACACTTATCATTTAATTCATTGCAAATCTTTCTATGAGGGAGTTATACCTCACAATTCAGAGGAAGGTTATAAATCCAATGATAACTCATCCAACTATTGGTAGAAATTGTGCCTTCAATCAAGTATTTTGAGTCATTATTTATATTTCTTCTTGAAGAACAAATTTGTTCACTAACTTGGAACAAAGAAGCTAAAGAAACCATGACATCAGCAACCCTATTTTTATCTTTGGGAATCCATTTTAAAATTATATGGAAAAAATAGACTTTGAGTGTTAATCATGTGTTGATAAGGCAACAATTTATCATCCTTAATCTGATATGCATTATTGACTTGATTAATGACCAATTAAGAGTCTCCATAGACATCTATCGCTGCCAATTTCTATTCTAGAGCTAATTTGAGGCCAAGGACCAAAGCTTCATATTCTTCCATGTTATTGGTGTAGGGAAACAAGAGGTTGTATGATCTTGGTATGGTGATGCCTTGAGGTATGATGAATAGAATGCATGCACCTGATCCATGGTGTGTGTAAGAACCATCAAAATAGAGCTTCATGTGATTGGATCTATGTGAAGAATATGGGCATTTGGAAAATATGCTACAATAGGATTCAATTCTTCTAAAGGTGAGTCCACTAATTGATCTATAATGACTTCTCCTTTAGTAGCCTTTTAGTCGACATATTCAATGTCAAACTCACTCAAAATCATCACCCACTTGGCTAGCTTTCTAGTCAATGTTGTTTTACTCAGAAGGTACTATAAAGGGTATATTTTGGCTATGAGCTTCACTTAATGTGCCAATAGATAATGACATAGTTTTTGGGAAGCAAAAACTACCACCAAACATGCTTTTTCAATGAAGGTATAATTAAGCTCATAGTTTACTAAGGTTATACTAATATAGAAAATTGCCTTCTCCTTTCCTTGGTCATTTTTTTGTGCCAAAAGTGCCCTTGATTGATACATATAGTAATAATGGCTTATTTTGAATTAGAGGCATTAAAACTAGTGGATTCATCAAATATTTTTTGAGCAAATCAAAAGCTACATAACATTGGCTATCCCATTTGAACACTACATCTTTATGGAGGAGATGATTAAAAGGAGCACATTTCTCAGCTACCTAAGAGATAAACCTTTGCACTAACTAAAGTCTTCCTTGGAGAGACTGTAGTTGGCTCAAATTTTTAGGTGGCTTCATGTCTAAAATATCTTGAACCTTCTTTGGGTCTACTTCTATTCCTTTGGTAGATAATTTTCCCGGATTGCACCTCAAAGGCACATTGTTTAGAATTTAGTCTAACTTTAAAATCTTCCAAACAAGTAAATATTTCATCCAAAATTTTAAGATGGTCTTGGTGGGTATGGGATTTTGCAATAATATCATCTATGTAATCCTTCATAATGTATGCATCATGTCATGAAATATGGTGGTCATAGCTCTTTGATATGTGGCACCTACATTCTTGAGACCAAATGGAATGACATTCCAACAAAATGTTCCCCATGCACAGATGAAGGTTGTCTTTGCTTGGTCTTTAGGTGCTATCTATATTTTCCTATAACTAGATAATCCATCCATGAGAGAGAACATAGAATGTCCTACTGTTAGATCGATGATGAAATCAATGCCTAGTAATGGGAAATCATCTTTGGCACATGCCTTATTGACATCACAAAAATAAATGTAAATCCTTATGCTACCATCTTTCTTTAAAATTGGCACAATATTTTATATCCACAACACATATACCAAAGGTCTTATAAAGTCAATCTGGAGAGGTTTCTCTAGTTCTAATTTGACTAGTATTGTTATATGTGGATGTGTTTTCCTAAGCTTCTGCTTGATTGGTTTAGCCCTAGGTACTATATTAAGATGATAAAGAATTAAATTAGGATCTAATCCTGGCATGTCTGTATATGACCATGCAAAATTTATTTGTTTTTCCATGAAGTGAATGAACTCTCCTCTTTCTTTTAGCATGAGTGATTTAGTTGGATGAATAATCCTAGGGTCGCCTTAGTCCCAATGTTTACCTTTTATATGGGCTCGACCAATATGGGTGATCTTTCTTCTATATATTCGAGTAAGGTATCCACTATCTCATCATTACGTGCCACAATTAGGTTTTCACCATTAGATACCCCATTTCTAGTTTCTTGTATGGCTAAAATATTTGAGACTTGTCTCATCCATTGATTGTCTTCTTAATTCTGGTTTCAGTGATGGTTCAACCACATTGAGGTAAATGGAAATATCCCTGTTAGAGTCAAAAGTAGGTACATCATTAGGTTTAGTTGTTTCCAAGTTGATAAGTTCAAGATAGGTTAAGGATGATGACTTAAGATAATTACATGGATCGAGTAGATTCAAAGACATAATCTCATTTGATGGCTCATACATTGTATCATGTAAATCAATGATGTGGACTTCCTCTAAATGATCTAGCAAACTAGGGTCATCAAACTACTAATATTTTTGTCTTCAACTTCTTCTAAAAAGAATCTTGGAAAAAGTGTCTAAAAGTTGAACCCATTATCACTTATTTGTCCTAGACTTTCCTCTGAAAGATGCAAAATATTTTTCAATGTCGAGGTTGAGTCTAAATTGAAGGGAGACTCTTGTTCTCTTATAATCTTTGGGGTAGAAATGTGAACTAAATCATGTAAGTACAAAGTTGTGTCACCTTTCAAGCTAACTTAGCAGAATGACTGAATTTGAATATTTTTAACCAAAAACAAATTTTATTCAAGCATATGATCTAGATAAATTCATTCTAGCTAAATTATATATGGTCTCACACTTTTCCAATTGGAAATGTCTATTAAATGCATATTTTATACTAGCTTGTATCTAATTACTAAAGAAATAAAATTATTTCAAAAAATTGATGTTTCAATAACTCTTACTATTTCTTATGATATGTTTTTAGTAGCATATAAACACCATTTTAAAGAGCTCAAAGTCAAGAATATTCTCATATAGATTTTATAGTGTTTTAATTAGATATAGTATATTGTAATTAAAAAAATCTAAACGTACGTGTTTTAATACTCGAAAAGATGTAGATTTTGAGAAAGAAAAAATATTAAATCATATCAAAAAAAAATTAAAATTACATGATGTTCTAGAGTAGAGAGTCCTCTTTCAGAATGTATAATTTTTCTTCTAGTTAGAATAGATTTATTTTGAAAAATGTGGTGGGAGATGAAAACTATCGATTTTAGAAGAGTTGAAATTTGAATTACCATAAAAGAGAAAATATATGGCTAAAGTCAATTTTTATTTTTGATTTTTCTAGCTATATATGTCATCTATAACATAGTATGATTTCAAATAGAAATAAGTTTATTTCCATATAGTTTTGCAGTGGGAAATAAACCCCTAATTTTTAGCATTTTTTAGCAACTAAAAAATTATATATATAAATTAGGAAAATATATCAATTCTTATTCCAAATAATTATTAAAAATTATAATCTTAAACTTCATCGATTTCTACACATCTCATTAGTTTACTTCATTTTCAAATTCCAAATAATAATACTAGTTTTATGTCATTGAAGGTGAACAGTTATACTTTTGTTTTTCTTTTCCTTTACAAAAGGGTGACACAAGTTTGTGCTTTTACCCCATATTCATTATCATGGATAGATTCATCAAATAGGGATTCAGATTACCACTTGGTAGAGTCATCATGCTCCTCATTATTATTTTTGGTTAAGAGAGTCTTCTCTACAAGATGAAGGTTGGAGAGGGATAAATTTATATAATCTGAACTTGGCGCATAATAATTTGCAGTGTTTTTATATTCAAGGAACCAAAATTGTGTAGAAGATGAGAGACTCCTATGTTTAAGATGTTTCTTATCAAGAGATTATGACCTAGAATAGATTAGTAAGCCTTCATGTTCTTTTTCTGAGTAACCAACACCTATCTTAAGCTTATTTGGCTAAAAAATTGCTTCTAGTGGTTCAACTATGCCTTTGCCTTTTCCTAGAGGACCTTCCCCAAAATAACCCATATTTCTCATTAAGTCATAACCTTTTCCAAAAAGGTGGTGGGAGATATCAACATTCTAGATAGTTTTACTTTCATCGTCTCCTATGTTTGGTGATGAATTATTACCTCTGACAAAGTATTCATTATAGGGCCAAGGGAGTATAGTTGAATATGGTTTTCCATGTGACTTGGGGGATGTGGCTAAGTCAAATAAATAATTTGAATATTCACCTACCCCTTTGTGTTAGATCTTGCATTTCCCATCAAATTCTTTCATTAAATGGTCCATCTTTTCATAATGTTTTTGTTTGTGGTCCTATGAAGGGAGAGATGAGGGATTTGTAGAACTTGAATATGCCACTCTCTCTTTTCCCTTAGTTGTTGTGGAAAAATGGTTGTTTTCTTGATCCCTTGTGCCAGAAGTTTCTATTGTTGTAGGTTTGATGTTATTATTTGTGATAATGGAGATTTCCTCCCTATTATGAGGAACAAGGGAGTTACAATATTGTGTGTAGTTTTGGTCCTTAGGCATGGTTATTTCTTGACCCATAGATGGAAACTTTAAAAATTGATGATAATTATATGGGACAATGTTCATATCGTGTATCTGAGGCCTTCCTAACAAGATATTATAAGTTAACTTGAGGTCAAGAACTTGATAGATAGTTTCCTTTATTATTGGGTTGACCCTTATCGATAAGATGACCATCCCCTTAGAGGATCTTTCCTCATCATCATAAGCTTTGATTATGATCTTCTTCTTGGGATCTACAACATCCTCTTCATATCCTCATGCTCTCACCAAATTTAGAGAAAAAATATTCAAAATGGCACCATCGTTAATCAATGCTCTCTTCCCTATTTCTATGCACAAAGACTTCTATGTGTAGGGGAAACTTTTGGGGATGGGAAAAAGACATGTCATCTTATGCAGAGAAATACACATAGTGAGGTGCAACAAGATTTCTCACCATGTTATGTAATCTACTTACATCCAAACTATTTGGCACTAAGGCTATAGTCAAGATTTCTTTATGTTCTAGGGAGATATGTAACATATCAAAGATAGAGATATGCACTGGAGTTTTAAGTAGTTGATTAACCAGATTATATTTGGAGGCAGTTGAGCTTGTGGTGACTTGATCTAGGTTGGTGATTGTCTCTAGAAATACCACTTTAGAGGCTTGACCTCAAGTAATAACGTTTAAAGGTTGCTTCTTATGTTTTTCATTTACAACTATATTGTAAGTCCTAATAACATATCAATCATGTTGTCATAATTGTGGGTATAGTTAACCTTTTTGTTTGTAATTTTTTTATAGTTGATTTTTGGAGATTCTCCTTCTTATGGCTCATGAAGGGAGTTTTGAACATCATATGGTCTTCATTGATATAGAGACTATTGACCTCAATGATTTTGTCATCAATCAATTTTTGTATAACCCCTTTTAGAGCTAAGAAATTATTAGGAGGTTTCCTCGATTTCAATGGTATGCACAAAAGTTATTTTCATTCCACCATGATGGTTTGACTCGTGACTTGTACCATTTGGCTTCTAGCAATTTAATGAGTTCATTGACCAAGAGTGTTTTTAAGGCCCTTCATATGTTTCACTAATAGGAGTATACACTTTTGGTGGATTGATAGATCTATGTCTCTTTAGGGCTTGATTGTATGAGACTTGTTGATTTGGAGTATCGGACATCGATGGAGGAGTATCATTTTGTTGATAGAAAGGTTGAGGGTTTTTGTATTGTTGTGCACCTTGGCTAGTAGATGTAGAAGAGTTATTGAAATTGGAAGATGGCTAAATCTGAAAGTGGTAAGGTTGTGGTTTACTGTTATTTGCCACTACAACCCCATCATTCACTATGTTCTTATTATTGTTTCTCCATCAAGATTTTTGTTTATCATTTGAATGATTGGAGGAGTCATTTTGATGTGAAAAGCTACTGGAGAATCCCTTTCCATCTTTGGATATTTTATGACCTTCATTATTAATCAAACTCTCCTCTACTTTTGTTGTATTCTCCAGTGTGCTTTTGAAGTTTTTAAGGCATTGAATTTGTACTCATAGTTCATGGGCTTAGTGAGGCTATTGATGAAAATGTATTCTCCTTCTCAAGGGCTTTGTGTTGGTACTTGGAAAATGTTTTTCTTCCTTTTTATAGAAATTTTATAAAATATTATTCTAGGAGTTGTTTTGTGTTACATACATCTATCATAGTGACTTCCTTGTCGATGTTGTATAAATATTGCATGATGAATACAGAAGCCAATTGATCAAATGATCGAATATTCGATGATAGCTTGGAAAACCATTCCATGGCTTGTCCTCCCAAGCTTCGAGGGAATAACTGCATGAGATATGTTGTATCATGTACAAATTTCATACTATAAAGTATAGAATTATCGAAGATGATCTTGGGGATCGAATGTACCAAAATATTTGTTGTATTTTGGCATTTGCATGTTTGAAGGGAATGTGTCAAAATCACACTCCTATCAAAGTGGAGAGGACATATTTTCTCTAAACTAAAATTTTTTGGTTGTACCTTCGCTCTCTTTAATCTCTCCATTTCCAATTGTAACTCTTGGAGTTTTTGGATCACGATATCCAAAGGTGTATCTTCTTGTTCTTTCTGAAGGTTGGATGTATCAAAGTCATATGGTAATTTGGCACCTTGTTGTTCCAAAGATAAAAGGTATCTCTCTTTATGTCTTTCTAACAATTTCTCCATTATTTCAACTAACTCCAAGTTTTATTGAAACCCATCTATCTTTACGTTAAGGTAATCATCACTCCCTAATGGGGAACTGAGTAGATATTTTGGGATTGGTTATTCAAATTAAGGTGATTTTTTATCAATGGTAGCTGATGAACAATCAATTTTAATTGCATAATTGATAGTGTTTGATGATTCCATGGATTCAACTTCTATAGTTTGTTTTGCTATCCTTGTACTTATATGAGTGGCTATCTTTTTTGGTTATTTCTCATTTGAACTAGTACTAGTTTTTCTTGGTGGCATGAGCGGGGAATGTAACCCTTTTAATATTTCTACATGTGACAAGTTGAGAATAATGTGTAGACCAGACTGAAGTGAGATATCAAGCAAGATTGCAAGCCACTCCAAAAAAACCAAAGGTTAAGAAAACCATAGTGATCAAGTCCAACTCTACAAAGTTTGGGGGAGGCAATGTAAGTATCCTTTGATATTTAGCTTTTTAAAAAGCAAGACTGATGATGTTAGTTGAATTGGACTCAAGATATGCTTGTTTAAACCAAAGGGATGATGTAAAAGCTCTTGCTCAATTTTGAAAATATTGGTCTTAAGAGGTTTTCCAACTTTGTATGATGTAGACCGAGAAAAAGGTGCTCAAATTTTCTCTCTTATTTTGGAAATTACTAGTGTAAGTACCCACTATTTTGCAAGTTTTTCCTAAAAGCATTGCAAAATTTCTTAAATGTGCTTCAAGTAGTTGTAAATGTGATCTTTTAGTTTCACTAGGCACTATTCTGCAAGGTGGATGTGTCATTTTAATTTTAAAATGCACTTTACTGTTTCAAATGCGCCATTTCATAAGGTAAAAGCATTACTAAATATTGTGTATGCATTGTCTTGGAAGGTATATGCATTATTTTAAGTTTCAAGTGCATTTTTTTAAGTCTCAAATGCATTATTTCACCATAGATATGTGTTATTTCTAGTTCAAAAGTATTATTATAGGTTGTAAAGATAGTGTTTTATCTAGTTTACTATCTTCCTATGATATTTGTCTGGATTTAATTGAGAGTTTGACATTTTAAGATTGTCCAAAATAAGCACATTCAAACTTAACAATGATAAAAATAGAAATATTCCAAGCACAAACTTAGAATGCAAATGGCTTCCTAACAATGGTTTTACTCGAGCTAGTGACTACAGGGATTTAATATCATCCAATAATGTTCAAATTTACCTATCTGTGAAGAGAGCTTCCCACCAATGCAGGGTAGGTTTGGCGCAATCTCTTGTGAGACTACTAGAGGAAAGCTATCTATTGAGCACAATTGTCTTACATCCCAATTCGAATGCAAGCCTAAAGGCTTTCCCTCTCACCGACACTATTGAGGAAAATTTTAGGAGGTATGCCTTTCTATGGTCTTGTAATCTACCTATGAAAAGTGAGGAAAAACTAAAATTGAAAGTAAGTTAGGGAGTTTGATCACCCTAAAAGAATGAGAGTATATATCTACTACTTCAACTTTTGAACAGACTAGATATGACTTGTTCAATTCTGGAGCCTTTAATCTTTGGAAAATAAGAGGCTCTTAATTAAGCTAGGTGTTTTGTTCATTCATTAGCTAATTCTCCTAACAAACCTGATATTTTTGGCATTTTAATTCACTCATGAGAGTGAAGAGCATAGGCCTAGGACCAAGTTGGATATTCAAAATAGCTTATTTAACTTAGGCTAGATTTGAAAACATAAATGTTGCAATTTAAGTACAAAAATTAAAGAGTTTAGGCTTACTTTATTTGAAGCTAGTGAAGGCTAGACACATTTTTTAGGGTTTTTGCATTTTGTTTCCTTAGTTTTGATGACCTATTTGCTTCCTTGCAGATTTTCAAATACTTGCAATCACATAGAAATCAAAAATTTAAATCAAATTAAGCATATCTTAATTTTATGCAAAAGTGGAATAATGCACTACAAAAAGATGCATAAGTGCTATTTTGTGTCACATAAGCACTACAAAATATTTCATATGCACTACAAAAAACTTTAGATGCACAATAATAGAGATCAAATGTGCTGAAATAAATTGCATATGCGTGACTGGATGCTTTAAATGCTCTAAAAGAAGAGACAAAAGTGCTAAAATGATAGAGCATATCTTAGATCTAGTATTTAGTGGTCTTGAAGCATCTTTAGAAGGTTTTGATGTATGTTGTGTGTCCTCCAAGAGTGTTGTTAGAGTCTGCAATGGATCAAATCTGAAAAGAAAAATAAATTATAGAAAATAATCTATATACAAGGATTAGAAGATGAGGCTTTCATGCCCCACTGTGGGCACCATTTTGTACATGAGTGTTAATGTTAGTGTAGTTCTAGTCAGATAAAACTCACTCTATGTGTGTGTGTGTGTGTGTGTGTGTGTGTGTGTGTGTGTGTGTGTGTGTGTGTGTGTGTGTGTGTGTGTGTGTGTGTGTGTGTGTGATATATTATAAATATATTATATTTGCATGTGATATATATATATATATATATATATATATATATATATATATATATATATTTGGGTGTGTGTTAAATAACAAACTATTATATTAAATTTACTAATGAATACACATGTCCTATGAAGGAACATGTCCATCCATATTTCTTCTAATACGAGAATGATGACTACCATTTGGAAAGCATATACCATTGGCAATGCAAATACATTTGCAGCAATCATCAAAAACCAATGATGAGGAAACATGTATTCATGAGACTTTAGTGTGAAGTGTCAAAGAATAATAGTATATCTAAAGTAGACCCAAGAACAATTACCAAATCACAATTCAAGAACATGTCATGTCTCCCTAACTACAACTGCTAAAATTGCTCCCAGATCAACATCTTAGTGACAATCCTAGAATGGGATTAAGCTATTATGTGGATCTATGACGTTACCTTGAAATTTTGAAAAAGTTATATGAGACCTATATGGATGAGTGATCTAACAAGATAAACACATGAAAATACTCTAAATAGGATGTTAAATGATGTTAAATGATGTTTAAAATGACCTATAGTGATGATGTATAAAACCTTGGGTCCTTTGCTCTTGATTTTGCCTCTTATTAGAAGGGTTTAAGGTAAAGATCTAGGATTTACTTTTTCACTAGGGGTAATGGTAAAATTGGAAATATCTCATAAAATCCCAAGAGGAAAAGTCCAACAAACTTTAACTGTGAGGATAAATAGGCTTTTTCATTTCTCTTTAAATCTCAAAAGATGAATTTCCACTTTTGAGAGGATAATGACTTTATTTTATTTCTTTTCAATATTCTCTTTTTCTCTTTTTATTTGATTTTTTATTTTCCCTTTGAATTAATCTTCCTCTTTGAAATGATGTTAGAATTTGAATTGTAAAATGATCAAGAACTTAGGCAATTAATTGATTAAATTTATTATGTAAATAACTTGATGTTGTGATTAATCCAAATGTCTATTGTTTTCCTCATTTTCTCTGATTTTTCTACCAATTTTAGGGTATCTACACTATGATGATACCTTGAAGATTTGAAAAAGTTATATGAGATCTATATGGATGACTGATCTAACAAGATAAAGACATTAGAATTCCTTAAATATGATGTGAAATGATGTTTAAAATAGCCTACAGTGATGATGCTAATAAATTGAAAGTCCAACAAACTTGAATTTTGAGGATAAATAGGCCTTTTCATTTCTTTTTAAATTAAAAAAGATGGATTTTCACTTTTGAGAGGATAATGGCTTTATTTGATTTATTTAAATTTGCATTTCTTTACAATTTTGTCTTTTTCTCTTTTTATTTGATTTTTAATTTTTCCTTTTGAACCAATTTTCCTCTTTGAAATGATTTTTGGAATTTGAATTATAAAATGATCAAGAACTTGGGCAATTAATTTATTAAATTAATTACGTAAATAACTTGATGTTGTGATTAATCCAAATGTCTTTCCTCATTTTCTTTGTTATTGTTCGTTATCCTTATTGATTTGATAAAAATTATTTTCAAAGTCCTTCAAATTTTAGGGTGTCTACAAATGCCCCTTTGAGTTGATATGTGAAGCATATTAGTTCAAAGAATGTCCCAATTCTTTTGATTATAAAACCAACTTTACTGGTCAAATACTTGATTGTTGATTGACACGATGCCTGATTGTTGATGATTTGATGTTTGATGCGGATTGTTGACCTCAAATTTGTTTTGACAATTGAGTGTCAACACACTTAAGTCATTTACTAAGTTCATGTTGAACTAGTAATACATGTCGAGTATAATATGTAAATACAAGACCATGTCGAGTTGCAATGAGTGCCGAGTCACTCAAGTGTCGAGCAGGTAGACCATGTCGAGTGATTCAAGTGCCAAGTAAACAATAGATGTCGAGAAGTTCAAGTGCCGAGTCAGAATCAGAATTACAATGTGCTAAGCATCAGTAACTTTAAGTGTCAAGTAACATAGATTGGACATACTTGTTTGCAATTGCACAAACAACTATTTAAACTATTTTTCAGCTGACCAAAGGATAGAATACGATCTTTTGAAGATAAGGAAGAATATATTTGCATAATCCCTATGTGTTTACATGCAACCAATCAAAAAATAGGAAGGATTAAGTAGAAAAAATGATGAATCTCTATTGTACATTCATACCTAACCCTAAGTCTTCTAGTCTCTTAAGGAGGACAAAGCCCTAAACTCCATATGAGTGTGTAATGGATTGAAGGAGAAGAATAGAGAAGTTTACATGTACAAACAGAGCATTCATGGAGACTTAGAAGTTATAGGGAGTGAATTGCAAATCAGTTTGAGGAGAACAAAGAATACAGCTTACAGCGATTGTCACATTAGATCAGAAAGGATCAAGAAGGACACTATACATATTTGATCTTTAATTAGACAACCAAAGCCAATCATAGGATCTATGCTGAAACATCCTAACAGGTGATTTTAGTTAAATCTCCTAGTTGGAGTAGTCCTAACAGGCTTTACTAAATCCTTTAATAGGGTGGCATTCCAAGTGAATGACTAGGAGTCCTCTAACCAGGAACACTTCTAACAGGGTGTTGAAATCCTCTAACAAGATGGGACTTGATAGTCTTTGTAAGCCTCTGATAGGGTAGGCCTTTCACAAGATAGATCAGGATTCATGGTCAAACCATTGTAACATTAATTGGCTACACTTTATTGCTATAGTAGTGAAGAATTGTGGGTGTCATCCCCACCCTAGTTTTACCTTCTCTTTGGAGGGTTTATGGGTAGTCATATCTGGTGTCAAATGTGTGATTGATAAGTAGGAGATAATTTCCACAAAAAGTCAAATTGTGATATTGCTATCAGGATTTAACACAATTAAATCCTGATAGTGATATCACAAATGTGTGATTGCTTATATGTTTACATGATTTAGATGTATGTGATTTACATGTTATTTCAGTTTATCTATTGAATGTGTGAGATGGATGAGTGGTGAAAATTTTTATGGATTCATGCTTTAACTATTGATTCCCCCCCCCCCCCTCCCCTCTAGAAGTTTACTTTTCCTACTTGTAATTCCAACAATTGGTATCAGAGCCAAGTTCACAAAAGAAGAAGTTTTGCACCTTAGAGGAAAGATCTTGAAATGGAAGTCTACAAATTGGGAAAGACCATTGAGAACCAAGAAATTGAGATACAACTCATTCTACATTCACTAGACGAGGCCAGAGAGGAGCTAAGGAAATCCTTAAAGAGAAGGAAAGAGATAGCCATTGCAGAGAATGAAACACAATACAAAGAGATTGACACCACCAAGTTATTTGCAAATGGAGACTTGAGTGAATTTGATGCAATAATTGCAAATCTAATGGAAAATAATAAAGCACAAGCTAAAGAAATCAAAAATCTCAAGTTGGAACAAGAATCACAAGCTATACTGATGTGTGAAGTAACTGAACAAAAGAAGAAAACTATAGAAGACAAGGCCATGATTGAAGAAGATAAAAGAATTTTGACAAATAGATTAGAAGAAAAGTCAATACAAGTATCCAAAATCTCAAATATGCAATTGGATACCTTAAGCCAAATGATGAATGCTCATCATGAGTTGAATGTCAAGGACATTGAGATTACTACACTAAAGTTGTAGAATGAACAATTGCAAAATGATCTAAAGAGAGAGAGAGAGAGAGAGAGAGAGAGAGAAATTGTTGAAAGTTTCAACAAGCCAAATGAAGTCATCAAGTACTTTGAACAATTGCTGAAATCCCCTAGATCCAATAGTGATGCAGTAGGATTAGGCTACACAAGCACTAAAGAAGGAGATGTATGTGTGAATATGTGGCCTCTATTTAACACACACACGTCAACACAATCTTTATATGCGAATTCATCCTAGAATGAACATTAGATTGTTCACCCAAGAGGAGTCCTGCAAGACAACCTGTTACCTTCTATCTAAGTGGATTTTACCTGCTTATGCTCTCAAATTTGAGGTATAGGTAATCAGACCATCTAGAACGAAGGGTTTTGAATGCAACTATATGATTATGCAAATTAATCTCTATGAATTCCAAGCATTAATCTAAAAAGAAATAGAAGAAATTAAGCTAGATGTATGCATTGTTTAATCTAAATGATACTAAAATATTAAGCAAAAGCACATATAAAGCTATGAAAGTGAGTATGCAATCTGATAGCAATTCAATAGCATGAGAATTCAACCTCTTTGATAAGGATTTAGGAGTCTCTTAAATAGAATTCTTGGAATCCATCAATGGTTGAGATCAACTTGGATCAATGGTCAGGATTGAAGCAAGATTCAATTAAAATGGAAACTTCCTTAAGAAAGGAGCATTAACTGAGCTTTGCATGAGTGTGAGAACAAGTTAACTAGATTAATTCCAATTTGAGAGATAGTTCACTCAGAGTTTCCATTTTGGAACTGAAGAGAATATTTTGAAGCTATTATTTAATTTAATAAAGTGAGATATGACCTCATAAATGTCCTTTTCATTTAATTGAATAATCACATTCAATTAATTAAAGTGAGCATAATTATTATATTAAATATTTTTAATTCCTTAGTACATTAGCCTTAGGTGACGATTTAATTTAATTAAAGTATAAATACTTAATAATTAAATTAAACCTTAATCAATAGGTTTAATGTGACTAATATGAGTCAATACTATAAGAACTAAATAAAGAGTTTGATTAATGCAAATTAGGGTTTTAAGAATTTGACAATTAGGTCAAGTAGTGAGTAGTAGAATGAGAATTACCTATTAGAATAGGTCTTAGAATTGATCAAAATAGACCAGAATTGGTGATCATGGCAATGAGCCAATTCTGGGGTATTACATTTTGCCCCTCTTTGAATAAATGTGTGAGCAGCATGTTCAATTCAAAGAAAATCAGAAAGCATGATGCAAAGATGAGATTGGTTCCGAAGTTGATGACACGTAGACAAATTGATAAGCTTTTAAGGACCATCTCTAGAATAGAGCTTAATTCCAAGGAATCCAAGCAGAATACCTAGATACCCAAAATTGATAAGCATTTTAAAGGTTTCATTCATAACAAAGTGTAACCTTTAAAGATCCAAACAGAACATCTAGATACTCGAGATTGATAGCATTTAAAAGATCATCTCCAGAATAGAGCTTAACCTTTAAGGATCTAGATAGAACACCTAGATACTTGAGAGTGATAAGTATTTAAAAGATCATCTCCAGAATGGAGCTTAACCTTTAAGGATCCAAATAGAACACCTAGAAACCTGAGAGTGATAAGCATTTAAAAGATTATCTCCAGAATGGAGCTTAACCTTTAAGGATCCAGATAAAACACCTAGATACCTAAGAGTGATAAGCATTTAAAATATTATCTCTAGAATAGAGCTTAATCTTTAAGGATCCAAATAGAACACCTAGATACCTGAGATTAATAAGCATTTAAAAGACTATCTCCATAACAGAGCTTAATCTTTAAGGATCCAAATAGAACACCTAGATACCTGAGATTTGATAAGTATTTAAAAGACTATCTCCAGAACAGAGCTTAATCTTTAAGGATCCAGATAGAACACCTAGATACCTGAGATTGAAAGCATTTAAAAGATTATCTCCAGAATGGAGCTTAATCTTTAAGGATCCAGATAGAACACCTAGGTACCTAAGATTGATAATAGATAGCGAGATCGAATTATAAGTCATAGAACCATCCCCAGAACGAGGCTTGATCCTCAAGATTCAGGGTTTAGATTGTCCTGATACCTATAATCAAATTATGACAAAATGAAATAGATGACAAAGATGCCAGAAAGGGGGAAACAAGATGCCCCTAGTGGTGAGATGCCCCGAATGATGAGGACATAAGATGGGAACGAGATGCCTCGAGTGATGAAGATTCAAATTGATTTGAAATTCAAATTCAATGATGTAATCATCCTGCCCCCTCGGGAGCAAAATCAAAAGATGACACACCAGAAATATGATGTAAAGCAGTATATAAAGAGTATAGAAGAAATCTAAGATGTAGTACAGTGTGGAAAGGATCAAAATGATCAAAAGAAAATATGAAGAGATCAGAACAATCTGAAGAAATATTGGAAGTCAAGCCAACGTGATTTGGAGGTCCAAAAGACCAAGTTTGACCAATAGTTGACCAAAGTTGACTTTTTCAGGAATGAGTTTTGAAAACATGAAGAATGTAGAGTTGAAAGGATTCCAAGAATTGCAAAGTATTGAAAAGATTTGGGTTGCACAAGCGTTCGATCACGTCGGTCCCCAAAATTTTAAAACGTGTTTTTGAGGCACTTAGGTGTGTTAAATTTTGAATTCGATCCTGAAAATGAATTCAGAGCAGCCAAAGTAGCCAAGAGAGTGATTAATTGATCATTTGTGCAGTCATGAAGAACATGATGCTTTGAAGAAGCCAATAATTCCTCGTCACAAAGGATGGGAACAAAGTTGCAATTGAATCATGTGCTTATGCAAGTGAAGTATGTAATGCAAGACTATGTTAAATGCAACCCTAGGTCTGATTACCAAGCCTCAACCATTTATCATCACTGAGCATAGGACAAAATCTCATATGTCATACAATTCCCACTGACATTGCAATCATGAGAATATGAATAGGACATATGTTATAAGTTTTTCGAGATTAAATGTAAGCATTCGAGGCACAAGAAGCCAGAATGACCAGAACATTTGTCCCTTTTAATATAGCAAGTTAACATAAGCATCAAAGCATAAATGCTAGGATGACTAGAATGTTGCTTGCATGATAGGCACATCAAACACACAAGAGATCCATCTTATGCTAAGTATTTAGTAAGTATTTTGTCCGCAACAACCCTTGCATTTTTAATCTGAGATAGAAGTGTGCTAGATATACTCACAATGACCCATATGTTATTTAGCAAGATGAGTATCAATATTTACTATAGCATGAAGAGTTCACTCCAACAAACAAGGATAAAGACCAACGTTATTGACGTATTCATACAAAAGGAGTCGAGGTACACCCGACCATCTAATGCGAGATGGAAGCTCTTATAGTGGACACCCCTCTTATAGGAATATGTCAACTAATTGGAACTAAATCGCAAATAGAAAGAAAAGAAAAGATCAAGCCTCCAGTCATTACCTCTCTAACCAGAAATGACATCATCAAGTTGCTCGAGGGGACATGATAAAGAGAAAACAAAGCAAACAAAGCAAGAGCTCAGTATATCCAAATAAGTATGTCATTTTGAAATCATTATTTGTCATGGGATTGATGTCAGGTGTCAGTGTCCAGAACATGTTTGAAAGAAATCTCTTCAGTAGGGTGACAACAGTAGGCAAACATAGTCATAATGACTGGTGACTGAGGTCAAAGGGGAATCTTCATGATGAAGAACCTAAAGAGGACTAAGTAACAGTAGAAGGACACAGCCAGAATGATTGGTGACTGATGCAAGAGAGATCTTCCATAAAGGAATCTAGAGACGTGACCCAAGCAACAATAGGCAGACACAACTAAAATAACTAGTGACTGTTGCAAAAGAGATTCTATGAGGAGAATCTTGAAAAGAGGTATAGTGGCGATAGTAGATAGACGCAGTGAGGACCACTGGTGACTGTCGTGAAAGAGATTCTATGAGGAGAATCTTGAAAGGAGTGACACTAGTGATAGTAGGTAGATATGGCTAGAACCACTGGTGACTATCGTGAAAGAGATTCTATGAGGAGAATCTCGAAAGGAGTGACACTTAAAGGGGAATTCCCCTGAGCTGTGAGAAGACTCGATCCATGGATACATGAGCGAAAGTAGGAAACCAATGCAGGAAAGCAGAAGCATGAAAGCAACTGTACAGAATAGCCAGAAGATGTGCTGCAAGATGGAGCATTGGGAACAAGAAGTGCCTATTTACCAGGTTTTCACCTTCTTGACAGGATTTTAATTTTTTTGCTACCATGATGCCTATTTCCAGGTTTTCACCAATGGCACTTTTTTTTGTTTTTCAATTTTTTTTGTATTTTTCTTTTTTCTTTTTTTTTTTGTATTTTTGAGATTTTTCACTTTTTTTGGTGTGACCAAGGTGCCTATTGCTTATTTTTCACCAAGGTAACAATTTTTTTTCAGGACTTTTATGATTTTTATGATTTTTTTCAAGAATTTTCAAATTTTAGAACTTTTTTAGAGATTACTAGCTTGCAAGAAGGATTACCTTGATTTTGCTCTAGTGTCTAGCAAGGTGTAGGATGAGATGTAGTAGCAAGTTGGTGGATAAGTGGAGATGGATAGGCAAGGAGTATGAAGTGGTGAATGTTACCCTCAAGGAAAGCCTTCACAAGATTACCCGAGCTCGGGAAAAGGATATAAAAATATAAGCTCATGGTGTAATGAAGGGTATCATGTAAGTAATCCATGAAAATGACCATGTCAAGAGATTGCTAAGAACTAATTTTTCTTCTTTTTTTTGTTGATCAAGACCAAATGGTTAACTGAATAGGATAGAAAAGTTTGTTATGGAGGTTATGACTGAATGACTTCAGGAATGAGGACATCTAAAGGATAAGCAAGATCATGATAGGATGTCATGGATGGAAGAATTACGCATGATGTTTTTTTACCAGGTTTTCATCATGGTACTTATCCAAGGTGCCACAAGAAGTGGTTTTCACCATAGGATAGATTTATATTTCTTTACTTTTTCTACCAAGGCGCCTATTTCTAGGTTTTCACCAAGGTACATTTTTTTTATTTTTTCTTTTTTTCTTTTTTTTCTTTTTTTGGATTTTTAGAGTTTTTGGAAACAATTCAAGCCTTTCTCAAGTTATATAGCATGCCTATAAGAAAGATAAGATATGATATTCCAAGGCTATAGCAAGGTACACTAAAGATGTTGATAAGGTAATGGAAGGAAATGATAGTAAAATGAGAAGTAGATGGAGGATAAGGTTGTTGGTTTTGGAAGAATGAACCAAGCAAGGATGGCAAGCAGGCATAAGATTTAGAGGATCTCATGAGGGTGGATGAAATATTAGGCAAGATCAACATTGAGACACACCTTGAAGGGTAGTGGAATGATGGAGGAAATATGGATGAAATAGACTGAGGCTTACATATATGATGTAGCAAAGCCATTTTGGAGAGGGGTGGAGTAGAAGGTTTTGAAACCTTTTTAGGAAGATGTTGGGAAGGAGATGGAGTGGAAACCTTTGGAAGCTTGAATGTCAACTTTGATTTGATTTCAATATTCAAGTACTTCAAAATAGACTTGGAAATCCATATAGCTTTTGATTTTCCATTAGATGCTTTGGATCACATTTCTTCAATAATAGATTTAAGAACCCACATTTTCCTTGGTTGAGCTCTTTGAATAGTGGACCTTTGCAGTCTCTTTCGCATATTTTCCTTCTTGACATTCACATGTTGATTAGAGGAGACATAGTGAACTTTTGAGGATGGATTCATGCACTTGTGTTTGAGTTGATCATCCAAATTGCTTCCAAAGGACATGGGATTTATGGATGAATGAGGTCAATATGACTTGTTTACATGGAAAGGTGGATGTGAAGAGTTCAAGTATGTGCATCTTTGTTGATCTTGGGGTAGGGTAGGAGGAACGTGTAATGAGATAAGAGTGGAAGCAGGAGATAGAGGAACATAAGGTCCCAATATGGATGGAAGACTTGAAGGTTTTAGCTTAGATGTGTAGGGACCAAGGATAGATTTAGAAGATGTGAACGGACCATGAGTATGGATATCAGCATCTTTAGAGTGAGCAATATGACCAAAGCCATCAATAGATTTATGAGTAACTATTATAGGAGCAATACCTTTGACAGGAGTATTTAAAGCTTGAGAATAATTTTGAAGTGAATGTAGCAAGGTAGAATAAGAGGGTGAGGGAACACTTTTCTCTTCAAAAGGAATTTTAGGTAACGTAGGAAAAGTATCCTTCTCTTGGTCTTTTATAATCTCCTTAAGGATGGTGGAAGGAATATCTTGATCTTGCTTAGTAGAGGTGCATGACATGGGAGATGGAGGACTATGTGACTCTTGAGATGGAGGCACGAGATCTTGGAAGACTTGAAAGGGGATGAAGGAATCTTGGTCTTGATCAACACTTGTTTCTTCATCATTTAAGTGGTCCTCTTGACATGAAACCAATTTCGAGGATGAGAGAGCGTCTGAATCTGCATTCGAATATATTTCTAGAGTCTCCATAACAGGCTCTTGAAGGGACAATGGAAGAGTAGTTGGAGTGGGGATAATAAGAGGAGCAACACATGGAGGTTTTGGATCTTTGGTTTGAGTAGTATAGGAGAGGTTTGCAGCTAAGTCAAGATTAGCTTGAGTTTCCTTTAGAGGCAGCCTTTGAGGGTACACATAGTCAACTAGGGGAGTAGTGAGTTCTTTTGGTGAATATGTGTTGGAAATATTGGACAATTTAGAAGGTGGATGTATGTTGGAAGAAGTAGAAGTTGTGTTTGAACCATTACTAGACATGGTTTCATGAGGTTGATCCTTCTTGAGAGTAGAATCTTTAGTAGCTAAGAGCTTAGATTTTTTAATTATGCCATTATCAAAGAGATCTTGGATCTCATTTTTTAGCTCCTTACAATGTGAAGTTTTATGTAAATTATGTCTATGATAAGCACAATAATTACTCATAAAGGAAACACCTGCCAAAGTGACCTTAGGTAACACGATGAGTTTCTTTTGAAGAAGTTCTTCCAAAGTTGATTCATAAGATCTTCCCAAAGGGGTGAAATCACACTTTGGTTTAGGTTCCCAAGGTTTTTCTTCAAAGATATTTCTAGATTTCTTGGGTGTTTGTAAAGTGTTCTCAGATATCTTGGATTCAAGATCACAAGAATGTGATTTTTGGTTGTCATAGAAGGAAGGGAAATTTTCTCTCAAGGAGAATTTTTTTTATGATGTTTCATCTTCCTCCTTTAGTTTTTGAAGTTGAGCACTCATTGACTGGATTTGTTGCTTCATGTTTGCAATAAGTAGCTTTTCTTCCTCACTAGGAATATTGTATTTAGCACATTTGTTGTTAGCCATTTTGATGTACTATGTTTCAAGTAGTGACAACCAATTTTTAGAACATAAGTCAAGTTGCCACAGTCATAGACAATGACAAAAAGCATAAGCTTAAACAAGGACCACACTAGAACATAGTCTCAGAAAAGCAAGATAAGAGTGCAGTATACTAAGGTACAAATAGTCTGATTTGAAGGCTAGAATAGCCAAAGATTATGACTATCATGACACAGAGTACAACAAGCACTAAAGGACAAGAGCAAGATAACTGAGAGACAAGACTAGTTAAAGTATGGATTGCAAGTCATTAGCTAAGCGGGATGCCACTGGTTGGGATTGTTTTCAGATAGAGAAGCAGTAAACCGATGCAAGAAACAAACTTGGTACAGAGCACAGATAGCTCTAACAAACTAACTTGACAGTTCAGACTCAAGATCTCGCATGAAGATCCTCTGAGAGGCCCATGAGGAAGTACACAAGGTTGTGCAATGACTTAGAACAACATAAGAATTTTGCACAAGGATGCACTCCAGGCTGTGCAAAGAAGTGCAAAGTTTGACAACAAAATAAGGACACTAAGGCTAGATCCCACGCAAAGATCTGCAATTGTTCGTGCAAGAACCTGGATAGAGCTATGCACAGAAGTGGTAGGACAACAAGTATTTGTGCAAAAGTTTGCAAACTATGTGCAAAAATAGAAACCAGACTGACAACTGAACTGGATTTTGAAAAGACTTTGAAGATTTCAGACAGTTTTGGACAGATTGTTGATTCATTTGGTAGATTTTAGACATATAGCAAGGTTGATTTTCAATTTTTTAAACAACATTTGGTTTTGAACAAGGCAAGTGTTTTTGACAAGACATGGGAAGCAAGCAGTAGTCAAACACAATCCAACTGAGGGCAAAGCAACTCAGAGCGAAAAGGGAGTCTTGACTTTCAGTTTGTTTGAGCAAGTTTGGACATGTTTAGGACTCAATAACAAACACGCTTTATCACCTTTGTCCCACATCTTATGCACATGTGTGTACCTCACACAGTCATGTCACCCCCTAGAGGGCACTTGTTTTTTTGGTATATTCAAAGGACTCAATAGTATACACTGAATGAGCACCCTTGTGGCAAGGGATGAGCTCGTATACCACCTTCAAATGTCTAGTAGCATGCTTATGGTGAGTTCTACAGAAGAGATTGTTCCCCCTCCTTGCACAAAGATTATGCCTCCTTTCGAAGGTGAACCAGGTAGCTTCTAACTAAGAGATTTTTACTTGGCTTCCATTTGAATTAATCCCTGGTGGCTCCGCAAGCGAAGTTGAGGCTAGCAGCCACACCAGCATCTAAAAGTGCACACTACTTGCTTAGCAAGCCAGGGGCCAGCGCCAACCAGTGCACAGATAGAGCCTCTCCTTGACGTGTGATGTCAAGAGTGAAGGAGAGGAAATTAATCTGGCTTTGGAGTCTTTTGATCTAAAAAGCTTCTTTATTATAGTGAGTTATATTCTCTAGCGAAAGGAGTGTGCTCAGTTGGTTCATTCCCGGAGGTTGGATCACTCTAGCAGGCCTTCTAAAGGATTGACATGGACTGGTGGTCCGGATTTAAGGGTTTGAGTTTCTGATTTCCCTCAAGGGAAAAGAGCATAATTCTCTACCTTATTTCCTCACCCAAACATGCAAAACAGATTGATTACCCACTTATCTTAATCAATCCAAACTCATCCTTCCTTAAAGATTTGGATTCCCTTAAACGAAAATCATCATCTTATCATAGAAGAGAACAAGCACTGGAGAACCACTAAGTTGCTTGCCTCCCTCGGAATGTCATCTTTCGAAAGTGTCTAGGTTTCTGATTCACCCTTGGTCATGACCTCCAAGTGGTGAAGAACATAATCCCCTATTCTTCTAGCTTGCACCCTAAGAAGTTCACAAGCCTTATTTAATCTAGTTTGGAAAGCAAGAAAAGAAGACACATTGTTTTGTGGGTTTTAAGTATAGTCTTCGACAAACATGTCTTTGGCAATCATTCTGCAAGCAAACAATTAGTCTGTGTTTTGAAGAATTTGTGTAAAGGAGTCTTCGTCAAACGTCTTGCAAATAATTGTTAGGCTACAAAAAATCAGAAAAATCGAAATGAAGATGCCTCAAAGAAAACACGTTAGTGAAAACGGAAGCTTAACTATAAGAAAATGAAATTTAACTTTTTTTGTACTTTTTTATACCCATAAAATAGCTTATAAAATGTCGAAACTTATGAAAACATCAAAAGTCAAATTCCGTTTTATACTCTTTTTTTTCTTTTTCTTTTTTTTAAATTATTTTATTTGGAAAATTGAAAAAAAAAAATTGTCTTTTGTATTGCTGTTGCAAAATTTAGCGCAAAATCATCCACAAACCTGCACAAAAAAATGGTTTGAGTCATGTGAAATCATTCACAGGTCCACGCAAAGTTTTTCACTATCTCATGCGAAATCTTTCTGTCTCGCACGAAATCTTGTGCAGGGTCACACAAAATCTTTTACCGAACCGGGCGAGAAAATGATGTGTCATGCGCAGATTTGCGCAATGGGGAACTTTTTCGCACGATAAGGTTTAAAACTTTGTGCGATAAGGTTTAAAACTTTGCGTGAGAACTTCAAATCCTCATACGAAAATGGAATGTCTCGCACGAAGATTCAAGGTTCTGTACGGAATAGTATGGATAGAATGCTAAAATAACAGAAAAAATGCAAATGAGGCCAGAGAAATTGATTTCCTCGGCCCCATGGTGGGTGTTAGAAATCTATGCATGAATATGCGGCCTCTCTTTAACACACACACTTCAACACAGTCTTTATATGTGGATTCATCTTGGAATGAACATGAGATTGTTCACCCAAGAGGAGTCCTACAAGATGACCTGTTGCCTTCTATCTAAGTGGATTTTACCTGCTTATGCTCTCAAATTTGAGGTACAGGTAATCAAACCATCTAGAACGAAGGGTTTTGAATGCAACTATATGATTATGCAAATTAATCGATATGAATTGCAAGCATTAATTTAAAAAGAAATAGAAAAAATTAAGCTAGATGTATGCATTGTTTAATTTAAATGATACTAAGATATTAAGCAAAAGCACATATAAAGCTATGAAAGTGAGTATGCAATCCGATAGCAATTCAATAGCATGAGAATTCAACCTCTTTGATAAGGAATTATGAGTCTCTTAAATAGAATTCTTGGAATCCATCAATGGCTGAGATCAACTCGGATCAACGATCAGGATTGAAGCAAGATTCAATTAAAATGGAAACTTCCTTAAGAAAGGAGAGCTAACTGAGCTTTTCATGAGTGTGAGAACAAGTTAACTGGATTAATTCCAATTTGAGAGATAGTTCACTCAGAGTTTCCATTTTGGAACTGAAAAGAAGATTTTGAAGATATTATTTAATTTAATAAAGTGAGATATGACCTCATAAATGTCTTTTTCATTTAATTGAATAATCACATTTAATTGAATAATCACATTTAATTAATTAAAGTGAGCATGATTATTAAATTAAATATTTTTAATTCCTTAGTACATTAGCCTTAGGTGATGATTTAATTTAATTAAAGTATAAATACTTAAGAATTAAATTAAATCTTAATCAATAGGTTTAATGTGACTAATATGAATCGATATTATAGGAATTAAATAAAGAGTCTAATTAATGCAAATTAGGGTTTTAAGCATTTGACAATTAAGTCAAGTAGCGAGTAGTAGAATGAGAATTGCCTATTAGAATAGGTCTTAGAATTGATCAGAATAGACCAGAATTGGTGATCATGGCAATGAGCCAATTTTGGGGTATTACAAGAAAATCATCCAAAGTTGTTGAAGAAAGGAACAATAGAGGTAAGAACTCCAAACCTACTTGTCATAGTTGTGGTAAGAAAGGACATACTGCTATTGTGTACAGGAGCAAGAATACAAATTAGAATGCTAAGCCTAAGAACATGACTCATTGTCATAAGTGCAACAAACAAGGTCATCAGGCACATGAATGTAGAACTAGAACCATACATGCACCAAGATTTGAAGGATACTACTACAATTGTCAGAAGCATGGACATAGAGCCTTTGAATACAAATTCAAGTCCATGTGGTCATCAAACAAGCTAGAAAAGATAAGAAGCTATGGAAACTCTTATAATTGGGATTACAATACAAGTATACCTTCCAATATTGTCAACAATATGGACATGTCCCTGAAAATTGCATTAGGACTCACTTCAGTGGTAATTACAAGAGATGGTTGAGTCAAACTGCATATTTTAATTGTTTGAAGACTGGTCACATTAGTAAACATTGTCCAACTAGGTCCAAGGCACCAAGTTGTGAATTTGATAAAGGCAAGGCAAATGTTGAACACATAAGAAATGAGATGAACAAGACATGGAAAAAGAGAGAAGGTTGCAGTACATCAAATGGATAAGGGATCACTTCACCTAATGGGTCAGGTGATCACACCTCATCAAACTAAGCAATCAAAAGGTATGTAGGACTGATATTTAAGTGTTATATCATACATCAGTTCCAAAAGGATTTAGCACTAAAAATGATAGATTAGCATGAATAAAGATGCAAGATGTTGTGAAAATTTTAGGGTTAAATCTTTAAGTTTTACATGTTGTTGCCAAGTATGAAATGCTTTCAATAGATGTCGAGTGGAATGTTAGTTGATGTCGAGCTAGCAGACTGACTAGTAGATGTTGAGCTAGTAGTAGTTGATGAGTGATGGAAATATCTATAGATGCTGAATAACTCTAGAAATGGTGGATGTTGAGCTTACAGCTGTGTAAGTATTCATCATTAATTGCTAGGTTTCAAAAAGGGTATATGATCAATTTCTACCCATTTTTAATCATTTCAAATCCAAGCAAGTGCAAGTAGAGAAAAAGGTGAGTCATAAACCAGTTCAAGGCATTTGCAAAGATCTTAGCAACGATTTCACACCAGTTCATTAAATTTTTGAGGTATTATTCATAAGCTGAGTTACACAGTTTAAAATTTGTTAAACCCTAGTTTGACAAAATAGCTTCCAGTTCAAAGAATGTGAAGGAGAGATAAGTCTTTGATGTCTAATTAGTCAGTAATGAGGTCAAACAACTGAATTTAAAAGCCATCCCAGACATTTCTTATAAGCAAGACCCATCAGGCGTGTTATCCATGATTCCACCTAAGGTCATAATGGTCAAGACATAAGAAAATGTTACAACTACAAAGTAGGAGGTAAAGGTGATATAAAAATAAGGCAAGCTTATGATAAGTTGTGTGAAAATGGTGTTTTGAAGGAAGAATTTAAGATTGTTGAGAGAAAGGGTTAACCCATGCCCTAGACTTCCCCATGGTGTTCAAAATAGAAAGGATCAAGATAACGTTAAGCAGAATACACGATGGATGTCTATGGTTGGAAGGAGGACCAATCAAGATTTCAAAAAGAATTGTTCATAGGGTGACTAGTTTTCCAACCCCAAATCAGCCAAAGACCGTATGAAGTGACTCAAAAGAGGTAATTGAGAAGAACACAGGTACAAAATGGAATAAATGCAAAATGACAATAAATACCATCACAGACCCACTACTTGAGTTTGCAATTAGGGTTATTTCTCATAAGTTTTATCAATCAAGCAAGTTAAATAGTGTACCCTACATTGCAGTTGATGTTGGCTATAAAATTGTCAAGAAAGATCATACTTATGATCTTGCAAAGCTTTAATTATAGAAAATAATGGAAAATCTTGGAGCAATTAGGAAGACAAAAAGTCTCAGTGCAAATTTGGATCAATTATAATTTGCATATTTTTATACGTTCAAAACACATTTCCATTTTTTGATATAGTTGGATGGAAGACAAACAAATCAGCAGTTGTACAGATCAATGAGTATATTGAGTAGATGTGTGAGAACCTTGAAATAGTTATAATAAGCTATTTTGAAGACTTCAAGAAGTCTATGAAGCAGAGAATGAGGAGACATGTCTCTTTAGTTAAACAATACTACAATTACATATGTTTTTTTGTAAATATTGATTACACATACATACAGGTTGTTGTAACTAGGGTGAGATGACTAAGACCCTTAGGATATGAGATCAATGTTGATGAAGCCTCAGTTGCCATCACTACACTCTTAGTAGAGGAGATTGATAAAAATGCCAAGATATTTGGTAACTATGATGTTATGAAATCCAAAGTTGAAATGGAGTTAAAGACAGCCTCCACATTGAAGAAGAAAGACAAATTGGTGAGAAAATTAAAGGCCAAATTTGGAGAAGGTGCAGGTGAAGAGGAAGAAGAAGAGGATGAAGAGGAAGAATAGGAACAAGCTCAAGAACCTCTTGCTTTGACCCAAGGCATGGCTAAGGACATTGAAGAAGGTGGTGTTGAGGAAGAGAAAACCAAAGAAGCACCAATAGAAATAGAACCTAAGAAAAGAAAGACCAAGGCACAGCCTGTGGCATGTACAAAGGAAAAGAAGACTACTAAGCCCAGCCCAGCAAAGCCAACAACACCAACAACCAGGGCAAGCATAAGGGCCACCACACAAAAGGCCAAAGAGCAAGCCAAAGAAAAGACAAATTCTACTGAACAAAAGTGCCCAATACAGAAGAAACAACAACAAAAATACATTACACGGCTAGAGACTGATGATGAAAGGAAAAAATTTGAAGATACAGGCCAGTTTAGAGTGGTGAGTCACACGTCAAAATTTGATCTTGAAAATATCTGTGAGAATGTTAAGAATATTATAGATTTGACAGGTTTGAAAAATATTGATTTTGGGAAACTTGGTAGAGAAGAACAAATTTTGATTAAGGAATCAATATATGCAATGATATCTAAACTCAAGAACACTCCACTTGAATTAGATAATACAATGCCTAAGGATTTGTATACTATTTTTGAAAATAAGTGGCATTATTGTTTAAACTTAGAGAAACAAATCAGAGAATCCACACTAGCCCAGGTGATGCCAGAATTGACAAAAGGACAAATTGTCAAAGCAAATAAGAAATATGGTGGATAGTTTGCACCAAAATACAGGGCATTTAGCATCCTTCAGAACAATATTGAAGATGTTGTCAAGAAATCTGCTCAAATGTGGAAATTGATCTATGGGTTGATAAATGTTAAAGAAGGAGAATAAGATCTATTTGAAGGCATAAACAATGGAGATGAAGATGAGGATGAGGAAGAAACTGAAAAAGATAGTATTGTTGTGGAGGCGACACAAAAGGAAAAAGATGACATAGCAACAGCTGAAAAGCAGCAAGAAGAATAGAGTGTGCAAGACATACTAATGCCTAGTATGAGCCCTCCACATGACACAAGCATGTCTATAGAAACTATAATTATTAAGGATGTCTATGATGTCTCTACTCAAAACATCAATCCTTTAACTGTAGAAGACCTAAAGAAGATTCTTAACCAATCCACACTATAAACCAAATTGTGTGAAAATCTAGTATTGCTCAGCATTGATGAACTTCAGAAGGCAGTAGCTAACATTACAAGGGATAAGGTGAATACACAAGAACCACCTTCTGTCATCCCTTCAGCTACTAGTGCTCAACCTTTAATACAAACATCAGTAGACACATCCATAAAGGTTGACACAACTATTAAACTTGATTTGGTTGAACAACAACACACTGCAATAGAAGAGAAAGAAACAACAAATGATCAACCTGATGCACAAAACACAAGGTGCAAGTTAGATCATTGTAATTGATTATAGAAGATCTAAAGAAAGTAAGTACATACCAAAGGAGAAGAAACAAGAGGCCATTCAAGCATTGGTAACATTACCAACATCTGGCACTCTTACAAAAGTCCTTTAGAAGCTGAGCACCGAAGCTATACCACTACAGATCTCAGCACCAAGCTCAAGTTCCTCCAAGGTTGCTAAGATAATTCACTATGGAGATGTAACTCTAGATGAAGAAATAGTGACACCTAAGTATGATTATGCAACCATGATGTTAGAACAGATAGGCATAATGCAACAAGCCTTGGAAAAGAAGAAAAATCAGGAAATGCTCAAAAAGGAGTATAGATAGAGGCAAGTATTACAAGAAATCAAAGAGATCTTCTTAGATGCATTTAGCTTGCCAACACTTGAAAAATCAAAGCCACTATTGGAACACTTATCCAAAATTATGGTACAGGTGAACAATCAAGACCAAGACACTAATGCCAAACTTTTGGAATGGTCTAAAAGGAAATTTCAAGGGAAAGTAAATGAAAAGATATTTGGTGACATAGCATTGACGCAAGTTGAAATGGCTACAAAAATTGAGAAAGTGAAGAAGGTACTTGAGAGCATATTCTCATTGTACACCAAACTGTGTGATCCCACACTCTTCACTCAAGAAAGAAGCCATAGAATTTTGAGTCTGGAGAAAAATTTAAAAGTCTTAGGTATGCAATTACCTCAAAACCCAACTCAAAGTGGGAAGCATTTTCACTCATTGCTTTAATTGCAAAGTCAACTAGCTATGTTAATAGCAGAAGAGGCTAATATAAGAGCCAAGTTGACTAATATCCAAGCCTCCCTTACCCCCCATATGGAGATACTCCATAAAGAACTAGGATATGCAGAAACTTTGTTGAAGAAAGATCTTAATCTTTGTACATTAGATGGACTAGTTCACCTTGCAGCAAAGATAGCAATCCAAATAAAGTCATTAGATGTTGCATGTGACAATTGGGATGCTGCTTTGAAAATAATCATGGAAGTCCATAAATCTTTTTTGGACCAATACACCATAAGTGTATAAACCCTTTGATATAAGTGTCAAAAAGAGGGAGATAAATAAGCAAGGGGGACATAAAATAAGAAAGAATTTTGAAAATAAGAAGAAAAGGGGAGAATAAGAAAAATAATGAAAGGGGGAGAAAATAGAATAAACAAAGAAAAAATAAAAACAGAGCATATCAAACAAACAGTATCAGCCAGAGACAAATCTACTCAGAAAGGAGAATGGATTTTGGATACAAAATAGGCATATTAACTCAGGGGGAATTACAAAAAATTTTGAGGTATATAGTCTATTACAAAATTTTGCAATTTTGAAGTTTTGTATATAAGCTGAGTTCTAAATATATTATACTCAAGAAGATTAGATAATTATATACAGTTAAGTGTTTTTGACACTCATGTCAAAGGGGGAGATTGTTGATCTCAGATTGGTTTTGACAATTGAGTGTCAACACACTTAAGTCATTTACTAAGTTCATGTCGAATTAGTAATACATATCAAGTATAATATGTAAATAAAAGACCATGCCAAATTCCAATAAGTGTCGAGTCACTCAAGTACTGAGTAGATAGACCATGCTGACTGATTCAAGTACCAAGTAAACAATAGATGCTGAGCAGTTCAAATGCTGAGTCAGAATTAGAATTATAGTTTTACATGATAAGAACGCATATTCATGAAACCTTACTATAGAAAAGAAAATGGATTGATGAAAAACTACACTAGACCCAAGACATCATCATCAGAATGTCATCTCTACAAGTGTCTCATGTCTCCCTAACTACAACTACTAAAATAGCTCTCAGATCAGCCTCTTAGTGACAGTTCTAGAATGGGATTATGCTAAAAATGTAGATCTACAATGAAAAGTGTGAGATCTATGACTAACATGTGGATTATATGTGAAATACAACTCTTAGAAATGCTCTTGAAATGATCATGCTATCAACTAAATCTGCAATAAATGAAGCTAAATGATACAAAATGATGCTAAATGACATAAAATGATACTAACAATGCTATGAAATTGCTACAATAGAAATGCTAAAACAATGAGACTAAATATGCCCATAGTGTAGATGCATAAAAACTTGGGTCCCTTGTCTCTGAGATTTCCCTCCTATTTATAGGATTTCGGAAGGGGTTGGGGTAAGAACCGGAGTTTTCACTTTTGACTAGGGGTAAAAGTGAAACTCAAAATTTCTCATAAGAGGCTAGGAGGAAGAGTTCAACAGACTCAGTTTTGAGGATAATATTAGGATTTTTCAAATTCTTTTAAATGGTAAAAGAGAGATTTTCAATCTTGTGAGGATAAAATGATTTTATTGATTTAATAAATGATTTATTTTCAACACTTTGTCTTTTTCTTCCTCCCTTTTTGAATTTCATTTTATGAATTTGAATTGTTTTCTTCCTCTTTTAAAGTTGATTTAGGTCTTGTCGATTTAAAAGGTGATTAATGACCTTGATGCAATTTTTGATTTTGAAAGTTTGTTGTGTTTCTTCTGATTTTCTCTTTAATTTGGTCTTGATTGATTAGGATTGCATGATTTAATATTTTTGACAATTCTTGGGTGTCTACAAATGCCCCTCTTTGAGCTAAAATGCATAGCATATTAGTTCAAAGACTATCTTGATTTTCTGATTTTAGGTCAAATTCTGATGATTGGATGTCTGTTTGGTGATATTCTATCATTTCCTCATTGTCATGGTCTCTGTCTGTTGATGGCTTGATATTTGATCATTGATGATTTGGTGGTTTGATTGTTGTTGATTTGATGATTGGATTGCCATGTTGATTTGATGTTGCAACGGTTTTGCTTAGATATCTTGGTTTTGATGTTTGAAAATTTTTGGCTGGGGTAGGACATTTTTGATATTTCAGAAAATTTTGATGCCTTAGCTTGGATGCCTCGATTTGATACAAATATACTGCCCCCTCAGAAATAAAATTGGAAGAAAGTAAGAAAATGTGAAAGTTGAGTATGTTCCAATTTTATTTCTGACATGGTGGGAGATTAGCGGGGAAGATAGTTAGAATGGTTTGATACAATACCCAAGTCGGCTTTGGTGATCAAAAAGGTGCCAAGAGGGAGTAAATAATTTGAAAAGATGATATAAATCCCACTTGGGGGGTTAAATAGGTCAAAAAGACCTTTTGCCCTTGTCATTTTCACTTTTGGCTTTTGCATTTGGTGGTTTGGAGCTCTGAGTTAGCGAAGATGGTGATTCCATTATGCAAGCACAGATTTGAGAGGGGGCATCAGTATGAGTGTCCAACAGACTAGTGCCCCGGTAACTCATCAAGATCCACTTTGTTTGAGATTGAGCTTTTTTTACCTATATTTTGGGGGTTTTGCACGGATTTGCAAGGTAGATGTGTTAATTTTAGGGATTTAGTGCATTTGAATATTCTTTTAGCGCATTTACATTTCTTTAGCAGATATGTGTGGTGTTTTTGCGCATGCATAGGGCATTTTAGCGCATTTGGAAACCCTAGGTTTGCAATAGATTAATGCATATAGAAAATGGAATAGTGCATATAAGTGAAATAGTGCATATGAATAATACTTTAGTGCATAAACACAAAGCATTAGCGCATATAAATATAATAGCATTCCTAATGGATAAAATAGTGCATATAAACAATTGTGTATCACATACAAACTAATAATGCATGCCCCAGCTATTATAACGCATATATATAGATATATATATAATGGTGCAACACTTTTCTATAGAATAGCACATCCGCACAATGTGATAGCGCATATGTGGTCTTATAGCACATATGATGTATATAATGGCACTTTTGAATGTCGGAGTAGGGTGGTTGAATTTTGTGACTCATTTGACAAGGTGTAGATTGTTTGTCAAGCATAAGATAATGCCAAAAATTAGAGTCTTGGTTGGTCAACCAATGATGGGCATGACAAGTAAACAGTAGTAGTTAGGTATTTGTAAAGTGATGTTGGTAGGATCAATCGGATGATGGATAGGTGATGCCCCAACTCATGATACAAAGTAGGGAAGCCAAGCCAGTCCAACTCAGGACAGAGAAAGACAAGCAATAGGTCCAAGATAGAACTAGTAGCTAGATGGCTAGATGTAATTATGAGATTGATTTTTGATAATCACTTTGTGACAAAAACTGATGTGTTGTGTTTGCTTGATGAATAACAAGTGCAAGGGGAAAAGCTCATGGTACAAGGACTCTATTTGTGGCCCTTAGAGTCAATAGGCCAATTGTTTGACGTAGACAGGCAAGTGATAGACCGATGTGGCTTTAAGTATTTATTACAGATGCCCTAGTTTTGGGTGAATAAGGGGTTATTAACAGCGGTGGAACTCAAACCACAACACATTCTATTTGTTGATGGGGGAGATGACAGTGATTCCCGAGGATATGTATAGGATTTTTTGCATCCCAACTATAGGGGATTTGGTATATTATGATTAGATTTCTGGTGGGGCTGCATTTTGAGACTTGTTCAGAGATGACAGTATCGGTGATGATAGTGTGTTCTGGTTTCAAATGTTACAGTATGATGCATTACTAGCAATGTTGGTAGGACTGATAGGAGGGTTCTTGTTGCCAGATTGCCAAGGGTGAGGGTGTCCAGTTGGATTCTATGATAAGATAAGGACCAATTCAATTGGCCTCCCATTTCCATTTCTTTTCTCTTGTTGCTTAGTTCTTGGGGTTTTCTCTAACACTAGGTCACCAATCTGAAAGACATGAGGTTTAACCCTTTTGTTGTAATGCCTTGATAATCTGTTCTGATACACTTTGAGATGTTCATGCACTGTATGCTAATCTTCTTCTAAAAACTCTAGCTATTCTAGATAGGCCAATCTATAATCCTCATCTGATAGGACGTCTTGGAGAGTGACCCTCAAGGAGGGGATTTCAACCTCTAATGGGAGAATGGCTTCACAGCCATAAACCAATGAGAAGGGTGTCACGCTTGTAGGCATCCTAACACTTGTCCTATAGGCCCAAATGGCAAGGTTCAACTGTAAATGCCAATCCCTGCCAGTATCATTGATGGTTCTTTTGAGGATGTTGATGATAGTTTTGTTTGTAGCCTCTGCTTGGCCATTACCTTGGAGATAATAAATTGATGAGGAATGGTGTATAATGTGAAATTTTTCACATAATTCATCAATTATTTGGTTTTTAAAATACAAGGCATTATCTATGAGAATTGCATAAGGTATGCCAAACCGACAAATGATATGGTTGAGAACAAACGAAGAGATCTGTTTTCTCGTAGAGTTGGCAAGTGGCGCCACTTCGACCCACTTGGTGAAGTATTCGGTGGCAGTGATAATCTATTTATGCCCACTGGAGGAGGGTGGATGGATGGCTCCAATCAAATCAAAACCCCACTAATAAAAAGGCCACAGAGTGGCCAAAGGATTGAGCTCTTGGGTTGGTGCATGAACAAGGTTACCATGGATTTGGTATTTTTTACAAGTTTTGACAAAATCAATAGAATCATTTTCCATGGTTGGCCAAAAATAGCCCATTCTAAGGATCTTCTTGGCTAATGTGAACCCACTAGAGTGTGATCCACAAATTCCTGCATGGACTTCTTGTAGAGCGACTCTAGACTCATCCTTTTCGAGACACCTAAATAAAGTATCGTCAAGACCTTTCCTATACAGTGTATCACCCACCAAGGCATAACGGGAGGCTTGGAAAATGAAGTTTTGTTTTTGGTTATGTGAGAGGTTAGGCAGAATGGTGTTGTCACAGAGGTAAGTGATAATGGGACCATACCAAAGAGAATCAAGGGTGTTTAGATGGCAAACAATAAGGGAATCGGGTTGAGTAAATGCGGGTTGAACCACCTCTTCCACTACGAACTCATACCGCTCATGTTGTTCCAAGAGCTGAAGTAAGGAGGCCAAGGTGGCCATAGCATCTATTGCTCTGTTTCTTTCTCTAGGAATTTGTTCAAAAGTAATGTGAACAAAACATGCCTTAAGTGCATCAAATATATGTTTATAAGGTAACAATTTTTCATCCTTTGTCTAATAAGTGTCGGTAACTTGATTGATGACTAACTAGGAGTCTCCATAAACTTCTAGGGCAGTCAGTTTCCATTCCAAAGTCATCTTAAAACCCAAGACCAATGCTTCATATTTGGCCATGTTGTTGGTGCAAGGGAAGAGCAGTTTATAAGATTTAGGGATGGTAACACCAAGTGGCATGATGAACAAAATACTAGCGCCCAACACATGGTGTGTGTAGGAACCATCAAAATAAAATTTCCATGTTACTGGTTCTACTTGAAGGATGTGCATATCAGGGAAGTCAACTAAGATAGGATTAGAACTTTCTACAGGCGCATCTGCCAATCGATCGGCAATGCCCTGTCCTTTTATTGCCTTCCTATCCACATACTCAATGTCAAACTCACTTAGGATCATTACCCATTTAGCCAGTCTACTCATTAATGTTGTCTTGCTGAGAAGATATTTGAGAGGATCAATCTTGGAGATGAGCTTGACTTTGTGCATTAGGAGATAATGACGTAGTTTTTGGGAAGCAAAAACTATGGCTAGGCAAGCCTTTTCAATGAAAGAATAATTAAGCTCATAGTTGACTAAGGTGCGACTAATGTAGCAAATGGCTTGTTCTTTTCCTTGGTCATTTTCTTGTGCCAAGAGGGCTCCAATTGGCTTATCCATTACAGAAATATACAATAGTAATGGTTTGTGTGATACTGGAGGTACCAACACAAGCGGATTCATCAAATAGGTTTTAAGTGTTTCAAAAGCCTTCTGACATTGATCATCCCACTTAAAATTTATGTCTTTATGTAGCAAGTGTGTGAAAGGTATACACTTTTCCACCAATTGAGAAATGAATTGGCGCACTGATTGAAGCCTACCTTGAAGAGAGCATAATTGATTTAGGTTTTTTGGAGGTTGCATACTAACTATGGCTTGTACCTTCTCAGGGTCAACTTCTATCCCTTTAGCTAAGACAATATACCCTAGGAGCTTGCCTGATTTGATGCCAAAAGCATATTTCTTGGGGTTGAGCCTGACCTTAAACACTTTTAGGCGGGTGAATATTTTGGCCAGTATGAGAAGATGTTCTTCCCGACTATGGGACTTAGCAAGAATGTCATTCACATAATCTTCCATGAAGATATGCATCATATCATGAAAGATAGTAGTCATGGCCTGTTGATAGGTGGCCCCAGTGTTCTTTAACCCAAAGGGCATTACATTCCAACAAAATGTGCCCCGTGCACAAGTAAAAGTTGTTTTCTCTTAATCTTTTGGTGCTATTATGATTTGATTATATCCTGAAAACCCATCCATAAGTGAAAACATGGAGTGGCCTGTTGTGAGATCGACAATGGTGTTGATATTAAGGAGAGGACAGTCATCTTTAGGGCATGCTTTGTTTAAATCCTGGAAGTCGATACAGATGTGTATGCTGCCATTCTTCTTTGATATTGGTACAATGTTGGAAATCCATGATGCATACGCTAGGGGCTGGATGAAATTGGTACTGATTAATTTTTCCAATTCTACTTTCATGAACAAGGCTATATGAGGATGCATCTTTCTGAGTTTCTGTTTTACTGGCTTGACCTCTGAAGAGATGTTAAGATGGTGGAGGATTAAGGTCAGTTCTAAGCCGAGCATGTCCGCATAAGACCATGTGAAGTTTATCTATCTTTCTTTGAAAAATTCAGTGAATGCCTTCCTTTCTTCTGGGTTCAAGGACTGTGCCAAGTAAATGACCTTTGGTTCTTGTTCTGTGCCAATATTGACTAGTTCAGTTGGCTCAATCAAAATAGAAAATCGCTCCTCGAAATGTTCAGGCAAGGTATCAATTATCCCATCCACGGGTGCCACAGTTGGGTTTTCACCTTGGGATACGTCACTTCTGTTTGTTTTTTTTGTTTTTTATCAAGATTAGCCACAACTTGGTGGTGGTTAATAAGGTTGTGGGGTGTTTGCCTTGCTCTAGTGTGAATGAGGTGATTGATACCCGACCCAACTATATGCTCTTCTTCCGTTCTTCGTTGACAAGATGGTTCAACCGCGCTAAGGTAGATGAAAACTTCATGGTCGATGTCAAAATGAGGGAGGTGATGAAGTTCGATTATATCCTAGTTTATGAGCTCAGGATGGACCAAGGAAAGCGATTCATAGTATGGGAAGGGTTTGACAGGGTTTAAAGACATAACTTCATTAGATGGCTCATACGTTGTATCTCTCAGATCTATGACATGGACTTCTTTGAGAGTGTTGGGGAAAGTAGAGCTTGCGAGAGGCTCATAATAATCATCTTCGACTTCTACTGGAAAGAAATTAGGGAATAAAGTTTGAAAGTGAAACCCTTCAATGTGTTCATCATCTTCTAAGCCATCCTGATGTGTTCTATTTCTTGGTGAAGTGGAACTTGAACCATGAGTTGTTCTTTGTAGAGCCAAACTATCAGGGGTGGGTATGTAGACAATGTCACATTCTTTGTTGTGGAGAGATTCCTCAAATAGCGACTCAAATTCCCACTTAGCGGAATCATCATTGTCCTCATTATTGGAAGTATTTATGGGTAATTCTTCCGCCGGATGTGAACTTGAGAGGGACAAATCCATATACATGATATCAGTTGTTGCCAGGGTATAATTGTCATTTTGTTTGGGTATCCACACCAAGGTAGAAGAGGTTTGTGCCTTGTCCTGCCCATCATACCCTACCCCTATTTTAGATTTATTGGACCTAAACTGTGTCATCAAAGGTTCGATGATTCCTTTCCCTTTCCCTAGGGGACCATCTCCTATTTATCCCATCTTTTTCATTAAGTCAAAGTCTTTCCCATGTAGGTGGGAGGAGATGTCAATGTTCTATTGACTGATGTCTTCCACTGGGTTTGGAGGTGTGCCACTTGCTTTGATGAAATGCACATGATATGGTTTGGTGGAAGTCATTTTTCCACGAGACTTCAGAGAGAGCGAGGGATCAAATAGGGAGACTAAATACTCACCTACCCCTTTACAGTGTAACCTACACTTTCTATCAAATTCCTTCATCAGTTTATACATTTCTTCATAGTGTAGTTGTTTAGGATCCTTCGATGGTGGTGGTGGTGAAGGAGCGGAAGGACCCGAACAAACCACTTTCTCTTTACCCTTAATTGATGTTGATAAGTGGTTGCTCGTTTGGTTAGTTGAGTGTGAAGTGCCTGCAACTGTGGACTGACTGTTGGTATCTGTTGGTGTATCAGCTTCTTCTATATTATGAGGGACAAGTGAGTTACAATACTATGCGAGGTGTTGATCTCTGAGTATGGTTATCTCTTGACCCATGTATGAAAATTTAAGGCACTAGTGGTAGGTGGAGGGAACAGCTTGCATGTCATGGATCCATGGTGTTCCTAGTAGGATGTTATAAATTAATTGCAGGTCTAAGACCTGACAAATAGTTTCTTTCACGATCGACCCTACTCTGATTGGTAATATGACCATGCCTTCGGAGGATCTTTCTTCATCATCATAAGCCTTGATGGTAATCTTTTTTCTTGGGTCGATAGCATCCTCTACGTACCTGAGGGCTTTCACTAAACTAAGTGTGCAAATATTGAGACCAGTCCCACCATCGACCAATGCCCTCTTAACTTGGTTTCTATGTGCAAAGGAGAATTATTTGGTTGTATGACAAACATGTCATCTTGAGCTGAAAAAGACACACAATGAGGAGCAACTAAATTGCTAACCATGTTTTGGAACCTATTCGCATCTAGGTCATTTGGCACTATGGCTTTGGTGAGTATCTAGTTATGCTCCGGGGAGATTTGCAATAGTTTGAAAATGGAGATGTGGGCCGGAGTCTTGAGTAATTAGTTAACAAGGTTATACTTAGGCATGGAGGAACTTGGAGCTGCTCAGTCAAGATTTGTCATATGCCCTGGTAGGATAATTTTGGAGGCTTGACCTCGGGTGACAGTGTTTGAGGACTGTTTTTTATTTTTATCTTTAATTATGATGACATTTACAGTGTCATCAAATTCGGAAATCATGTCAATGGTGTTATCGTAGTGGTGTGCATAATTTACCTTGGTTTGCGGAGGTGCATTTTGATTGGTCTTGGAAGACTTTCCTTTCTCATAACTCATGAAGGGGTTCATGAAGGCCATATGGTCTTCATTATTACTAAGATTGTTTACTTCAATGGTTTCATCATTTATTAATTTTTGAATGACCCCCTTAAGGGTGAAACAGTTGTTTTTCAAATACCCCCGATTGCGATGATAGGCACAAGTGTGTTTCTCATTCCACCATTTCGGCTTAACTTGGGGTTCATATGGTTTAGCCTCCGGTAACACTATGAGGTCATCAACCAAGAGTGTTTGTAAAGCACTCTCATAGGACACCCCTATGGGTGTATATTCCTTAGGTATATCAGAAGACTGATATCTTCGTGGTGGAGGAGTGTCATGCCCAAAAATACCAACAAGTTATGTTTTAATATTTAAGAGTGATAATAGGATTAAATGTAATAAACAAGTATTCAAATAAATTCACTAAACTTCCTCACGCACATGCATAATTATAAAATTTAAACACAACTCAAATGCAAATTTTTTTAACATATTTTAAACTTAAAATTTCATAGCTAAGCATATATATCAACATGTTATCTGATTAATCTAATTTAAACGAATGTGATTACCAATCATGAAAATGTGCAATAAGGTAACACCATCACATCTGATTTTTAAATTACATAAGCAAAACTGAAAACAAAGCTATAAGACTCAATGCAAGCATATTTACTCAATCTCATTTTTTTTCTATAAAACTCCCTGGTTCAAGGGCTCCTCCGGGAAAGAACCAGTAAGAAAACCCGACTTCATTGCCACTTCAACAAAGGTTTAAAAATACATTTCTACACAGGATTCTAATCCCGAACGTAATTGAATTTCAACAATCAATATACATTTCCATCATGGCCCTTAGCAAGGGTTCCATATCAATTTCTGCAACACATTACTAAGAACCGTGGAGAGAACAAGATCTGATCAGGTGACAACAAGCATGACCAAGAAACAAATCAAACATGCATATTCATACAAGGTTTTCACAATAGGATTCACAATGAATCAACACTAGGGAAATGTGGATTCTTCCAACTAGGAGAAGTCAAGCACAACACCAAACAGATGCCCAATCGGGGCTATAAACCAAGAACTTTCGTTCTTCCATTTCAACATACCATAATCATACAAGGTTTGTGCTGACAGGTAGGGGCCCATAACACCCTACCCTTTCTCCCTCTTCTCATTCTGAGAAGAGACTCTACACTGCTTGGAGTCCGACTAAACAGACCTTTCCCAAAATTGGTCACTTCTGCCCTATCCAAGGGTGAGTAATACCAAAACTCTCATGCAAGAAAATCTCAAAAATTTCAACATAAACATAAAAAAAAATTATCCAAAATAACATGGTTTTCAAATCTTCCCAACATACCCACAAACATACAAACATTCAAACAACAACAAGGTAGCATAAGCATAAAACAAGAATGAAATCTGAACAAGGGAGATGACGATTCCTACCTTCACAAAAAGGTAATGGCAATGAACAAGTTTGAGTAGAGCTTTCCCCTTCTTTGCTCCAAGCTTCCAAGACTCCTCTCTAAATGTAGAGAGTGGGTAACAACCTCAACTAGTCCAAGAAGGGCCTCTAAATAAGCCTCAAACTCAACCACTAACCAAAAACAATAACTTCTCCCACCCACCTACAAATCTAGAAGCTCCTAACTCAACCCACACTATGGTTAAATACTAAGTGGAGGTGAGGTAAGGGAACTCATGGTAACCACTTGAAATTTTCGCACAAAGGTAAAATGAGACTTTTTGAGTGATCTCAAAAGTCAACAAAAGGGGCTTAGGGGTTGGAAAAGACCCCCAACCCATACCCATACCCATACCCCTTGGGCATAATTATTTTATGATTTAAAGCCTTAGGAATAGGTTTGGAACCAAACAAAAGCTAGGAAATAATTAGGACCAACTAACAACTCTAAAATTATGCACTAATCCGGATTAAGGGTGACTAAACTCGATTAAGAACCCAATTAGCAAAAAGACACTAACTGAAACTGACTTAGGTCCAAAGGTTACACAGCTAACCCTAACTAGCACGCTGAAGAACATAAGCAAATTCACGAGTGTCAAGTGACACTGTAAGAACACAGTTACGAACATTAACATTTACCGATCACAGAAAGGTACATACATCTTACAATAAATTTAATTACGAACAACAAGGTTTCCAAAATTAGCACATAAAGATCAATTATATTCCTCCGTCGAGTTTCTTGGCTAAAATATCTGCACACTCATTGCACACATCAGTAGTCCCGTAAAATCACATATATATATATATATCAGAAGTTCACATAAATTGAAACATACATCAATCAGGGTTCTTTCATCCTACTGATATCTTTAATCAATGTGTTAATCCTACATTTTACTTAATTCATCAACATACATATACATAAAACCTTAAATGACGAATATCAAATATCTAAAAGTAACATCACACACCATGAAATAATCAAATATGTTCAAGCATCAGATAATGTCTCGACATCTCGAGTCGTGAGTATCAAAATAATAGTGATGTATCACTATGCTACGATGGATCGGGGCGAACTCAAAACATAATGCTTCAATTACTTAACTATTTAATTCATTTCTACTCACATTTAATCATCAGTAATTACATAATCAATATGACATATAACTTATTCATTAATTCAGATTAAATACAAGAATAATCATTGAGGTAACAAAATCAATAACATCATCATTAAGTGAAACACCTTGTATTATTGTTAGTGCAAATTTAATGTTTAAACAATCGAGACAACATAGTCGTTCTCTAATCTTTAAGTATTAAAGCATGGATGCATATGTTGTTCTCAATTTTCATTAGGACATCTAAAAACCTACAACATTACTCCAAATCCATTCAAATCTCCTATAACAGATTTGACAGAGAAATTCATATTTAATAAATACGTGCGAGGAGGGGCCTCACAAGGAGCTTGATTGTAAGCAACTTGTTGGTTAGACGTAGAGGGAGTCTTTGTGCTACGTCGATAAAATGGGTAGGCATTATTTTGTTGAGGTGTGACACTGGGACCCAGTTGATTTAAAGAGGGTTGAGTTTGAGATTTGACATGATTGGCTTCAACTACCCCATCATTTGTGATGTTTTTATTATTATTTCTCCACCACAATTTCTATTTGTCCATGGACCGATCAGAGGAATTGTGCATTTGTGTGGAATTGTTGAAGAAACCTTTACCATCTTTAGATAATTTGATTATGTCATTGTTCATCAAGGTTTCTTCCACCTTAGCTACGTTTTCTAAAGTGGTTTTAAAATCTTTAGGCCCTTGGAGTTGGAGCCAATAATTCATCGATTTGGAGAGACTGTTGATGAAGATGTATGTCTTCTCCTTATCTGGTATGTCTCTATAATATTTAGCAAACATGTGCCTCCACCGTTGTAGGAAGGTATTGAATGATTCACCTAGGAGTTGTTTTGTGTTACATAGATCAATCATTGTAACCTCTCTTTCAATTTTATAAGAATATTGGGTGATAAAAATGGAGGCCAATTGATAGAAGGTTTTAATATTGGAGGGTAGTTTGGAGAACCACTCCATGGCTTGCTCCCCAAGGCTCTTAGAAAATAGATGCATCAAGTATGTTGTCTCATGGACAAACTCCATGCTTAGCGTATAGAATTGCCTCAAGTGATCTTGTGGATCTGACGTGCTAAAATATTTATCATACTTTGGTATCTGCACATTTGGAGGAAAAAGTGTGAAGGTAATGTTTTTATCGAATGGTAGGGGACACACCTTTTCAAGGTTAAACTCCACAGGTTGTGTTTTTCCATTTTTCATCTTTTCCATTTCTAGTTGTAAGTCTTGCAATTTTTGTGTGACTACGTCTAAAGGTGACTCTTCTTCATCTTGTTTTAGATTGGTCACATCAAAATCGGATGGCAATTTTGCACCTCCTTGTGCTATTGCGAGTATGTATCATTCTTTGTGTTTTTCTAGAATCTTGTCCATGATATCGACAAGTTCAGGATTTTGTTAAAAATCTTCGATTTTAGATTCAATGCTTCTGTCATCCCATGTGTGAAATGAGCCCATTGTGGCTAGGGATTCTGAGTTTTGATCAAATAGGGGTGACTCAGGGGTAACTTCTTTCTGTGCACAATCTGTTGCTGTGCTAGATTTTAGGAGGTTTAGAGGTTTTGTGCGTTTGACAATTCTACTTGCTATCCTAGCACTTACTCATATGGACAACCATTTTGATTTTGTTGGTACACTTGTTTTGCGTGGTGGCATGAAAGGTGAGTTGGATTCTTTTAGTTTTTAGGCATTTTTCAAAAAGTGAAAGTTTTTCGTTGACCGTGATTTGTTTGTAGCAACAAGCTAAATTGGACATAGGATGAGGTCCACTTTTGTGAAGTTAGGTACGGATGTGTTTCTAAATGTTCCTAGCTTGATGTGCAAAGTGAGGTAATGGTAACTCTTGGGTTGGTGATGATGTAGCTTTACTTGTTTTCAAAAGATGTTTTCAGTCAAACACGAAAATTTTCAGACTTTATAAAATACTAGCACAAAAAAGGGTATCCAAATTTATTGTTTGTTCACAAGTATCATGTTCACAGATAGTCTCTATTTCAGTTTTTGCTCAGATATGTCACAGGAATGTTCAGATGCGCTCTTTTAATAGTCAAATGCGTTGTTTCTTTGTTTATATGTGCTATTTCAATGCCCACATGTGCTATTTTAACTTGCATATGCGTTGTTTCCTGAATCAGATGCATTGTTTTAAGTCTCAGATGTGTTGTTTTATAGATATATGCATCATAACAGTAGTTAGAAGCATTACAAGAATGTTCAGAAGCACTATTTTATGCAGTATATGTGCTATTTCAAGGATTGTTCAACAATGTCTTCGTTTTAAACTTGGTTTTTCAATGTCGGTTTGAGGTCTGTCTTTTTGGAAGGTTTATGATCTGTGCTGGTGTTCATTATCAACTTTTGAAGCACTCAAGCACAATAATAGTGAGATCAAAATAAAATGAAAAATTGCATGCACCTAGAAACGAAAAAAAATGGCTTCCTAGCAAGGTTATCTAAGGCCGATGACTAATGGGTCTTAGTGTTCCAACTGTGTTTGGATTTACCTCTCCTATGACAGAGAGCTTCCCATCAACGCCAGGGAGGTTTGGCGCAATCACTTGTGGAACTACTAGAGGAAGGCTATGCACCAAACACAAGTGGCTTGCATTCGATTAAGAATACAAGATTGGGGGCAATCCCTCTCACTGGCCCTGCTAAGGCAACTTAGGAGGTAACCCTTCTATGGCTAGATTATCCTACCTAGTGAAAAGCCAGAAATGGAAGTCAATAAACAGGTTTGAGAATCTGATCACTCGAAAGAGTGGGAGCAAATCCCTATTGTTTTGGCTCCCCAAACACGTCACACACAAAGGATTAATTACCAACCCTTATATTATTGAAAACAGGGGGGGCTCCTAATTAGACTATGTGTGGGTTCTTTTCCTTGTTCAACTGTAACCGATCTTTACAAAAGGTTAGGCATTCTGATCAACTCAAAGGAGTTGAGAGCATAGGCTTACTTTATCAGATTAGCGAGATTGAACGTTCTTATTAAACTATGTTCGAAAGCTTAGAAATGCCACACTTTTAATTGACAAGAGCCGAGATCCACCTACCTAATTCAAAGCTAGCAAAGGCTAGGCGCATTTATGATAGTCTCCATTCCTGTTGCGCGCTATCTACAATCTGAAAGCTTGTTTGTTAATGCAAAAAGAACCTGTATGTAAAAGATATTCCGATCTGGACATTAGATTCAAGAAACTGCACCTTTTATCAAATGCGCTACAGAAATGCTCATATGCATCACAGAAAACCTCATATGCGCTATTCTATTATGCAAATGCGCTATAAGAAAGTCAAATGCACTATGAGATGCTTCATATGCTCTGCAGAAATGATTAAATGCATCAAAGAACTCTTTAAAAGCGCTATAAAAATGTGTAGATGCATTACAAAATAATACAAATACGTTACAGAATGATGTATAACCGCTATAATAAGATTAAATGCATAAAAATAGAGTTCATAAGCGTTAGAATATCTCTTGAAAGTGTTGAAATAGGGCACAGAAGCACCAAAAGACTCAGATCTGGCCCTTCTATGCTCGAGAAAGACTTTGGAATGCTATTCGTGCTGATATGAGGTCTCTCGGATGCAGTAGAACCTGTATTTGATCAGATCTGCATAAGAGAATAGCAAAAAAGCACAGATCTATACTAGAAATGAAAGATTAGACTGAAAAACTTGAAAATAGAGAGGCTTTTAGTTCAACCCCATGATGGGCGCCATTTTGTACACAGTAAGAATGTGTATTCATAAAACCTTACTGTAGAAAAGAAAATGGACTGATGACAAACTACATTAGACCCAAGACATCATCATCAGAATGTAATCTCTACAAGCGTCTCATGTCTCCCTAACTACAACTGCTAAAATAGCTCTCTAATCAGCCTCTTAGTGATAGTTCTAGAATGGGATTGTGCTAAAAATGTAGATCTACAATGAAAAGTGTGAGATCTATGACTAACATGTGGATTATATGTGAAATACAACTCTTAGAAATGCTCTTGAAATGATCATGCTATGAACTAAATATGCAATAAATGAAGCTAAATGATACAAAATGATGCTAAATGACAAAAAATGATACTAACAATGCTATGAAATTGCTACAATGGAAATGCTAAAACAATGAGTCTAAATATGCCTATAGTGTAGATGCATAAAAACTTGAGCCCCTTGTCTCTTGGATTTCTCTCCTATTTATAGGATTTCAGAAGGGGTTGAGGTAAGAACCAAGGTTTTCACTTTTGACTAGGGGTAAAAGTTAAACTCAAAATATCTCATAAGAGGTCAAGAGGAAGAGTCCAACAGACTTGGTTTTGAGGATAATATGAGGATGTTTCAAATTCATTTAAATGGTAAAAAAGAGATTTTCAATCTTGTGAGGATAAAATGATTTCATTGATTTAATAAATGATTTATTTTCAACACTTTGTCTTTTTCTTCCTCCCTTTTTGAATTTCATTTTATGAATTTGAATTCTTTTCTTTCTCTTTTAAAGTTGATTGAGGGCTTGCCGATTTAAAAGTTGATTAATGACCTTGATGCGATTTTTTATTTTGAAAGTCCGTTGTGTTTGTGTTTCTTCTTATTTTCTCTTTAATTTGGTCCTGATTGATTGGGATTGCATGATTTAAGATTTTTGCCAATTTTTGGGTGTCTAAAACAGTATGTGTCGAGCATCAGTAAATTCAAATGTCAAGTAACACAGATTGGACATATTTTTTTGTGATTGGACAAACAACTATTGAAACCGTTTTCAGCCAACCAAAGGATAGAATACAATCTTTTGAAGATAAGGATGAATCTATTTGCATAATCCCTATGTGTTTACATGCAACCAATCAGAAAATAGGAAGGATTATGCAGCAAAAAAGATGAATCCCAACCGTAGATTCATACCTAACCCTAACTCTTCTAGTCTTCTTAAGGAGGACGAATCCCTGAACTTCATATGAGTGTGTTAAGGGATTGAAGGAGAGGAATAGAGAAGTTTGCATGTGCAAATAAAGCATTCATGAAGACTTAGAAGTTATAGAAAGTGAATTGCAGAATTAGTTTGAGGAGAACAAAGAATACAGCTTTCAACAATTGTCACATCAGATCAGAAAGGATCAAGGACACTATACAAATTTGATCTTTAATCAGGCGACCAGAGCCAATCATAAGATCTATGCTAAAATATCCTAATAGATTATTTTATTTAAATCTCCTAAGCAGAGTAGAGGGTTCACTAAATCCTTTAACAAGGTGGCATTCCAAGTGAATGACTAAAAGTCCTCTAACCAAGCACACATCTAACAGAGTGTTAAAATCCTCTAATAAGGTGGGACTTAACAGTCTTTGTAAGCCTTTAATAGGGTAGGCCTTTCATAGAGCAAATCATGATTCATGGTCAAACCATTGTAACCTTAATTGACTACACTTTGTTGTTGCAGTAGTGAAGAATTGTGGGTGTCATCCCCACCCCAGTTTTACCTTCTCTTAGGAGAGTTTCTGAGTAATCATATCTGATGTCAAATGTGTGATTGCTTATATGTTTACATGATTTAGATGTATGTGCTTTACATGTTATTTCAGTTTATCTATTGAATGCATGAGAGGGATGAGTGGTGAAAAGTTTTTTGAGTTCATGTTTTAACTGTTGATTCACCCCACCCCACCCCACCCCTCCTCAAAAGTTTACCTCTCCTACTTGTAATTCAAACACAGAGATAGTAGTTATTTTGAAAATTGTGTGGATACCCTAGTTTGATTGACTGGTTGACATTTAGATAGGGTAGGATGTTTTCGATGTTTGAAAATGTTGTTGTTGATATGGATATGTTGCCTGCTCAAAAATGAAATTGGAATTATTGATTTTCAAGATATGAAGATTCCAATTTTATGTCTAATTTTTTTTTGATGAAATAGTGAAAACAAGCTGTTTGTAAAGCGTTGGATAGAGTGGATGATAAGAGATGTGGTGGGAAAAAAATCCATTTTGGAAAAAAAAAAGGTTTAGGTCATTAAAGAAGGTGAAAGGGGTTAAGAATAGGTAAAAAAAGCTCCTAACTAAATTTAAATAGGTCAAAAAGACCTTTTAAACTATTCCTTTCGACTCTCTCCTTTCATTTGCACCCACTGGGAGCTCTAGTCCAGCAAGGATGCTGGTGTCAACGTCCAGTCCACCATCCGTGGGCTTAAATAGCACATCTATGGTTTATTTTGGCGCTTCTGTAAATGCCCTAGTTTTGCATCGTAGCACATATGTTTGTGTTGTAGCGCATAAGAATATGGTTGTAGCACATCCACATGTTATTAACGCTTTTGTTTATTGTTCTAGGTCATATGTATAATTTTTTAGCGCATCGATATGTTGTCCACTTTCGCAAGTTTTTCGTAAACAAAGTGTTTGACAATTTGATCTTTTAGGGCATTCAATAGGTATAAGAGCACTGTTATTTAGAACTTGTTCTCTATTGATTGTATAAATGCTGACATTTCAAGTAGCTTATATGTACCCCTATTAATCCTTGCATTTATTACGTGTCACGTCATGGGCACAAGATCGGTCATACCATTGAGAGGAGTGTTGTGACCCTTGGGACTCATTTCGCTCCTAGCATTAGCAAATGTTGCATTGTCTTACATCCAAAATTTGCCACTCTTAGATTTGGTAATTATGAATTGGGTTTTGTTGAACAGAAAAATGGAAATGAAAATTTGATTTAATTCTAATTCTAATTCCACCTCTTGAAACAGAATTAACAAATCCTCATTGAAACAATTTGACGCATCCAAACTGAAAATTATATTTTTTTTAAATTTGTTCATACCAATTCCAATTCAATTCCAACAAACAAACCATCTCTTAATTCTTCTCACACCAATCTCAATGCAGCCAACGTCTGTCTAGGCCTTCTTGCAGTCAATTCTCAGGTATATCGAAAGCTGTCAAAATTCGGTGAATCAACTAATAGATTTAAACATTAATGATTAGGTAGTTGATTAGGTCGTCTTATGTTGCACATTTCACTAATTGCAGTTTTTCTTAATATCTCTGATTTAGAAAATTATAGTGCAGAAAGTGCAGAGGGTTATTCCAAGAAAAAGGACTTCAGAATATCTGATTAATTCACTAACTTTTCAATTTCATGTGGTACTCTCAAGTGGAAAAAAAATTGTGAGCCAGGTCTGCTGTTATCTTGGACTAAAGGGAGATTAAATACATAGCTATTGATGTCTGCAATTAGCTCCAACTAATGAAGGCTAACTGCTATGATTTATTCTACCCAAAATGTAACCTTCACTCGAAGCTTTTACTTTCACTGGCAGAACAGGCTTTCTCCAGCTTCTCGCCCTAGAAAAGTTGCTACCACTCTTTCAATAAAAAGAAAATAGCAAAATTATAAACGAATAAATTGAACAATCACAAACCTGATAGGGGTATAGAGCTTCACATACAAGAGCGGCATTCTTTGACTTATTTTCTTGTAATGCAATTGTCTCTCGCACACGCTCCAATACAAGAGTCGAGCAGTTCGTTGTCTACTGTAGAGAAGAAACAATGTTACAACAATATTTGGATGATCTCAATTGCAACAAATTCTGCTGCCTCACTGCATTTTGCCTGCAGAATGTAGCTCAAAATTTTACTTCCAATTCGAAAGCAAAACTTGGTTATCTATCGCAAGCCATCTACCTATGGCCTCTAAATCCTCGTCAGCAAAAAACCAAGAAATTATTTATAACATGACATCTCATCTATTATTATCTATGCGAGAGTATGGGTCTCCTGATTAAGAGAATATAGTCATGCAAGATACAAGAGTCAAGAGCAGTTCGTTGTCTGTTGTAGAGAAGAAACAATGTTAAAGAACAACAATATTTGGATGATCTTAATTGCAACAAATTCTGCTGTCTCACTGCATTTTGCTGCAGAATGTAACTCAAAATTTTACTTCCAATTCGAAAGTAAAACTTGGTTATCTATCGCAAGCCATCTACCTATGGCCTCTACATCCTCGTCAGCAAAAAACCAAGAAATTATTTATAACATGACATCTCATCTATTATTATCTATGCGAGAGTATGGATTTCCTGATTAAGAGAATATAGTCATGCAAGGTGGTTGTCAGTAACTAATGTCTGTAAAGAAATGGGTCACCATCTCATATGAGCATTGGTTACTCTTTTCTTCTCATTTGAGTTGAATTTATTCTTGTGGGTGTTATTTGCAGGTTTGGAGGACATGAAAATATAAGGAGGGCAACTTATGCCACTTGCCCCAGTGGTGATCGATATGTTTGCCAAGATTTTGGAAATAGTAGACTTTGCCAAGTTTTATCTGGTTCTCTCCAGTCCAGTGACATTCGTCAAACAGAGAATAAATTTGGTGTTTATTTTTTAGTCTATGGTGGATGGGCTACAAGAAAGGATCCAGAGCGAGCTACTGTCTACAAAGAGGAACTTATCAAATTATTAACCTTTGGCAGGACAAATCTCAAAACCGGCAAGGTCCATATAGATTATATCTATGACTTGATCGATCAGATTTGACTAGGAAGGGGAATAAAATGTTTTGAATCTTTAAATGTGAAGTCTAAACTTGAGTTTAAAAAAATCAAAATCAGCTTTTAGAATTCTGCCCATCTTTGGAATCAGCTTGACGTGTAAGCGCAGGATTTGGAAAGCAGGAAATTTTAGTTTCTACAAATAGAAGAGAAACAGGAGGCTTTGTACTTGGAACTAACAAAACTCGTATTTTGTTCCTGCAGGACTGCAGAGGCACTTGGAATAGGAAACAGTGTTCTGTTTACAGGCCATTCCATTGGAGGTGGGATTGCTACTTTGGCCACACTTGCAAGTTCCGAAAAATGTGGTAAGGGGGTCCCCCCTGTTTATGCCATCACATTTGGGTTTCCTCTAATTAGACATGAAATTCTTGCCGGAGCAGTTCGGATGCACAGCCAGGCCAATCATTTCTTTAATGTTGTTTCAGAGGCTGCAGTTTCTGCCAGAACTCTGCTGGCTACTTGCAAATTTGTGTAAGGCTTTCTGTAAGCCCATAGGTGTGCTAAGCAGATGAACGATGCCGATGATGCAGACATCCGCAAGCAGCCTGCAAACACTTCCGAAGATACATTTGCAGTGGTTAACTTCATCATTGTTACCAATATGCAGCCCGAAAATAAAATTGATTGCCTATAAGAAGCTTTGTTGAAAAGCATGAGGCTGTGTTGTCACTCTCATTTTATTCCTTGCACAATGCTCAAGATCAGGCTTCTATCTCAGATCACAATGATTATGGGAGTCTTCCATGGCAAGACAAGCATCGCAAATTTGGAAGGGCCTCACAATTTTCCACATCACTCGGTGCACCACTGTTCTGTCATGGAAACCCAACTGGATGCTTTTGAACTCGGCATTCGAGTAAAAGCATCTCAACTCCATCTATCTTTATTAATTAACCTATATATACTTGCATTATTTTTAAAATTGATTTATTCACTCTATTGGTAAGAAACAATACACATGGCATGCATGCATGCGTAATTTAAACTGCTGTTTATGTTTCTTAATTTTGTTGGCCAAACACAAATTAGACCTTGCACTGAGCATTGCAAGAGAGGCAGAACACAAGCTGATAGACAACCGCAACAACTACAGCCCCAACTGAGGAAAGTTGATAGAAGGGTGTAAGGTGTGTGAAGGAAGCAGTATATGTGACGAAACTGAAAGAGTACAGAGTCGAATATCTGAAACAGAGGAACATTGGATACTAGATCCAATGAGTGCTAAGTGTTCCATTTATTCTCATGAGAGATGGATTCATGTTGAATCACTACTCATGAAACATGGGTCATCGAGTTTGACTCAAAATCACACAGTTAAATCCTGATATTCACATCACAATTTGACTAGCTGTGGAAATCATCTCCTACTTATCAATTGATGAACTTAAGGGGCTTTCTAATGAATGGTTCATAAGGCACAACACTTGGTGAAGGTTTTGCAAATGGGGTTGCAAGCTTTGGGTTTAACTGTGGAGGAAACTCCGTAGTTAAGCGCGCTCAAGCTGGAGTAGTACTGGGATGGGTGACCTCCCGGGAAGTCCCGATGCTTCACCCCTGTGAGCATCACCTAGATCCAATGAGTGCTAAGTGTTCCATTTATTCTCATGAGAGATGGATTCATGTTGAATCACTACTCATGAAACATGGGTCATCGAGTTTGACTCAAAATCACACAGTTAAATCCTGATATTCACATCACAATTTGACTAGCTGTGGAAATCATCTCCTACTTATCAATTGATGAGCTTAAGGGGCTTTCTAATGAATGGTTCATAAGGCACAACACTTGGTGAAAGTTTTGTAAATGGGGTTGCAAGCTTTGGGTTTAACTGTGGAGGAAACTCCGTAGTTAAGCGCGCTCAAGCTGGAGTAGTACTGGGATGGGTGACCTCCCGGGAAGTCCCGGTGCTTCACCCCTGTGAGCATCACCTAGATCCAATGAGTGCTAAGTGTTCCATTTATTCTCATGAGAGATGGATTCATGTTGAATCACTACTCATGAAACATGGGTCATCGAGTTCGACTCAAAATCACAGTTAAATCCAGATATTCACATCACAACATTAGATACTTCAATGCTTTCAGGGAACAAAATGGAGTTAGGTGTTTGATAATGGATTGATATGAGCTTAGATACATAGAGATAATTAGTTCTCTCATTTCTACAATTTTAGCACCTCTTCCCATTCTGCTCTTATATAGTCTCATAAAAAAAAAGCAACAATTACAATGGACTTGTTGCAAATTCCATTGTACACGTGTGGCTAAAGAAACCAAATGCATCATTTATGGTCATTCTTGATATTGGTACTGAACACTTTTAGGTTACTTGTGATTGCATTCAGTATGCTTGAATACAAGCTCTGCCTCCAGTTATGACACGTTACGTTAAAGAGCTCTTGAATCGTGTATTTCAATCAGGTCAACCTGCAAAGTTATTTTTGTTTGTAATTTGCAACGTTACTGTCAAATGACTATAAGGACTCTTCAAAGCGCGAATTTCTTTCCCGGGATTATATACATATGTTACTTGTATCCTAACCATAATTCAACTGTTGTTTTCAAGTAGTTTTCCATATCTTCTCTTTGTGATTATATATAAGAAATATTAATCCTATATTTTCCTTGCATCAACTTCTTACCAGTAAATTGACACAGTCATATACCTGAGGTCTTACACCTCTTCATCTATAGAATCTGACGAGTATTTCATTATCCATTCATGTTTCAAAAACATTTGAACCAATACAGTTAGCCCATCTTGATCGAAGAGCCACATCAGTATATCATCCAAGGTCGGTGTACCTTTCATTTGAAATGTACCAATTTTCTGTCTTTTATTGACAAAAATATAAAAATAAATGTGCTATCTGTATCAATAATTACGTAAGAATACATGTATTATTTTAAATAAATACAAAATGTTTAACAATAAAAATTAAATATTTTTAATCTTAACATAAAAAATTTTAAATAGATTTTTAGTGGTAAATCTGATTAGTTCAATTTTTATAGACTTTCTTTTATTATCTAAATTTTTATTTATTTATGCTTTTCAATCGTAAGCGTCTCATCATATTTCCTCCTCTAGATGAGCATTTGATTTCCTCCTTTAAATGAGCATTTGATTGCCTGATACCTACTTTCCAATGAGAAGATGAACTCCTTGAATCCCATACCTAAATTAATCCACATCCAATGCTCGATCTAAACTGCAATGCTACCTTTAAATCAATATATCCCTCTCTTAACTTGTTTCTCTGATTTTTCATTAACCTGAAGTCTCCATTTTACAAAAACCATGCTTTCCATAACCCTACTAATCTTTTCCTTTGCAATCTTCAGTATACTCACCTAATCATCCTGATAACGGATCTAACAAGTTTTCCAACCTTGACATATATCATAACCACAAATCATTTGGTTCGCTGAACAAATCTACACCATATATATGTTCCATTAACTTAAAAAAAGGTTTACAAGATAACAAACAAAATGACGATAGAACACATCTGGAAGGACTTCTAAGGCAGGGGTCCCGTGGAGGGGCGGGTGACCCCATGATAAAAAATTTTGGGGACTAAAGGTTATTCAGAATCTTCTTCTATAAAATAGGAGGTGCTCAACTTTTTAGTGTGTTCAGTTTGAAGGGGTGAAAATGGGGTGGGACTGGAAATAGCCCCACAA